>CM077163.1:175777302-176240031 GCA_039583875.1 Platanthera guangdongensis | reverse complement strand
TTCATTTGGGAGGACTTATTTTCACGGTCAAGCGGTCATGACTGATGAATCGGGACTTATTTTAAGTTCCGGTTCATGGGATCATGACCGTTTGACGGTGAAAATAGTCCCCCCCAGAGCCTTAGTCTTGTAATAATATTTTTTTATGCAAATATGAAGTAATGTTTTCTCTTTCTACCTGTAACTCTTTCACTCTCTCTCCTCCTCCTCTCCTTGCTTGTCTCTCTCTCCCCCTCTTCCTCTCTCTTTTTCTCCCGAATCTTCCTCCCAGTTTCTCAATTAATCTCCGGCGGATCTCAGATCGTCGGAAAACTCCTGCCTTATTGTAAAACCCATTACAATTTGGTGCTCTTGTTTATTGTTCTCAATCCTCCATCATGGCGGACCACACACGCACGAATGATCTCCAAAACCAGTTTCTTGAACTACAAGGCACCGTACGCTCGGAACTAGGCGCTCAGAAAACTCAACTTGAAGAACTACGCGAAGATCTGTTGGCCAAAGAATCAGTTCTGATCCAACAGATTGTCGATACTCGTGCCGATTCCTCCAACAAAATCGATACATTACGGCAAGACATGATGACACAGTTTCAGAAGGTTAATCAATCGCTGGAGCTCTTACAGGCTCCCTCAATTCAACCAAATTTGGGCCACGCTTCTTCCTCCAATGGACTTCTTGGATCGGCGCCGCTCTCAAATTCATTCCAGGTCGTTTCTAACAATTTATTGCCCGATTTTAAATTTCACTGCTTTAGATTTAGCGACGGGGATCCCACAGATTGGGTATATAATTTACAACTATACTTTCAATATCATAACACAAACCCACGAGATTTTTTATTAATATCAGCTTGTCATCTTTATCGCCCAGTGTCATGTTGGTATCAAGCAAGGATTCGCGATTATCCCAATTAACATTCACTTTCTTTGTGGAAGCTATTACAAAACGATATGGCCCATCACTTTACGACGATCCAGCTGGGTTTCTCATAAAATTACAACAACACACCAGAGTATTAGAATATAAAGCCCAGTTTGAAGAAATTTTAACACGTGTCCCTGGTCTCACTCCAGCCTTAATAGCTAGTGTTTTTGTATCCGACCTCAAACCTAGTATTCGGACAACGGTACGAATGCAACGTCCATTAGACTTACATGATGGTTATTCGTTAGCTAGAATGGTAGAAGACCGCGATATTGACGACCATACTCCCCAAACGACACAACCACGGCAACCCAACTCAAATTATTCACGTTTCACGGACAATGAGACCCGCCCACATCCTCAACGTTTACAATGGCAACCAGTGACCAATACACAAACAAATCACACCATTCCACTCAAATACCCAATACACCGTTTATCATCCAGTGAAAGACAGCGTCATCGGGACCTGGGCCTATGTTATACTTGCGATGAGAAATACACCTTAGGCCACTGATGTAAAGGATCTAGAACTTTATTATATTTTCAAGGTCCGGACGAACCTAACGACCCAGATTGTTGATGCACGAAAATGGCACCGCCTAGTTAACGGGTTGTTCGATCTCACAAGCTAGGTGAAGAAGAGGATTGCAGGGTTGATGAGGAGGAGAGGAGGAAGCTTCTGAGTGCCCGAGAGTAGAGCAAGCGCTTGTTCAAGGGTTGCGGGGATAGATGAGAGGTTTGCTGAGAGCAGCCGGGAAGGCTGATGATCAGCAGAGAAGGTTGATGATCAGCGGAGGAGGTTGATCAGGAGCTGTCGAGCAGACGGTTACTTTGACGGTTGTGCTTGCAGGTTGATGCGGAGAGGGTTAAGCTGAGCTGAGAAGAAGAAAGGGGACGCTGGCAGCAGCAACAGCAGACTTCACCCGCCGCGGCCTAAATTCCACTCTTGCGACGGGCTTTCCTTTGATTAATATTGAGTTATTACAACTTGTATTACACCTTTACAAGAAAGCAATAAAGGGTACACTGGGGAAACTGGCGGCTAAGGAAAAGAGGTGCCAGAGGGGAGGCCGCGCGGACTGGGGAAGGAGGCCGGCAGGCCGCGCGGTTATAAAAAGAGAGGGTGCGGACTGGGAGAAGGAGTCCGCTGGAGGTGAAGAGTTGAACTTGTCGCCGGGAGTCCTTGAGCGTGATAGTGATGACACTGTCGAGAGTGTCCTCAAATGAGAGGCATGGGGGTCTATTTATAGGGTTGAGGAGGTAACGGCTTGCAGTGACGTTACCCCCGGTCAGGCGGTAACTTGTGCGAGTAAAGACCTAAGTCTGCCGAGTCCGCGGTGTCCGCAAGAGGCCGCGCGGACTGGAACTTGCTTCTGGAACTAGTTCTGATACCTGGCGGACTGGGAAGAGTCCGCGCCTACTGTGCTGAGCGAGCCCGCGCCAAGACTATGCGGGCTGAGGGACCGCGCCCGCTGCTGGGAGGCGGGTGCTGGTAGTGGCAAACTGCGCAATGAGTCCTCCGCTGCTGAGCTGAGCGAGCACTCGCTAAGGGTGCGTGCTTAGGGATATTCGCTGAGTCCGCAGCGTAACGCCCCGAAAATCGTTATCGAGCCGGTCGCTTTCGAAAGAGATTTTGGTGCCTATATAGGGGTACACGGTGTAGGACACGGGCGTGTCCAAGGCCGTGTCTTTCTTGGTGTTTTGGCCGGCTGTATCCCGATAAGGACACGGCAAGAAACACGGCAGAATGACACGGGCGTGTCATTTGACACTGGCGTGTGCCTACCTGTGTCAGTACCCGTGTTCCCTAGAGTCGTGACGGTTGGCGTGACGGTTATTCGTGACATGCCTCCGGTCACGGGCGTGTCGAGGACCCGACACGGGCGTGTCAGGTTGAGACACGGGCGTGTCTTGCCCATGTGGTTTTTCTGCGTTCGACGATCGTGCCTGGATCGAGGCACACAGCCTGGGACATGGCCGTGTGCGAGGCCGTGTTCGGCCCAGGTTTGAGGATTTCTGTTCAGATCTGAGCCATTCGTTTTCTTTAATTAAGATCTGACGGCTCAGGCGTGTTCCTGCTCTGTTAATGCCGGGAATGATGGTTTAACTCCTCATTTCTCCCTTAAGCTTTCTCTTTCCAAGGAGTTAGAGCATGGAGGAAGAAGGAGGAGGATTCAGGCCGCCGACGAAGCATCGGAGGACCGTTTAGAGAACCGAGAGCAGATCCGTGGAGGAAATCCCGTTGCGAAGACTTTTATCTGTGTAACTTTCCATGGTGCAAAAGCGTCCTACAAGGGTAACGATTCTCTACTTGAGCATGTGAAGCTCTCTTCCTTTCTGCATAGGGAAACCCGCTCCCGCGAGTGTGCGGCGAGTGTGCGGTGTTCCTTGGGGTTGACAGGAATAGTCCCCCTTGTGTTGCATATAGTGTCTGGAATCGAAGTACGAACATAGACATTGTGTGTGAAGCCTACCCGGACATGTTGGTCTATATCGGTGATTTTGCATTTGTTATGGTTTGCCGGAGAAGAGTCCGTGCTTTGGGTTTTCCGGGTTTCTACGCAGTAGATTGCAGTAGGGATCCTTGGGGATTAACTCCAAGGCGCACCCGGAAAACTTAGCGGAATCGTTATTCTGGGTTATGTGATTGTTTGGAACTGGCCTTGAACATAACTGGGTTATGTGATTGTTTGGAAATGGCAGGATCCGAGAGAAGCTTGGTTGGTGCATACGACTTAAGGTGTACTACGCGTTGTGAGCAACGGGCAAGTGGAATCGGACCTTGGCTATGTGGTTTGGTGCGAGAGACCCGAAAAGGGGACTGGCCGTTGGCATAGTTGGGAGCCTTAGACAGTGGTCAGAAAGGGTAAATTGCTCACGTTGTTGCCATCCCGGGGGTGGTGGTGAAGACGTTGAAGGGCCATGATTCACCGATAATGTGTCCTGAGTGCACGGGGTGTTTGGCCGTGGGGGCCTACACTTGTGGCTAGCATGTTTGTACTATATTATTTAGCTGGGCTAATGAATTGCAGGGAAGGAGCACCGCCGTCCCGAGTTAGGGGCGGGGTCGTTATAATTTGGTCGGCTTTTGGCTCACCGTTACTTTGTTTGGCACCGTACGGTGGAATGTTGCTTGCAGGTGCTGCGGAGCCGAGTACCAAATAGCGGGATGGAGCCCATGTTGCTGTACTGGCCCTAGAAGGCCAAAGCGAATAGTTGTACTTTATTTTGTCATGTGTGGCCGGCCTGCGAGCCGATGTATGGAAAACATTATTTAATTAAGTGAACATCTGTAAGGCCATAAGGACGTGTACCTTTCAGTGTATTTGTTTTCATTCCAGTTGTAGTGGTGTTGGACATTCATGATTATTGGATTCAAGTTTGGGTTCTTTCAACTGTTTAAAAGCTTCCGCTAGAATGCTCTGTGTTAGGACGAGTAGTCTTAATTGGATAGTTTGGTTATTCATACGTAACCCTTCCGACTATCTGTGGTATATGGTATCGGGTTCCAGCTGGACCTTCTACTATATGCCATACGATGGATGGGGGTGTTACAATTTGGTATCAGACTTCTGGTTATGGTTAGGCTTAAATGAATTCGTGGGCGAATTGTTTTAAGGGGTGGTGAGCACATGTGTGCATCATTGCTATAACATCAAAAAGAACTCATGAATGTCCACTTAGGAATGAAAAATACACTTATTTTGTGGAACCTGAGTGTTCTAATGATTGCTTTTAGCAATTTGTGTGTCGTCTAATCTAGGTTCTTTGCTATTATAGGCAGCTAGGAGCGGTGCTGGTCAATCGGAGCATCCGCAATCGGCGGAAAGTAGTGCACCGAGTGATGTGCCTACAACACCTCCTTCAGCGGAAACCATCAGGTTGGTGGCTGAAGCAGTTTTTGCCATGATAAATGCCCAACCTGCAGGGCAAATGCATCATGCACCTCCTGTGAATGAGCAAGAACCGGTTAGGGCGGCAGAGCCGAGAGTGGGGGAGCGCTTGGTGGTGGATCAGGTAGAGCCGAGGAGGGCTATGGAGAGACAGCTCAAGCATGTAATGGGCTTTAATCCTCCGAGGTTCGATCGGGTTGGAACGCCAGCTCAAGCTGAGGATTGGCTCTCTACGATAAAGAGGGTCTTGACGGCCACGTTAACTGAAGAGTGGTAGAAGACCACCATATCGACCTTCCTTTTGGCTGGTGAGGCAAGGCTGTGGTGGGATGAGTTGGAGTTTCATCTCTTAGTGGGAAGGCAGCTTGCTGATATGCCTATGGAGGAATTCTCAAGATTGTTCTTGGCCAGATATCTACCCTCTGCTTAGAATCTTGAGATGGAAAATCAGTATCTTAGGTTGACTCAGGGAGCCAAAAGCATGGACGTGTATCTCCACGAGTTTACATGGTTGGGTCCATATGTTGGTGCTAAGTTTACGGAAGAAGAGATGACCAACCGATTTTATGAGGGTCTACGCGGTGACCTACAGTTACTCCTTGCTGGGCCTAAGGCTCAGGGCTTCCTAGCCTTGGTCAATTCGGCCCGGTCATTGGAAAAGGTTGTGAAGAAAGTTCAAGAGAAGAAGGACCTAGGGGAAAAGAAGGCAGAGTTCAAAGTGCCAAATGCAAAGTCAGGATTCCGCAGATGGAGCAAGAAGCAGAAGACTTCGAACTCAGCCCCTTCGTCTGGTGCGTCGGGGGCAACCACAAGTCGAGTTCCAGGAGCTTTCTACAACTGTGGGAAGACGGGGCACTTTGCTCGTGAATGTTGAAGCGGATATGCAAAGTCCGAGAGGAAGCCTGGAGCGACCTATGAAGAGAAAGGGAAGGAGGTGGAATCAACCGCGTCCCATCATGCTCCAGCGTAGCCTAGAGTTTATAATCTTGGTCTGCAAGAGGCCATGAAACAAGTTGACGTGGTGACAGGTATGAGTTAAATTTTAGCAGTTTAAATTTATATAGTTGTTACCTTTTTATATATTAGCTTATGTTCGTTGGTGCCAGGCTTCGTGTTGATTTTCGATCGTCTGGCAAAAGCCCTGTTTGATACGGGAGCATCACATTCCTTCTTGTCTGAAAGGTTCATAACGCACATCGGGGTCCCTTCCTCGATGACAAAAGACACGTTGGATGTGTTGTTGCCCAATGGGTGCTCAATGCGAGCGGATAAGTTCTACGTGGTAAAGATTCAGATTGGGGACCAGGAGTTTGATTTGCAAGCGTTGGTTCTACCGTTAGTGGAGTTCGACGTAATCTTTGGTATGGACTGGCTCTCGGAGCAGCGAGCTTACATCTATTGCAACCAAAAGGAGGTTAAGTTGGGACTGCATACTGAACGGGAGACTATGTTTGCGGGCATGAAGGGGTCGGGTAAAGTTTTGATGTCGGCCCTTCAAGTGATTAAGGCAGTTCGGTCTGGTGCAGAGATGTTTGTCACCTTAGTGCAGGCTTCAACGCCTAGGCCAAGTCTGGACAGTATCCCAGTTGTGTCCGAGTATCCTGATGTGTTCCCAAATGATCTCCCAGGAGCCCCTCCTCAGCGGGACATTGATTTTACCATTGAGTTGGTACCGGGTGCCAAACCGGTGTGACGCTCTCCGTATCGGATAGCGCCGCGAGAGATGGCGGAGTTGAAGGTGCAACTGCAGGAGTTGTTGGAGCAAGGTTATGTGCGTCCAAGTTCATCGCCTTGGAGCGCACTGGTTCTTTTCGTTAGGAAAAAAGATGGGAGCTTGCGACTCTGTATTGACTATCAGGAGTTGACCAAGCTTACAGAGAAGAACAAATATCCGATCCCCAGGATTGACGATCTATTTGATCAATTGGTTGGGTCAACAGTATATTTGAAGTTAGATCTGAAGTCCGGTTATTACCAATTGAGGAAAAGGGAAAGCGACATCCCAAAGACAGCATTCAGCACGCAGTTTGGGCATTACGAGTTCACGGTCATGCCATTTGGGTTGACCAATGCGCCATCCTTGTTTATGGATTTGATGAATAGGACGTTCATAGAATACCTGGATCATTTCGTGATAGTATTTATCGATGATATCTTGGTATACTCGCAGTGTGAGGAGGACCATTATAAGCATCTACACATGGTGTTGGAGACCTTGAGGAGGAATCAGTTGTATGCAAAGTTCTCCAAGTGTGAGTTCTGGTTATCCTCAGTAGCGTTCCTTGGTCATATTGTTAGTTGAGAAGGGATAGCGGTGGATCCGACGAAGATAGCAGCGATACGGGAGTGTCCTGTATTGTCTTCAGTGGCGGAAGTTCGGAGCTTTCTAGGGCTAGCCGGCTACTACATGCGCTTCGTGGAGAACTTCTCGCGGATAGCATTACCACTCACGCCGTTGACAAGGAAAGATTAAATGTTCGTGTGGTCGCTGGAGTGTGAGCAGGATTTTGAGGAATTGAAAAGGCGGTTGACCACGACACCTATTTTATGTTGGCCAAGTGGAGCCGAAGGGTTTGAGATTTATAATGACGCTTTGGGCAGTGGTTTGGGCTGTGTTCCGCTACAGCATGGGAGCGTGATAGCCTATGGTTCACGACAGTTGAAGGTTCACGAGAGGAATTATCCGTTCCATGACTTAGAGTTAACGGCCGTGATATTTGCTCTAAAGCTGTGGAGGAACTATCTGAACGGGTTAAAGGTCGATATATACACCGACCGTAAGAGCCTGAAGTACTTGCTAGATCAGAAGGATCTGAACATGAGACAGCGGAGGTGGATGGAGTTCTTGGGGGACTATACCTTCAAGATACATTATGTACCTGGGAAAGGAAACACGGTGGCGGATGCGTTGAGCCACAGGACTCCTCCGCAGACCAGTTGGTTATCGGTACATGATGAGAGATTGGTCCGTGATTTGGAGGCATTAGAGATTTCCTGCGTCGATAAGCAGTCTAGTGCCGGGGCAAAAATTGTGTTGGACAGAGGTGCAGTATGACCTGGCTGATAGAGTCCGACGGGCTTTGATTCAGGATAGCAGCATGAAGCAGATCTTGGATGAATCTTTGGATGGATCAAATTCCGAGTTTGCGGTTGAGGATGGACTGCTAAGGAAGGACGATCATCTATGCGTCCCTAGTGCAGATAATCTTCAGGAGGAGTTGATGGACGAGGGTCATCATACCAAGTACTCAATCCACCCGGGTAGCACGAAGATGTATAGAGACCTGAAGAAGTTATTCTGATGGCCAGAATTAAAGAGGGATGTAGCACTTTATGTGGTCAAGTGCCAAACTTGTGCTTTGGTGAAAGCGGAGTGCCAGAAGCCCGGAGGCTTCCTAAAGTCCTTGCCTATCCCGGAATGGAAATTCGACGACATTTCTATGGATTTTGTGCATGGTTTGCCGAAGTCGCAGAGGGGAAACGACGCCATCTGGGTGGTCGTAGATAGGTTGACAAAAGTGTCGCATTTCATCCCGAATAGGAAGGAAGATCCAGTGGAAAAGTTAGTCAAACTTTATGTGGATAATATCATACGGTTGCATGGTGTGCCGTGCAGTATTATTAGTGACCGAGATGGACGCTTCACGTCGAAGGACTGGAGGCTGGTGTATAATTTGTTGGGAACTAAGCTGAGTTTCAGCACAACCTTCCACCCACAGACGGATGGTCAGACCGAGAGGGTCAACAGGACGATGGAGGACATGCTTCGCATGTGCGTCCTAGATTTCGAAGCATTTGGAGGATCACCTGTACATGGTGAAGTTTGCGTATAACAACAGCTTTCAAGCGAGTATTGGAATGACACCTTTCGAGGCCTTGTATGGGAGGAATTGTCGTACGTCGTTGTCTTGGTTGGAGACAGGCAAGTCGAAGTTGTATAAACGTCAAGCGGTGGAAGACGCCACTTCAATGGTACGTACAATTCAGGAAAGGTTGAAGATCGCTCAGGACAGGCAAGCAAAGTACTATAACGCCAAGCATAGGAATGTGGAGTTTGGTGTTGGGGACTGGGTGTATTTAAAAATCAAGCCGTTCAAGGGTGTTTCGCGGGTTCGACGCTTGAAGAAGCTGAGTCCGAGATACCTTGGACCATTTGAAATCCTGGAGCGTGTTGGCGAGTCAGCGTATAGATTGAAGCTGTCGGTGGAGTTGAGTGGGCTACACGATATGTTACACGTATCGGTGTTGCGGAAGGCGGTGCAAGAGCCTTCGCAGATAGTTGCGGTTGATCAAGTGCCATTAGATTACGAGTTGACGACAAAGGTCAAGCCTATACGTATAGAAGACGTTGAAGTCAAACGACTCCGCAACATGGAAGTCCGAATGGTTAAGGTTCGTTGGGATAACTGCGGACGTGACGAGCTTTCTTGGGAGCAAGAGCAAACTATGTTGGAGGAATAGCCCGAGTTATTCCACTCAGGTAGCATTTAATTTTTGTATACCCTTACTTAATTTCGGGACGAAATTCCTTAAGGGGGGGGGGGGATTTGTAACGCCCCGAAAATCGTTATCGAGCTGGTCACGTACAAAAGAGATTTTGGTGCCTGTATAGGTGTACACGGCCTAGGACACGAGCGTGTCCAAGGCCGTGTCTTGCTTGGTGTTTTGGCCAGCTGTATCCCGAGGAGGACAAGGCAATAAACACGGCAGAATGACACGGGCATGTCAATTGACACGGGCGTGTGCCTACCCGTGTCAGAACCCGTGTTCCCTAGAGTCGTGACGGTTGGCGTGACGGTTATTCGTGACACGCCTTCGGTCACGGGCGTGTCGAGGACCCGACACAGGCGTGTCAGGTTGAGACACTAGCGTATCTTGCCCGTGTGGTTTTTCTGCGTTCGACGATCGTGCCTGGATCGAGGCATACGACCTGGGACACGGCCGTGTGCGAGGCTGTGTTCGGCCCAGGTTTGAGGATTTCTGTTCAGATCTGAGCCGTTCGTTATCTTTAATTAAGATCTGACGGCCCAGGCGTGTTCCTGCTCTGTTAAGGCCGAGAATGGTGGTTTAACTCCTCATTTCTCGCTTAAGCTTTCTCTTTCCAAGGAGTTAGAGCAAGGAGGAAGGAGGACGATTTCGGCCGCCGGCAGAGCATCGAAGCACCGTTTAGAGAACCGAGAGAGGATCCGTGGAGGAAATCCCGTTGCGAGGACTTTTATCTGTGTAATTTTCCACGGCGCAAAAACGTACTACAAGGGTAACGATTCTCTACTTCAGCATGTGAAGCTCTCTTCCTTTCTACATAGGGAAACCCGCTCCCGCGAGTGTGCGATGAGTGTGTGGTGTTCCTTGGGGTTGACGGGAATAGTCCCCCTTGTGTTGCATATAGAGTCTGGAATCGAAGTACGGACATAGGCATTGTGTGTGAAGCCTACCCGGACATGTTGGTCTGGATCGGTGATGTTGCATTTGTTATGGTTTGCCGGAGAAGAGTCCGTGCTTTGGGTTTTTTGGGTTTCTACGCGGTAGATTGCAGCAGGGATCCTTGGAGATTAACTCCAAGGCGCACCCGGAAAACTGAGCGGAATCGTTGTTCTGCTAACTTGGCGGTCTGGGAACTGACCTTGAACATAACTGGGTTATGTGATTGTTTGGAAATGGCAGGATCCGAGAGAAGCTTGGCTCGTGCGTACGTCTTAAGGTGTACTACGTGTTGTGAGCAACGGGCAAGTGGAATCGGATCTGGGCTATGTGGTTCGGTGCGAGAGACCCGAAAAGGGGACTGGCCGTTGGCATAGTCAGGAGCCTTAGACAGTGGTCAGAAAGGGTAAATTGCTCACGTTGTTGCCATCCCGGGGGTGGTGGTGAAGACGCTGAAGGGTCAGGATTCACCGATAATCTGCCCTGAGTGCACGGGGTGTTTGGCCGTGCGAGCCTACACCTGTGGCTAGCATGTTTGTACTATATTATTTAGCTGGGCTAATGAATTGCAGGGAAGGAGCACCACCATCTCGAGTTAGGGGCGTGGTCATTATAATTTGGTCGGCTTTTGGCTGACCGTTGCTTTGTTTGCCACCGTACGGTGGAATGTTGCTTGCAGGTACTGTGGAGCCGAGTACCAAATAGCGGGCTGGAGCCCATGTTGCTGTGCTGGCCCTAGAAGGACAAAGTGAATAGTTATACTTTATTTTGTCATATGTGGCCGGCCTGCAAGCCGATGTATGGAAAACATTATTTAATTAAGTGAACCTCTGTAAGGCCATAAGGTTGTGTACCTTTCAGTGTATTTGTTTTCATTCCAGTTGTAGTGGTGTTGGAGATTCATGATTATTGGATTCAAGTTTGGGTTCTTTCAACAGTTTAAAAGCTTCCGCTAGAATGCTCTGTGTTTGGATGAGTAGTCTTAATTGGATAGTTTCGTTATTCATACGTAATCCTTCCGACTGTCCGTGGTATATGGTGTCGGGTTCCAGCTGGACCTTCTACTATATGCCATACGACGGATGGGGGTGTTACACACAGAGTCTGCACTAGGCCGCGCGGTTTGGGACTGCCTGCTGCTGGGGAGAAACGGGTGGAGGCTGAGTGGTGGACTGCGAGAAGAATCCGCAGAGTTCTTCGTTGATAAACTGAGTCCTCCTCTGCTATTGAAAGAGGTGGCTGGCTGCTGAAGCTGGAGCTGGGGTTCATCAATGTAGGCGGACTGGAAGGTTTGACTGCACTTCAAGTCCACCCAGCTCGCTGTGAACGGGACATGCCCGCTGATCTTTGCGGGTAGTCGGAGAGCTACAGCGTCCGCACTCCTCAAGCGGACTGAAGAAGCAAGTTGCCCATGCTGCTGGAGTCCTCCACTTTGTTGAATGGAACTTGCCGCATCTGCTGGGTGACAAGGGATTCGTGAACTGCCAGACTAACGTGGCAGGCCGCGCGGGTTGGCGAGGTGGAAACTGGGGTATCTGCCTGGCGGCCTGGGGTCAGGTCGCCAATCTGGCTATGCGGCGAGCTGGAGGTTTGTCGACGCTGGTGAAGGTCTGCGGCCTAGAGGCAGGCCGCTTGTCATTGTGGCGGTTTGGGCGAATAGACATCCGAGTCCGGCAAAGGGGAACATGTTGAGACAAGCTTGCGGTTTAGCTGACAAGGGGCATGGCCTGTAGGGGCGGACTGAAGAAGCAGTCTACGGCCCCTGCCGACAAAGGAAATGACGGGCGGCCTGGGCGGTCAGACTGCTAAGACCGCCTAAGCCGTGCGGCCTGAGCGGATAGAAAAGCCTGTCTGCCCATCCCAAGACGTCGTGACCTCCAGGAGGAACCTGGAGCAGGCCGCGACTAGCGAGCTAGCTGCCTTGGGAAGGATCGCCGATTTCGGGGTTAACATAATCCCCGCATTTTTTTAAGTTCAGAAGGGAACTTCAAAAAAGTTGGAGACCCATAAAAATCGTGATCCACCCCAAAGGAAAGGAAGGGGGCAAGAAAAGATAGAACCTGATGTCTCTCCTTAGGAGTTTGGTGCTGCTTATCTTTTTCCTGTAAAAGGAAAAGTTAGTGTAGGCATATATGGAAGGTACATCCTACTCGTACCTGGGTTTGTATTTGTAAAGCGAAGAAGATGTGTCTTCTACTGAGTTCTGCAAAATGAAGGTGAGAGGAAAACATAAAAGCATAATAACTTGCAAGTACCTGATGGAGGCTTGCAAGCACCTGTTATCCTCTGCAAAAAGAAGAATAAGCAACATTCGTGAAGAGGAAAATAAGTTGCAAGTACCTGAAGGGGGACTTGCAAGCGTTTGCTGGTTTTCTGCAAAAGAGAAGTTAGAAGCAAATATAGGAGTAAAGAAAAAGCCGCAAATACCTGAAGGCAACTTGCAGGTATCTGCTGGTCTCTGCAAGAAAAATGTTAGTAGCAGACGTAATATGAAAGTAGGTTGCAAGTACCTATGACGAAACTTGCAAGCATCTGCTGACCTCTGCAAAATTATAGTTAGAAGTAGACATGATGTATGAAAATAGGTTGTAAGTACCTGAAAGGAAACTTGCAAGTATCTACTGATCTCTGCAAGAAGAGAGTTAGAAGCAAACGTAATATGAAAGTAGGTTGCAAGTACATGTGAAGAAACTTGCAAACATCTGCTGACCTCTACAAAATGAGAGTTATAAGCAAACATGATGTATGAAAATAGGCTGCAAGTACCTGAAAGGAAACTTGCAAGTATCTGCTGATCTCTGCAAGAAGAGAGTTAGAAGCAGCTATGGTGAAAAGACTAAGTTGCAAGTACCTCGGTAAGGCTTGCAGGTGTCTGCTAATCACTGCAAAGAGAAGAGTGAGCAGCAGACATAAAATAATGAGCTAAGCTGCAAGTACCTGGACGGAACTTGCAAATGCTAACTGTTGATGAGATAAGATGGATATGACCAAATAGTAGAGAAAATGCCCGATGAACTCTGCTGATAATTGAAGGAAGATCAAACCCGAATAGTTGTCTTCTTGCTATATTAGAGATGACATCTTTAACATGAAGTCCAGATCAATAAGTCGAGTGTTGACTGTTGATATGATATGATAGATATGAACACATTGGCAGAGAAAAAGCTTGATGCATTCTGCCAATCTGAATAAAGATTAGACCACAATGGTAGTTGTAGTAAGATATGATATCTTCAATATGAAGTCCAGATCAATAAGAAATCATCTTAATTAGACTTCGATTGCATGGCTTGTTAATCAAGGAGAGCCAGATGCTTTGATCAATGATTAATTCCATTAGCATTTAATAAGAGTAATGAAGAGCTTTGTAGATCATCATCTAATAGAGCTTTGAGCAAGCAATGCATATAAGATGAGAATAAGCAGAAACGATTGTTGTAAATCCTTTTGGTAGGTTGGATTTAACCTTTTCATCTGTGAAAGAGACAGTTGAAAACAAAGAGGTCTATACTCGGAGCTGACCAAGAAAGGTCATCACCAGTGTAGCCCTACTTAGAGCGGACTAGTTATACTCCCTTGACAGAGCACAAAAGGGAGACATGCACAAAATCCTAAGAAGGAAATGGCAGATGCACTTCTCTCTTGCCTTGGGTACAACATCACTGATCAATGAGACTAGTTGCGCCAAGTGGCCTATAGCATTGCTTGTCTATGGAAAGATCAGCGAAGTTGTGGATCCCGCGAAGTCACAGATTGAGAGTACCATAGAGTGTTCGGCCATCGCAATTGTGAGATGATCGAAGAGACAAGGCTACGGTTGATCACCATAGCTTGTCAAGTAAAGATCACCGTAACTATAATGTATCCTTAACGAAGCACAACAGAGCAAACACAAGGGGCCTCCCTGGCGCACATTCTGTGTTAGATCCGGCTAGGATCCGAAGTCTGAAGCCCATCATCGTAGATCGAACGGATCCCACTGCACATACGTGAACACTCCCCACAGTATGTGGTCATAGCGGTCGTGCCAGAGAACAATCTACGGAGGGAACAACAAGACTTGCGATATCTCATTGGTTCAGTGATCTCATTGGCAAAGAGAAAATGGAGGAAGAAGCATTCCAAAAATGGAAATGTGTCAGTACGGGATCCTTGATGTAAACTTTATTGAAACATGATGAGAAAAACACTTAGAAGCTTTTCGAGATGAAAATGTTCAAATGGTAAAAGTAGAGATAACCTGTCATGGTTATGAAAAAAAACTTTGAAGAACTATGAAGTCCTTTGTCGGCTTAGAATAGTCTTCCAAGCACGCCCTCGTCATCGGCATCGAAGCATTCAACATCATTGTTAACAACAAGGAGAGGGTGTTCTTTGACTAGGATCACTCCTCTTGAGCTGCAAGGAATGTGTGCAACTTCTTTGCCCTTTGAGGTTGCTGGATCAGAGCGATCATCTTTGGGAAGCAGGTCACGCATCTTACCCTGTCATAGCATCCTTTGCACTAGTTGGCGGAGTGTTCGACAGTTCTTAGTTATGTGGCCTGACTATTTGTGGAATTCGCAATACGGATCTGAGTCTTTAGATCTTTGATCAGCTGGTCGATAAGGCCTTTTGTAGTTAGCCCTGTCTTTCATGACTTTGCTTACTTGTAGCATGGCTTCATCCAGTTCAGACTCATGCAAGTCATCGTCTTGCTGTTGATGGGTCGCAGCTGTTTGTAAAGATGGAGCTGGTGGTAGTAGCGACTGATCTTGAGCACGATCACAACTTGGAAAAGGGTATCGATGGCGTTGAAATCTTCTTTCCCTCCTTGAGTGAGTTGGGAAATCTTTTTGAGGAGATCTCGGAGGCTGCTTGTGAGAAGGATCTTTCTCTAATATAAGCCTGGAGACGAAGCCTGGGTTACTCTTTTCGCCTCGGATGTATGAGTTGGATAAGACAATCAACTCTTGGTACGTTCTTGGTGCTCAGACATTGGCTTCAAACTTGAGCGGCCCTTCACGAAGACCATGGATAAGAGCCACTCGGTACATTTCTTGACCAACAATCTCGATGTACAAGATTTCTCTCGGGAATCGATCAACGAACTGAGACCATGTATCATTCTCACGTTGCTTGATCTCAAAGAGGGCCTCTGGAACACCCTTTCTCTTCGTGGAAGTAGAGAATCTGACCAAGAACTCCCTTCGCAGATCAGCAAAGGAAGTGATGGACTGAGGGCGAAGATAATAGAACCAATCCCTCACTTGTCCATCAAAAGTTGTGACAAGGAGCTTGCACTTACTTGCATCTGAGAGAGTTTTGAGAGCAACGGTTGATTCAAAGGCTTGAAGATGCTTTACTAGATCAGGCTCTCCAGTGTAGATTGGTAACCAGGGCTCTAAGAAATTTACTGGGGTTATTTCATGGTGAACATTCTCTATAAATAGCGAAGGCTCTTCCTGTTCTCCTATAGCATAAGAATAAAAGGGAGCATAAGATGCTGCTGCAAAAGAAGCAGGAGGATAAAAGGGAAAAGTTGTTGTATGAGGAGTAAAGGCAGGAGCTGATGGGTAAGGATGACTTTCCTGAAAGTTGACAAATCTTGCAGGACTTCCCCGGGCTGCTTCCTGGAAGAAGTTTTGACGAGCTGCAAACTCTTCATCTTGAGGTCGCAAACGCGCTGCAGGCCCTTGCGGAAAGGTTGTTGTGTAAGGAGGATAGACAAGTGGGCAAGCTGGAGGATAAGCCTGTTGATTCTCCAATGTTGGCGTTGGATTGATCGGAGCAGCTGGAGCAACTAGAGCTGCTGCAGGTTGCATCTGCAACTGGTGGGTGATTGCAACAAGAATTTTGTTGATCGCTTGGAATTGCTGAGCATTTTCACAGCACGATTGCTCGAAGGCCTCCTAGATAGAATCATCTCTAGGACTTGATTGAGCAAGGTTCTCGGCTGAATGATGATCTGACATAGCTAACTGTCGATTTTCACCGTCTATTCGGAACTGAAGGTCGCATGTTAACTGTTGATGCGCGAAAATGGCACCGCCTAGTTAACGGGTTGTTCGATCTCACAAGTTAGGTGAAGAAGAGGATTGTAGGGTTGATGAGGAGGAGAGGAGGAAGCTTCTGAGTGACCGAGAGTGGAGAAAGCTCTTGTTCAAGGGTTGCAGGGATAGAGGAGAGGTTTGCTGAGAGTAGCCGAGAAGGTTGATGATCAGTAGAGAAGGTTGTTGATCAACGGAGGAGGTTGATCAAGAGTTGTCGAGCAGATGGTTACTTTGACAGTTGTGCTTACAGGTTGATGCCGAGAGGGTTAAGCTGAGTTGAGAAGAATAAAGGGGCCGCTGGCAGCGGCAACAGCAGACTTCGCCCGCCGCAGCCTAAATGTCACTCTTGCGGCGGGCTTTCCTTTGATTAATATTGAGTGATTACAGCTTGTATTACACCTTTATAAGAAAACAATAAAGGGCACACTGGGGAAGCTGGCGGCTAAGAAAAAGAGGTGCCATAGGGGAAGCCGCGCGGACTGGGGAAGGAGGCCGGCAGGCCGCGCGGTTACAAAAAGAGAGGGTGCGGACTGGGAGAAGGAGTCCGCAGGAGGTGAAGAGTTGAACTTGTCGCCAGGAGTCCTCGAGTGCGAGAGTGATGAGCTTGTCGAGAGTGTCCTCAAATGAGAGGCATGGGGGTCTATTTATAGGCCCGAGGAGGTAACGGCTTGCGGTGACGTTACCGCCGGTGAGGCGGTAACTTGTGCGAGTAAAGACCTGAGTCCGCCGAGTCCGCCAAGTCCGCATGAGGCCGCGCGGACTGGAACTTGCTTGTGGAACTTGTTCTGATGCCTGGCGGACTAGGAAGAGTCCACGCCTGTGATGAGTCCACTTTATATACCTATTTTCGGACTCATCTGGGCTAGTTTTCTCGCGGTTGCACTTCACTTTTAGTTCTTTATCGTTCCTATTTCATCTGATCGTTATTTCCATAGGAAGTGCACATTTATGCCCGTGGTTGTGTATTTTGTTACTTTTATAGTTTGTACTCCCTTTTTTGATTGTCTGAAATGTCTGCACAGATTAGTGTTTGGTTTTTCCTTTCGGTACAGGGGTCGTGTGCGTGTTTCGGTATGGTTGCGAAACAGGAATACTGCGCACGATCATGGGATCTAATGCGCACGACCAATGGTCGTGCGCCCCTGATCGTGCGCACTACTCTATGTTTTCCAAAATCAGCCTGGGGTAAGAGCACGACCACTGGACATATTGCGCACGACCACCGGTCGTGCGCCACTGATCGTGTGCATTGATTCCTCATTTCTGGAGTCCTGTCTGGGGTAATCGCACGACCATTGGACTTAGTGCGCACGACCACTGGTCGTGCGCCACTACTCGTGCGTGTTATCCCAGTTCTTCTTCCTGATATTTCATGCCAGTGCGCACGAGCACCGGACATAGTGCGCACGACCACTGGTCATGCGCCTGTGATCGTGCGCATTGTTCATTTCTGCTTTTGTATAAATAGTGCAGGTCTCGCCCTAAGTCAAGAGAGGATCCGGAGCTCGAGCTTTCTCCACCGTTTTCTGCCTTCTCCACCGTTCCCCTTCATCTTCCACCCTAGGGAGGTGCTCCGGGCAATCTTTCACCGCCAAATCCAAGCTGGAGCTTCCTCTCGGCCTTCTCCTTCATCCGTGAGCTTCAAGTAGGGTTTGACGCCATAGCCATCAAGCAAAGGAAAGCTAGCAAACTTCTTCCGCTATCGTGAGACGAAGAAGACGGGCCATTGGAAGGTGGTGACAGCCCTTCTCTATCCCGGACGCAGTTGAGGACCGAGCTTGAACGCGGAATGACAACCCGACGATTCCAACCGTGAATCCTCAGCAAGGCTTCGGATTCGGTCGATCTCTTGACTTGTTCTTGCTTTATTGTTGAATATTGGTGTTTTTAAACCTATTTATATTGATGAAGTGCACTGTGGTTGTTTATGTTATGTGTTTCATGTCTATGTGATTCCTATTTCATATTACTTCCTAAGTTGCTTGAGTTGCGCCTTATATTCCATCCACCATCCATCCACCCTTGCCGCACTAGCAATTGCTAGTGGCGTGCGTAGCGAAGAGGTGCTTACGAACCTCATTCCTCCATTCTCACCACCTCATCCGCAAGCCTACTCGTCCATCCGCCTAGCGATTCGGTGTATAACGACCCGACTAGTCTTCCATCCTGCCTGACGAAGCATCGCATAGCGGCGTTGCATAGGAGTAGTGTTAGCCTTTTATTTTTTGTTTCCGCAACATCAAAACCTCCCCTTAGTTAGCTCCGACCTGAGGACTTCAATCTCAAGTCCTCCTCGAAATAAACTCCACCTTACTGTGTTCCTTGTGAGATCGATACTTGGAAAAACCCTCATTTTATATTACATGTGCGACCGGTTCACTGCCGTGATCTTATAGCATCAAGTTTTTGGCGCCGTTGCCGGGGAACACAGTCGTGTGAGTTTTTGGAGAGGGAGATAATAGATTCAAGCCCTTTTCCATTTGTGCATATCATTTTTTTTATTTGCTTTGTTTTTTTTTTAGAATTTTTATTTTGCTTATTTCTTTTTTCCCTTTTCTGATTTTTGATTTAGATAGCAGATCTGTACTATTTTCATTTCAGCTGTGTAGCACTTTTTCAATAATTTTTTTTGTTCGTGATGGATCCTGATGCTGAGTGTCGTATCCTTGACACTTTGCGCCGATCCATCGATGCCATTGCTGTTATGACTGTCGAGCATTACATTCGGTGTTTGTTATGTCAAGGTGTGGGCCACATGTTGAAGGATTGCCCTCGTTTGTGCAAGCTTTCTCCCTCTGAGGGCGTGTGCACAATAACCTCCCGTTCACGGAAGACTGTTGTGGGCATGCCTACCAGGGTGTTGCCTGGCCCATACACTGATATAACGCACTTTGCTCATTCTTTACCCGTTGAGATTACTGAAGAATCTCTGGCCGCATACGGCTCTTTCATGGGTCCCTCGATCCCTATTTACGAGCTTTCATTGAGTGATGTTGATCACTCTGGTGTTAGCCAACAAAAAGAGGAGCAGGAACTCATGGAAACTCCTATATGGGACGATGAGATTGTTCCGGTCGTTGACGGGGTGGCGTCAGCGAATGATTTTGCGCGGGGGCCTGCTCATTCAGTTCTTGATTTTGAGAGCAGCCTTGCCCCTCCGCAATTTTTGCCGGATTGTGCTACTCCATTTTTGTGTGAGTCGGTTGATACTGCCGTATTTGTGGATGATTCGGTGCCCGAGGATGCGCCGAAGTGGGATGATGATTCCTCTATTTCCGACGGAGAAGGTGGATCATCAGAACACTTTTACGCACCCCGGTGGGATGAGGAATACCCTCTTTCCGATGCGGAGGTTTGCACCTACTTATTGGATGAGGCCGTTCCTCTTACCACCGCGGACCTCGAGTTCTCGGATTCCCCTCGGTACGACTCATATGATACCGACGATGATCTCTGCTTGGATCCTGCTGAGAGTGAACAAGGGCAAAGCCAAGGGCTCTAAGAAGACGAAGGTGGGACCTAAGTCATATCTTGAGCCCAAGTCTTCTGCACTGATGAAAAATAAAAGCACGGTGAAGGAAGGGAAATGCCACCACTATGGCAAGGCTGGTCATTGGCGGAGGAACTGTCCTTCGTACATTGAGGGTCTGCAGAAATTGAAGGGAGGTATGACTTCCGCTTCTAATGTTTACGTTATAGAGATAAACTTTTCTGCTCCTTCATCTTGGGTATTGGATACCGGATGTGGTTCACACATTTCTACAAATGTGCAGGAACTGGGAAGGAGAATATTGCTGAGTAAAGGGGAGGTGGACCTCCGCGTCGGAAATGGAGCAAGAGTTGCTGTTGTAGCCGTAGGGGTTTACCGTCTTTCTTTGCCCAGTGGGCTTGTAATAGAACTAGATAATTGTTATTTTGTTCCGGCCATAACTAGAAACATTATATCTATTTCATGTTTGGACATGATTGGATTTTCTTTTATAATTAAGAACAACTGTTGTTCTATATTTAAGAATGATGTTTGTTATGCTGTAGCCCAATTGTTTAATGGTCTTTATGTTTTGAACTTGGACCATCTGATCTGTAATGTTGAAAATAATAAAAGACTAAGAACAAATGACTCGAACCCTACGTTTCTCTGGCATTGTCGTTTGGGCCATATCAACGAGAAGCGCATATCCAAGCTCCATAGAGATGGACTTTTGGACTCATTTGATTATGAATCATTGGAACGATGCGAATCATGTTTGTTAGGCAAGATGACTAAAGCTCCTTTCACTGGTTATACTGAGAGGGCTGAGGATCTCTTGGGTGTTGTACATAGTGATGTATGCGTACCCATGAGTTCCATGGCTAGAGGTGGGTATTTCTACTTTGTTACATTTACTGATGATTTCAGTAGATACAGATATGTGTATCTTATGAAGTGCAAATCCGAGACCTTTGAAAAGTTCAAAGAGTTCAAGAATGAAGTAGAAAACCAGTTGGGTAAAAGGGTTAAAGCACTCTGATCTGATCGAGGTGGCGAATACCTGAGTCATGAGTTCCGTGATCATCTGAAAGAGTGTGGTATTGTATCACAGCTCACTCCACCTAGAACACCACAACATAATGGTGTGTCTGAGAGGAGAAATCGTACACTGTTAGACATGGTACGTTCGATGATGAGTCATGCAGACTTGCCTGTTTCCTTTTAGGGTTTTGCTTTAGAGACTGCTGCAATGACATTGAATCGCGCTCCAATGAAAACGGTTCTGAAGACACCATATGAGATATGGACTGGAAAGCGTCCTAGTATGTCGTTCATTAAACTTTGGGGCTGTGAGGCATACGTGAGACGTCAAATGCCTGACAAGCTGGAACCCAAATCGGATAAATGTTATCTGGTGGGATATCCTAAGGAAACGAAAGGGTATTACTTTTACCTACCGTCTGAGGGCAAAGTGTTTGTCGTAAGGACTGGTGTCTTCTTGGAGAAAGAGTTCTTATCAAGAAAGACTGAAAAGGTAGAACTTGAAGAAGTTCAAGAACCACATGTAGTGAATGAACCGGAATTGGATTCTGAGACAGGACTACAAGATGTTGTAGCTAGAGAACCTGCTCAGGGAACACAAGTCCTATGTAGATCTGGTAGACCGAGGTTTGAGCCTGAGAGATATGGATTTATCGTGTCTCAAATAGGTAATGTGTTGCTTATGGATCATGATGATGAACCAGCAACCTACCAAGAGGCTATGAATGGACCGGACTCCGACAAATGGCTTGAGGCTATGAAATCCGAAATGGACTCCATGTATGCAAACCAAGTTTGGAACTTGGTGGAACCACCTGAAGGGGTACGACCCATAGGGTGCAAGTGGGTCTTCAAGAAGAAGACCGACATGGATGGGAATATACAGACATTCAAAGGGCGACTGGTGCTAAGGTTTCAAGTAAATTCATGGTATTGACTATGATGAGACCTTTTCCCTGTTGTCATGGTAAAGTCCATAAGGATATTGCTTGCTGTTGCTGCGTATTATGACTGCGAGATCTCTGGCAGATGGATGTCAAAACGGCTTTCCTTAATGGAAACCTCCTTGAGGAAGTGTATATGACACAACCCGAGGGTTTTGTATCCCCAGATGAAGCCACTAAAATATGCAAGCTGAATAAGTCCATCTATGTACTGAAACAGGCCTCTCGAAGTTGGAATCTTCGTTTTGATGAGAAAATCAAAGAGTTTGGTTTCATCAAGAATGAAGATGAGCCTTGTGTTTACAAGCGAATCAGTGGGAGCATTGTGTGTTTCCTGATATTGTATGTAGATGACATACTGTTGATTGGGAATGACATTCCTACCCTGAAAATTGTTAAGAACAACCTAGGGAATTGCTTTTCAATGAAGGATTTGGGTGAAGCGACTTATATACTCGGTATTAAGATCTATAGAGATAGATCGAAGAAGTTGCTGGTTTGACCCAGAGTACGTACATCGAAAAGGTGTTGAAGCGGTTCAACATGCTTGAGTCCAAGAAAGGATTTTGCCCATGTCTCATGGTGTGAATCTCTCTAAGGACCAGTGTCCAAAGTCTTGTGAAGATAAGGACCGCATGAAGTTGATTCCATATGCTTCGGCAATTGGATCAATCATGTACGCGATGTTATGTACTCGACCCGATGTCTCATTTGCTTTGAGCATGACTAGCAGGTATCAGTCAGACCCCGGTGAGTGTCACTGGATAGCAGTCAAGAATGTCCTGAAGTACTTGAGAAGGACTAAGGATGTGTTCTTGGTGTATGGTGGAGAGGAAGAGCTCGTTGTAAGTGGTTACACGGATGCTAGCTTCCAAACTGATAGAGATGACTCCAAGTCTCAGTCGGGTTTTGTGTTTTGCCTGAATGGAGGAGCTGTAAGCTGGAAGAGTTCCAAGCAAGAGACAGTTGCTGATTCTACAACAGAGGCCGAGTATATCACCGCAGCTAATGCAGCGAAGGAGGCTGTATAGATTAGGAAATTCATCGGCGAGCTTGATGTAGTTCCTAGCATTGTGGGTCCCGTAGTTCTCTACTGTGATAACAATGGTGCAATTGCACAATCTAAGGAACCTAGATCCCATCAGCGCTCCAAGCACATACTTCGGCGGTTTCATCTTATTCGTGAGATTGTAGAACGAGGAGATGTGAACATTTGCAGAGTGCCGACTGAGGAGAATATTGCGGATCCACTGACAAAGCCTCTCGCGTAGAGAAAGCATGATGGTCATACTAGATCGATGGGTATACGATACCTAAACGATCAACTCTAGTGAGAATCTTGTGGACTGCATGTAAACATGTATTTTGTTGGCTGTTTGTTCATATGATGAACAATGTACCTAGTTTTTCTTTTACAATTAATGGCAAGTTCTTTTATTATGAGTTTTTCTATATGATAGTTAAATGTTAACATAATAGATACCCTTAGAATGTTCGCTTCCATGGGACATCAAGTGCGTGACTTGAATGTGAGAGCCTGTGATTTATTTGAAGCTTCATTCTTAAAGGTCCCTGGTCGAGTATCATCATAGAAACTAAGGGTGATGATGGTACATGAAGACTAGCACGTGTGTTGACTGATGATCGGTTCTCACAGGTCATGATATTATGATATCAAGTCATCACGTGGGTACTTGTTAGTGAACAAGTTGTACTGGACAGACCCAACCTGAGGCTACTCTATGGATTGTCATCCAATCGTGTCACGAGTAGGTCTCAATTGACAATGGTGTTGTGGTCCTTTGACCTGAAGTCACAGCATTCATCAAGTGAGGAAGAGTGTGCTTTGATGCCATCTAATGTCTTCCTTGAGAAAGGTTGATGATAAGGGTGGTGTTGTGGCATGTTACGAATCATTTGGTGTTGTGTGTGAGCAGATATGGGATTTGTCCTCCTGTATAACAGGAGTTGCATCCATGGGCCCCTTGATGGAACTGGACTGAGAAATGCATGGTCATGCTTGGTTGAGTCAATATG
Source organism: Platanthera guangdongensis (assembly GCA_039583875.1). NCBI lineage: Eukaryota > Viridiplantae > Streptophyta > Magnoliopsida > Asparagales > Orchidaceae > Platanthera > Platanthera guangdongensis. The sequence goes on along the minus strand of CM077163.1, from coordinate 176,216,261 downwards.
TGATATTGGACTCACCATTCTCTGGAAGTCCGTCCTGGATCAAGAAACTTGGATTGAGCTATTACGAGGGTGACACGGTCCATGCCTCTAGTTCTTTCCGGATGTAAGGGACAAAGGGACAAAGACAACGCTGATACATTGGTCATAAAGGCTTATGAGTTATAAACTCTTATTGCTTGGGAGCAATGATGCATTGCTAGATGCCGATCATGTTTGTGAGGTTTTTGGTTTGATACTTTCAAGATCAAGTGGGAGTCTGTTGGAGTTACCATGGTGATCTGGAAGTGGTCAAACATGTAATCTCACTGCCAACGCGATATGAGCCTGCAGGGTCGCACATAAGATGTGGGAGAGTTGGTTGATTGACTGTGTTGGTAAAGGTTACCAATCACCGACCTGAATGAGGTTGTGGGCAAAGTGTTGCCTTAAAGGAGAGTCGGGTTGGGCAAAGTGTTGCCTTGGTGGATTGGTGCTCGGATTCTCGCCGATCGACGAGAATTGTCGAGTAGTGTACTCTGATTCTCGCCGATCGACGAGAATCGTCGACCCTGTTCGACGTGTATCGTCGGTGATTCTCGACGATCGACGAGAATCGTCAACCTACGATTCGACGTGAATCATCGGGCATTCTCGTCGATTGATTCTCGCCGAATCTGCTGGTGATTCTCGCCGACCGATTCTCGCTGACTGGTTCTCGCCGATCCTAGCCGATACTCGCCGATCCTTAGTGATTCTCGACGCTCACGATTCTCACGATCGGCTGGTGATTCTCGCCGATTCTGGAAACCTTATTCTTGGGTGGTCTGCGGATAGCGACACTCCTAAGTCTATTTTATACTTTAGGTATAAATAGAATACTTAGGGTTTTTCGGGATAGATCTATCCTTGGCTGATCGAATCGAAATCGACTGAAGCGTTCCGCCGTTCCGCTCGTTCCGCCGATCCCGAATCCCGCCGCCGACGGAAGTGTTCTGCCGCCGCTGTGTTCACTCCGTCGACCTCCTCCTCTCCGGCGATCGTCGCTGGCATTGCTCTTCCTGGCGCGGACCTAGCAGTCTGTGGAGAAGCAAGGTGTGGTCCCTCTCCTCCCGATTTTCCGTGCGACGAAAAGCTCGGTGTTCTACCGCTCGTGTGGATTTCTGCAGAGACGTGGACATTATTCCACGTACAACTCGCCACCAGCAGGAATACAAAGTTTGGAGCATCTCCGTTGAGTTGTGACTCAACGCCACCGAGGTAATTTTTGCATAGTTGTATGTTAACTTCTTGATTCAACTATTATGGCCCGATCCCATCTCTTTTGGGTTTTCTAGATGTTTTATTCTTCCGCTGCATGCACAAGCGTTGTGCCATCCTCATAGAGAAACCCAACAGTTAGTGTGTCGCGAGTTAAACTCATTTCTTCGTTAGATTTGGGAAAACTATGATGCTGGCTTAGGATCGTGAGACAGAGTAAAATGTTGACCTTGTTGTGCTCCTAGTCAACTGCTCTCGTCTCGTGTAGAAATTCGAGTAGATTTAATTTTTCTGTATGCTTTTAGTTTTATATTTTTCTAATTGCGTAAATACTTTTTATTCTACTCAAAAAAAAAATTGGTGAATCCGGTGTGAATCCGACGGTAGCTTAGGGATGTGTGTAGACGTCCATTAGGTTCATATTGCTCGAGTAGGGAGGATGGATAGTCTTTCTCGTTGGCTAAGAACTTGCCCCGAGCTACTCTCGAAGCTTGGGTACATGGTTAGTCAAGTGCGTGCGTGATGTGGGCCGTCACTTTGTCTCGTTTGAGCCTTGTACCATTCCCGACATCTATCCGTTGCTATCCCCGTTGAGTCTGTCCCTTCCTTTGAAATCCCTTCGCCTCGCTACCATAGCCATATAGCCTTTCCTACTCGCACATCTGAATGTGGTCGCTCGGTTAGTTTATTTTGTTGTAGTTTATATCCGTTTCGTGTGGGCAGTTTTGTTGGTGTTTGTGCAGCTTGTGGTGTTGCCGTGTTTTCATATTTTGTTTTGGCTATTTGGATAAGAAAAAAAAGGAAAAAAAATGATAGTAAACTAAGCTGAGGTGTATATATATTATTGCTAGGATAAAAAAATATATATATGATAAAAAAAAAGAAAATTCTCAATGCGGAATACAAAAGAAAAGGGAAATGTATTTGTATATATTTTATTGCTGAGTTGTGCAATGTTGTTGAGTTGTGTTCGTTATGACTTGCACGCACCGTCAAAAGTACAGGTCTGGTGGTGCGTCGCACGTGTTTGTCATTGAGTTTTAGCTGCGTGCGTTTTCGGGCGATCTTATTGGGTGTGCGTATCCGTCTTGTTTACCTTTTTAAACCCCGCGCCTTCACCTAAGCCTATATATACTCCAAGTCCTACGGATTCGTGCCTGAGTCTAACTAGTGCCGTGGAGAGAGTGCGAAAGGGCAAGCATATGGTCACCGACATTGGTGGATTCCTTTGGAGGTTATCCGGAGCCCCGATATTTGGCAATGCTCGCCTAGCGATTAGTCTACTTTCTCCCTACGCGTGACCGGATGATTCACCGTGATTCCATTTTTGAGTAATAATAAAATGTTGATACGCATTGTGAAAAGTATAAACTATTTTGTATACTTAGAAATTTCTTCTATTATATTTTTACGCGCGCGAGCATGCGACTTTGCATGTTACTTCGTTTCTCAATTTCTTTGTTAACTAGTATTTTTCCCTATCTGCTTAGATTTTGTTTGCTCGGGACGTGCAAACAGTTAAGTCTGGGGGTGTGATGAGTCCACTTTATATACCTATTTTCGGACTCATCTGGGCTAGTTTTCACACAGTTGCACTTCACTTTTAGTTCTTTATCGTTCCTATTTCATCTGATTGTTATTTCCATAGGAAGTGCACATTTATGCTCGTGGTTGTGTATTTTGTTACTTTTATAGTTTGTACTCTCTTTTTTGATTGTCTGGAATGTCTGCATAGATTAGTGTTTTGTTTTTCCTTTCGGTACAGGGGTCGTGTGCGTGTTCCGGGATGGTTGCGAAACAGGAATACTGCGCACGATCATGGGATCTAATGCGCACGACCAATGGTCATGCGCCCCTGATCGTGCGCACTACTCTAACGTTACGTTTCCAGAATCAGCCTGGGGTAAGCGCACGACCACTGGACATATTTGCGCACGACCACCGGTCGTGCGCCACTGATCGTGTGCATTGATTCCTTATTTCTGGAGTCCTGTCTGGGGTAATCGGACGACCATTGGACTTAGTGCGCACGACCACTGGTCGCGCGCTACTACTCGTGCGCGTTATCCCAGTTCTTCTTCCTGATATTCCATGCCAGTGCGCACGAGCACCGGACATAGTGCGCACGACCACTGGTCGTGCGCCTGTGATCGTGCACATTGTTCATTTCTGCTTTTGTATAAATAGTGCAGGTCTCGCCCTAAGTCAAGAGAGGATCCGGAGCTCGAGCTTTCTCAGCCGTTTTCCACCTTCTCCACTGTTCCCCTTCATCTTCCACCCTAGGGAGGTGCTCCGGGCAAGCTTTCACCGCCAAATCCAAGCTGGAGCTTCCTCTCGGCCTTCTCCTTCATCCGTGAGCTTCAAGTAGGGTTTGACGCCATAGCCATCAAGCAAAGGAAAGCTAGCAAACTTCGTCCGCTATCGTGAGACGAAGAAGACGGGCCATTGGAAGGTGGTGACAGCCCTTCTCTATCCCGGACGCAGTTGAGGAACGAGCTTGGACGCGGAATGACAACCCGACGATTCCAACCGTGAATCCTCAGCAAGGCTTCAGATTCGGTCGATCTCTTGACTTGTTCTTGCTTTATTGTTGAATATTGGTGTTTTTAAACCTATTTATATTGATGAAGTGCACTGTAGTTGTTTATGTTATGTGTTTCATGTCTATGTGATTCCTATTTCATATTACTTCCTAAGTTGCTTGAGTTGCGCCTTATATTCCATCCACCATCCATCCACCCTTGACGCACTAGCAATTGCTAGTGGCGTGCGTAGCGAAGAGGTGCTTACGACCCTCATTCCGCCATTCTCACCACCTCATCCGCAAGCCTACTCGTCCATCCGCCTAGCGATTCGGTGCATAACGACCCGACTAGTCTTCCATCCCGCCTTGCGAAGCATCACATAGTGGCGTTGCATAGGAGTAGTGTTAGCCTTTTATTTTTTGTTTCCGCAACATCAAAACCTCCCCTTAGTTAGCTCCGACCTGAGGACTTCAATCTCAAGTCCTCCTCGAAATAAACTCCACCTTTCTGTGTTCCTTGTGAGATCGATACTTGGGAAAACCCCCATTTTATATTACTTGTGCGACCGGTTCACTGCCGTGATCTTATAGCATCAAGTTTTTGGCGCCGTTGAGGTAACGGCTTGCGGTGACGTTACTGCCGGTGAGGCGGTAACTTGTGCGAGTAAAGACCTGAGTTCGCCGAGTCCGCGGAGTCCGCATGAGGCCGCACGGACTGGAACTTGCTTCTGGAACTTGTTCTGATGCCTGGCGGACTAGGAAGAGTCCACGCCTGCTGTGTTGAGCGAGCCCGCGCCAAGACAGTGCGGTCTGAGGGACCGCGCCTGCTACTTGGAGGCGGGTGTTGGAAGCTGAGTGGCGGACTGCGCAATGAGTCCACCGTTGCAGAGCTGAGCGAGTACGCGCTAAGGGTACAAGCTTAGGGATATCCACTGAGTCTGCAGAGTCTGCACTAGGCCGCGCGGTCTAGGACTGCCTGCTGCTGGGGAGAAACGGGTGGAGGCTGAGTGGTGGACTGCGAGAAGAATCCGCGGAGTCCGCCGTTGATAAACTGAGTCCGCCTTTGCTGTTGAACGAGGCGGCTGGCTGCTGAAGCTGGAGCTAGAGTTCATCAATGTAGGCAGACTGGAAGGTTTGACTGCACTTCGAGTCCTCCCAGCTCGCGGTGAACGGGACATGCCCGCTGATCTTTGCGGGTAGCCGGAGAGCTGGAGCGTCTGCACTCCTCAGGCGGACTGAAGAAGCAGGTTTCCCATGCTGCGGGAGTCCGCCACTTTGTTGAATGGAACTTGCCGCATCTGTTGAGTGTCAAGGGATTCACGACCTGCCGGACTGACGAGGCAGGTCGCGCGTGCTGGCGAGGTGGAATCTTGGGTAGTTGGCTGGTGGCCTGGGGTCAGGTCGCCAATCTGGCTATGCGGCGACCTGGAGGTTTGTCGACGTTGGTGAAAGTCTATGGCATAGAGGCAGGCCGCTTGTCATTGTGGCGGTCTGGGCGGATAGACATCCGAGTCCGGCAAAGGGGCACCTGTTGAGACAAGCTTGCAGTTTAGCTGACAAGGGGCGCGGCCTGCAGGGGCGGACTGCAGAAGCAGTCCGCGACCCCTGCCGACCAAGGAAACGACGCGCGGCCTGGGAGGTTAGACCGCTGAGACTGCCCAAGCCGTGTGGCCTGAGCGGACAGAAAAGCCTGTCCACCCATCCCAAGACGTCGCGACCTCCAGGAGGAACCTGAAGCAGGCCGCGACTTGCGAGCTGGCTGCCTTGGGAAGGATCGTCGATTTTGGGGTTAACACAGATGACCCTCTCGACGAACCAAACCAGGAAGTCGTAGACCAAAATGCTTTAGTGTGTCTATATGCGTTAATAGTTGATCCCACTGGCTATTGACTTCAGGTCACAGCTTATTTCAACAAGCAACCGCTTGAAACATTAATTTACAGTGGTAGCTCTCATGAGTTCATCTCGGACAGCATGGCAAAATATTTACACTTGTCTGTTATAGCCATTCGACCTTTTTGGGTTTTCATAGGTAATGGTATGTCAATATTATGCAAAGGCAAATGCTTATACGTTACCCTATTCATACAAACCACCCATTATACACTACATTTATACGGGTTAGCTCTGCAGGGGGCTGATATTGTACTGGGAGTATGATGGCTTAGATCACTGGGACCGGTAACCACCGATTACTCAACCCTTACCGTATCTTATATGTCCGACCAAGGCCCGATCATATTGCAAGGACATTCACATGTCCCATGCTTAAAGGTTTTATCATCGTAGGTAGCACGTATAATGTCTCTCCAATCTTCGACACTTTTTGTTTTAACACAGGAGCTACCACAACCGACCAAACTTGAAACTACTGACCCCATTTTCAATAACTCCTTACCACCCAGTTTTCTTAACCGGCTACACTCTTTTACAACTTTATTTCAAGAAAAGTTAGAAAAACTACCACTCCGATTTATAGACCATAAAATACCATTATTACCAAATTTGAAACCTGTAAATGTTAAACCATATAGGTATCCCCACTTTCAGAAAAATGAAATAGAACGACTAGTACTCTAAATGTTGCAAGCCGGTCATGTACGACCAAGCAATTCTAGTTTCACATCGCCAGTAATCTTTTAAGACCCCCTCCCCCTTACTCAGGAGGGACCCTGGTCTTATGCCCAGAACCGCCGCCTTACGGTGACACTTATCACACACTGGCAAGTCAACACCGCAAGACACTGATCCTGCTGGCTAGTACAATCATTCAACCTATCGGCCAACCGAGAAGAGTAATATAAGCAATTATATATCAAGTCCACATCACAACATCATCATAATAAAAATAAAATGAGAGATACAATAGTGCACGATGAGTACGGAAGGAAAGAGAAAAGGGCTTATGCCCTGTACACAATAATTCAAATCTCTCTCCCTCAAAATAAATCTATGTGGAAGCTAATCTATCATCAGTACACGCGTCATCACCTAATGTCGGGCAGTAGTAGTAGTAGTAGGTGGTGGTGGTGTCAGCTCCTCATGTCCTACCACCTCGTCCTGCTGGTCGTGCTGGTACTCCATCTCCTCGAACTCCTAAAATGATACGATCACAACCGACCGTTAGTCATAAAGACTAAGCCATTTTGTCCTCACCTCATCCCCGCGACTCCTAGGTACCTAGTGGGAGGAAGAAGCAGAGAACAACAAGGGGTATAAAAGTATAGTAGGTGAAAATGGATCTAACCTATCATGGTTATATAATGAAAAGTATATCTCTACTTTAGCAGTTCTATATAGTACAAGTAATTTAGTGAAAAACTATACTAAAAAGAAGTGTGGTAAGTAGAGTAAAGTACGGAGTAGAAAAGTAAACTAGCTACTACTACACTAACATCACGGAAGTACCTTAACTTATATGAATGCTCATACAAACTTATAAGTTAAGGTTTCACAAATGTAACTTATCATATAAACGAGCTCATACTAATTTATATGATAAGGGTCTATGTTGTGTATGTCCTAAGTATGTATGTATGATATGGTATGCGGGTTATGATTCATACAAGTCCAACTCACCCACACGACTCTATGCGTACAAACCTTTAGTTCCCACTTTTTGGAGTTACCTTAACTCTCAGGTACTACTGTTGTGGCTATGGCAGTAGTGGAGCGGGCGTCTCCACTCCTAGACAGGTATACATACTAGTTGGCCTAGACCTTCTGTACGCCTCTAAAGAACACACCAGAGTCACCACGTACTAAACCATTGGCTAGTCCACCAGACTTTTAGGTTGGGTGTGCGTTTTCGGGGATTGTACTCCAGAGAACAGTATAAACAACCTACAGGCCCCTCAAACCCTCACACCTCACTTGAGTCACCGTACTGCCATTTGTGTGACGATTGGCGCAGTACTGCATGACCCGACATTAATATGTTCTATGCACATGCAGTTTATTTCCAACCCGAGCCTCCAACTTACAGGACAAAACCCGTCCAGTATCCAAACATCCGAGCCTCCAGCTCGCAGGACAAAACCCATCATGTATCCAAACATCCGAGCCTCCATCTCGCAAGACAAAACCCATCCAATATCCAAATATCCGAGCCTCCAGCTCGCAGGACAAAACCCATCCTGTATCCAAATATCCGATCCTCCAGCTCGTAGGACAAAACCCGTCCTGTATCCAAACATCCGAGCCTCTAGCTCGCAGGACAAAACCCATCCTCTATCCAAACATCCGAGCTTCCAGCTCGCAAGACAAAACCCGTCATGTATCCTCCAACCCTATACGAGTGAGATTGTCACATCATTTTCCTAACCTATTAGACTACTCTTGTCTAAGGACTATTAGGCATAACAACTTATGGTTAGTCATTGGACTGCCTAGGGCATACCCGGTGAAGGGCTCTCGGGGGCACTAGGAACTATGATGGGCTGAAGCCCAAAGCTGCCTTTTGCAAGAACACTTACTTTTAGTAGTGTTTATCCATTATTAATACCCAGCTCTCAATGTTGCTCTTGAGTGAACCTAATGACTTAAGGTATTGTTGGGAGAACGACGGTCTTCCGCCGGTCTCCGTTCTAAATACTTTACTTGGGCTTTACACTCTAACACTCGTTACTATGTAGTGACCCACTTGACAACAACCAGGATTTCATCTACCCAATACGCTTCTCAATCCAACCACTTATCATATCCCCAATGGGTCCTAATGTTATGTGTTACTTAGCTGAGGGAAACCCATGACCTATTGTTAACCCATATGAGATGACGGCCAATTCCTTGGGCTAGATGCCCCTAACTATTTATCATGGGTTTGTCATGTATGTAATATTGATCATTCAACATTTCATCATTTTTTTCTAATTGTTTTGGACCATAATTTAAATTTGTTAATTAAGTGACCTAGGTCACTTTGAACATGGACTAATCTAACCAGTGGTACATTATGTCTAAATAAATTATTTAAGGTTCATCTAAGTTAAAATGTCTGTTCATCAAAAATCATGACAATGCAAATTGAATTTTCATATATTTTTTTATCTATGATTAAATCCATAAATAATCTAATTTCCATATGAAGTACTTAAAATATACAACCAAAAATGCTTAGAAAATTACTGGTGATCAAAATTGATATATTAATACTCAAGAAAGAAATTCATGATTCTAGTCAGTGATTTGACCTAACATAGTTTCATATGGACATTATTAGCAAAATGCCACTAATAGGGGTTTCAGTATATATGATCATCCAAAAATTCTCAAATAGTTATACTGGGTTTCAATAACAGAAATGGGATACTATAAATTTTTTCATAATTTTTCAACAATATTTTTCCTTACTTTTAAAATAATTTTCAAAAGGGTAAAATTGTAAATCTACTATGTACACAAGATATAGTCCTCAAATAGACTTGTAACTTTTTTCAGAGATGTACAATGTCCTATTAAGGTTTGTATCAAAATTTTAGAATTTTACAAGGTCAGTAGACTTATAATTCTTTTTTATTTTCAAAAGAGTTTATTTTCTAATAATTCAAAATAATGGGATTTTTGTTACCAAAAATCTCACTCTTTCTATGGGAGGTGTAATTCATCCCTACAAGCCTCTGTTAAAAATTCCATAGACATTCATTGATCCAAATGGACTAACTTCCCATTTTTACATTTGGCACCATATATTTACAAATCTACCTCCACCATGCATGTTGGATTTCCCCAACATACAGAGGTCCAAATGAAGTGAAACTTTTACCATGATCATATCATGACCAAATTGTCATGCCACCCAAATTTGGAGTCATTTGGAAGAGGGAATCTTTATATATTCCATTTATTTAATAAATGATATTTCTATAAAATTATAGAAAAATACATCCCAAAAATTCTCATTTTTGCACTAGTCCTAAGTCTAGCATAAACACATGTATGTCCAAAATTTTATGACATGTTGACTTAGGGTTTGGCTTGGACACTCATTTAAAAATCTGCCCTAGCCTAGGATCAGTCTTAGTAGAATGACCCTATAGGAAGTTGTAGTGCTCTAAATTAAAACTTTATGGTGTCAATTTAAAGGTAAGACCTAGATCTACCTTTTTCATGTTGAGCATCATTTCTGAAAATGCCTAAATAACCTATACAAGGTGACTGTATAAACTCGGACAGAAAATAAACTTTTTATTATTTCATAAAAATTCATGGGCATCGATTCATCTTCTCCAATGAGTCTACAGTCCAGATTGTCCCAACGTGGACAAGCTAGATCTTGCATCTCCGGACTTCTGGCCACCGCCACCACAGGCTATTGTCGCCACCACCCATTGAGGGGGAGGCTAGTGTTTCCCGATGACGTGGCCGCCGGAGGTGGCTCCTCCGGCGAACCCGAGCAAGAAGAAATGCTCGACATGCTCCATCTCACATGGAATCAGGCTCATTTGAGCTCGACATCTCTCCTAAAGTATTTATTTGTAAGACCCCCTCCCCCTTACTCAGGAGGTAACCCGGTCTTATGCCCAGAACTGTCGCCTTACAGGGACACTTAGCACACACGGGCTAGTCGACACCGCAAGACATCGATCCTGCCGACTAGTACGATCATTCAACCTATAGGCCAATCGAGAAGAGTAATATAAGCAATTATATATCAAGTCCACATCACAACATCATCATAATATGAATAAAATGAGAAATACAATAGTCCACAATGAGTATAGAAGGGAAGAGAAAAGGGCTTATGCCTTGTACACAACAATTCAAATCTCTCTCTGATACCAGCTTGTAAGACCCTCTCCCCCTTATTTAGGAGGTAACCCAGTCTCATGTCCAGACTGCCGCCTTATGGTGACACTTAGCACACACGGGCTAGTTGACACCGCAAGACTTCGATCCTGGCGGCTCGTACGATCATTCAACATATCAGCCAATCGAGAAGAGTAATATAAGCAATTATATATCAAGTCCACATCATAGCATCATCATAATATAAATAAAATGAGAGATACAATAGTCCACAATGAGTACGGAAGTAAAGAGAAAAGGGCTTATGCCATGTACACAATAATTCAAATCTCTCTAAAAAAAATCTATGCGGAAGCTAATCTATCATCAGTACACGCATCATCACCTGACGCCGGGCTGGAGTAGTAGTAGTAGTAGGTGGTGTCAGCTCCTCACGTCCTACCACCTCGTCCTACTGGTCGTGCTGGTGCTCCATCTCCTTGAGCTCCTAAAATGATACGGTCACAACCGACCGTTAGTCATAAAGACAGCCACTTTGTCCTCGCCTCACCCCCGCGACTCCTAGGTACCGAGCGGGTGGACAAAACAGAGAACAATAAGGGGTATAAAAGAATAGCAGGTAACAATGGATCTAACCTATCATGATTATATAATGACAAGTATATCTCTACTTTAGTAGTTCCATATAGTACAAGTAATGGAGTGAAAAACAGTACTGAAAAGAAGTGTGGTAAGTAGAGTAAAGTACTGAGCAGAAAAGTAAACTAGCTACTAATGCACTAACATCATAGAAGTACCTTAACTTATATGAATGTCTATACAAATTATAAGTTGAGGTTTCACAAATATAACTTATCATATAAAAGAGCTCATACTAATATATATGATAAGGGTATATGATGTGTATGTCCTAAGTATGTATGTATGATATAGTATGCAGGTTATGATTCATACAAGTGAAACTCACCCACACAACTCTATGCGCACAGACCTTTAGTTCCCACTTTTTGGAGTTAGCTTAACTCTCTGGTACTACCGTTGTGGCTATGATAGCAGTAGAGCAGGTGTCTCAACTCCTAGACGGGTATATGTAACATCCCTCAAACAACTAGACCCCTAGGATTTTGTTTTGTCATGACTAGGACATGACAAAACCATTAGAAGCTCAAAAGACCAAGTGAACAATGCCAAGGTGAAAATCACCTTGGTCTGCCTATAGCTCATCCTCAACATTTAGACCTAAGGTCTGATTTTGGGGCTACACCTTGATCCCATGACCCTACCACAACACCCCTAATACCTTGGGTAGTCTATGGGGCCACTAATGGCCCACTGTAGGCAATCAAAGAGGTTAAGTTGACCTAAGTCAATCCTAATCCTAAATAGGTCAAACTAGCCTACTTAGGGTCAATTGACCTTCCCCTAGCCAAGAGGACGCCACCCATTCCCTCCTAAACCCAAAGTAAGGTCAATGGGTCACCAAGGACCTATTGGGGTCAACCAAAGAGTTTAGGTTAACCAAAGTCAACCCTAACCCTAATTTGGTCAAAGTACCCTTCCTAAGGATAGGTGACCTCCAAAGTGCCAAGTCAACCCTACTCAACCCTACCTAGAACTTAGGGGAGTCTAATGGGTCCCAAGGACCCATTGGTGACAACTCAAAAGGTCAAATTGACCAAGGTCAACCCTAAGCTAGGTCAAGTCAAACCTAGCTCAAATGAGCTAGCCTAAGCTCAAGCCCTCTTTTCACTTGGGCTAACCTCATTTCCATGGAAATTATGGGTTAGTGGGCTGCCAGTAGGCTGGAGTGGTCAGCAATATCAACCTAGATGACTAGGAGAGAGAAAACTCCGACCTCTCCTTAATGGAGGAGAGAGAAAAGGGTGAAAGGGAGCTATTCATAGCCAAGGAGGCCAAGGGCCACTCTTCATTGGCTGACCCACTTCCCATTTATTCCAGGAAGACCAGGGGGCCATTTTGGTGGCTGTTCATGGCCGGAATAGTGCCTCCACACCATGGCCGAAATATGCCTTCAATGGCCATTAATGGGCATTGAAGCATTGGCCCTTCCCTCCACCTCTTTATGGCTGGATTCAACTCCTCTGGGGAAGAGGAGGAATTTCCAGCCGTTTCCCGGCTGGATTGAGCCAAATTCACAGCCCCCACACCATGGTCGAGAACCACCTTAAGAGGCCATTAATGGCCACCACCAGCTAGACCCCTCCCCTCCCACTTTTTATTGTTTTAAATGCTTCCCTATGCTCCAGGCTTTCGTTTCCACACCTTGCCCGAAGGAGACAAACGACTTCACTGTACTGTTGCAGAACGTCGGCGACACCTCCACCACCAATGGCTTCCCAGCGATCAACGCGTCTCCAGGCCCCAAGCAAGGTCCTCCCCTTCTCCTCTTCTCATGGGTAGATCATAAGAATCCTTTAGAATGGGAATCAGTCTCAATTGAGCCCGATCGCAGTTCGAAATTTCCTGGTTTCCGCCTTTTTTCATCCCGTCGGGATCGCCGGAATAAGCCCCTCCGACGGCTGTGTCGCCGCCTGTCGATAGCCACCACCTCAACGGAGGTGGTGGTGGCGGTGGCCGGCCAAGGAGGTGGCCTGATGGCCGGCGGCAGCGTGTGCAATTTGCTCCAGGAAGGAGCAATCGGGGTCATCGGCTCGATGAAGAAGACGAGTCCAGCGCCGTTGGATCGTGCGTCAAGATCCGTGTTGATCATCATTTTATATTAATAAATAGGTTATTTTGTATATTTCTATCACACAAGCTGCAGTACCTTGAAAAAAATATTAAAAATACCTAAGCTCTGTGTGAGAAAATGTCCAACATAAAAGTTATAGCCCTAGGGGTTAACTGTAATTGAAATTGACTTCACCAAATTTGGTCAAGTAGTTTGACCACAGCACCAAAAATTGTGCAACCTATACATAGGGATGTCCAGACACAAACATTAATCCCCACCCTTAACCATACACCCAAATGCCTTGAAATTTACAGAATAGGCTTTTCCTAACCTTCCCCTAGTAATGTTCAAAAATCAGAACTTTTGGACATTAATTTTCTAATGTTTTGTGAAAAATATAATAATCTTATGGTAAATTAATTAGGTGCCCTAATTACGTCCAAACCCTCCCAAATTTTGGTGAGTGGTCCTTCGGGTCTTCAGGAGGCTGTGTATAAATTTTCATCTCATTTGGAGTTGATTTGGTTGGGAAATGATCAAACCCTAGTCTAGCTCTAATGAGGGGTATTTAGGATAAAAGTGCACTTGGGGGTTTAGGTGACCAACCACCTCAATAGAGGTTGAAATTTGGGCCAATGACTTGGCATGACTTTTAACACCTTCCCATGGAAGATGGGGTGGATTGGGGTAGATTAGCCATAGGACCCAAGTCCAAACACTAAGGATGGTCTTTGGTGTCTTGTGAAGGGTATGGGGTCAAAAGACTTTAAAATGACTTGAAAGTTAGTGGAGAGGATTCTAGAGTAGTTAGAGTCCTCTGGTAGAAATCTTACTAAAATTAGAAGTTGATAAACCCCTCAAAACCCTAACCCTAGTTTAAGGCACATCACTTATACATGCAGGATAAGCCACCAAAAACTTAATGAAAAGTTATGAAACTTGGTAGGTATGGTCATAGGGTTAATTATAGCCTTTGGTGATTTTATAAGTAATTTAGGAACATTTCACTTAGTACCTCCCTTATAATATATGAAATTGCCCTTGTAATCTTTTAATTATTATGATCACATTGTTTAGTAGGAAGTTATAGAATTTGGGCAGAAAATGTTTTTAGGTCAATTTACTCTTACTTGAATTTTATTACAATTTTTAGATGTGTATTTCCAGTACTTACTTCACAAATGTATAAACACAGGAATATGATCAATAATAGATTTAGAGCTCCCTTTTTATTGGAAAATTTATGAAACTTGAACAGTAGTGTTTCTAGGTCAATATGTTAATATGGAAATTTTATTGTAATTTTTAGATGAATAATTGTTGTACTTTGTTCATTAACCTATTTCTGGGAATATTATGAGAAAATTAATTATAGGGTTTATTATTCACTGATAAATTGTGAAACTTGACCTGGAGTGTTCATATGTCCTTATATTCATCCTTGAATTTTCTCAAAATGTTTAGAAGAATAATGACAGTACTTGCCTCTTTAATTTGGTTAATCTAGGTTTTGTTCTAAAATTATGTTAGTGTCGAGACATTATAAGTCAGTGTCGACACTTATTGCCAGTGTCGACACATCTTTAGTAATCCATCCCGCCTGTTCGTCTTCAAACTAGAAAGGTATAAATAGGATTCTGTCTTTGTTTGTCGACACGCTTTCAGAGTTTCGAGACCAAACTACTGTGTCGACATTTCTCTTTTCTAAAGACTAATTCTACAAACCCTAATGGCTCCCAAGCTCGAGGAGAACGTCAATGAAGGCTATGAACTGGTTCGTGGCGCGTTCGACGATGGCGATCAAGAAATCAAATCGGTGGTAACCCTAGTCACCGATTCTGGATTGGAGTACTTGGTTTCAGAACCAACCAAAATATGGGAAGAAGGAAGTTCTTGAATTCCTTACTGGAGCTTCTGTAGATGACTCAGGTTACAGAATCAAATCAAGAGTGCATGGAACCAAGGTCAAGATTTCACCCAAAACTCTGAGAAAGGTACTTCAGCTACCTAAAATTCAAGCAGAAGAGGAGTGACTACATCTAAGACCAGGGAAGCACTTACCTGGTGTGGTCTAGATCCTAAGATGAAGATAGGATCTGTATTCAACAGGAAAGGAATGAATAACCAAGGAAAATTCCTGTCTGAAATTGTAGGGAAAGTTATACTCAGCAAGACTGGAGGGCATGACAGGGTGTCAGCCTCCATGTTCAGTGTTATGACCAGAATTATCTTCAACCTAAAAACAGACTGGTCAATGGTTGTGTATGAGAAAATTAAGGAGAGTCTGAAGAAGCCCAATCTGGGCAGAATACTAAGTCTCTACCTGGCTGGTACAATACCAGAGGTAATGAGCAATGCTGCTGGTACTAAAATCAATCACATGAGAAGGATGGATCAAAGGATATTTTCCAGGTGGGAAAGAGTACTATCTAAGGAAATACCTACCCCAGAGAAGCCAGTTACTAAGAAAGCTTCACCTCCAAAGAAGAAGAGGAAGATAGCTCCTGTGACACAGGAATCCTCCAGCAGTTCAGGTAGTGAAGAACAAGTTGTTTTCACTCCTGATAGTCAAGAGGAAGTGGCTGCAGAGAAGTCTCCTGCTCCTCAAGAGACAGCTGAAATACAGGGGGAGCTGCCTCCAGCTAGCCCCAAGTATAAGGATCCAAGCCAGGGGGAGCTTCCAGCAGTAGAAGAACCCTCTACTCTGGACAGTGAGCAAGCCACAATCATTATCCAAGAGGTACTTACTGACCTCAATACTTTAGATTTTTCTGTAATAGATTCTGATTTGTCTGATGTCCATCAGCAAACTCAGCAAGCAAATCAAGAACCAGATGTTGTTCTCCAAGACACATCAGTTATCCTAGAAGTGGTTCCTGATAAAGTAAGAGATGAACCCAGTACTTCTCCTGCACAGTCACCAGTAGAATTTACCATGGAAGATCTATTTCTAAATCTAGATCAAGAGGACTTTGACATGAATAAAGTTGCTGCTGCTGAAGAGAAGGGTGCTGCTACTGAGGGGGAGCAACTACAAGTTCAGGAAGAGCCTGGAAGGCAAGCAAGTGAGAAAGCACTAGATGTGCAAGCTGACAAACTATCAAGCCCTAAGGATAGGGTTGATATCGCCAGTACTTCAGAGTCTGAGGAAGTTGAGGCTGAAAAAGCTAAAAAGAAGAAACTCTATGTCTTCAAGAGGAGAAGTCAGAGTTACAAGAAAGCCTTGCAATCCATTGCCCCACAGCCTATAGTTCAGCAAGCTCCAACTACTGACTATAGTGCTTTACTGATTGCACTACAGATCAAGCTGGATGAGCAAAGGAAGGCTATAGAGACTTATGTTGATGAAGGGCACAAGACCCTACAATTTGCTCTGGCACAGGAAATCAAGTCAATAAGGTTTGAAATGAACCTTAATAAAAAGGAGATGACTGACTGCTTCCACAAGGGTGGGAATGCAGTAGTCTATTTGTTGGGTACATTGGTCAAATGTACCTGATTTGAAGAAGCCTCACCTAACTCAATGATATACATCATAGTGTATTTGA
This sequence comes from Platanthera guangdongensis, assembly GCA_039583875.1. NCBI lineage: Eukaryota > Viridiplantae > Streptophyta > Magnoliopsida > Asparagales > Orchidaceae > Platanthera > Platanthera guangdongensis. The sequence goes on along the minus strand of CM077163.1, from coordinate 176,199,511 downwards.
TGTTTGTTTGAGTTACTTGTGCAGGTTAGGAATACACTAGACTGAAGCTAAAAGTTTCTAAGTCCATGTGTCGACACCCAGAGGGAAAGTGTCGACACTTGAGAAAGCTTGTGTCGACTCCCAGACAAGCAGTGTCGACACTTGGAGTCATTGTGTCGACACCTGGGAAGAAGAGTCGACACCAGTCAGAAAGTGTCGACACTTGGAGTTGTGTCGACACTCAGTGAAGAAGTATGCAAAAAAGCTGTGTCGACACTTAGCAGAAGTGTCGACACCTAGAAGAGCTGTGTCTACACCAGAAAGTGTCGACACTTGGAGCTGTGTCGACACTCAGCAAAAGTCTGCAGAGTCTAAGTAAAAGTGTCGACACTCAACACAATGTGTCGACACTATGCTGAAGAGTCAGTATTTGAAGTAAGTGTCGACACTCAACACAATGTGTCGACACTATGCTGAAGAGTCAGTATTTGAAGAAAGTGTCGACACTCAGCACAATGTGTCGACACACAACCAGAAGAGTCAACACTTGAAGAAAGTGTCGACACCCAGCACAATGTGTCGACACATAATTGAAGACTCTACACTTGAAGAAAGTGTCGACACAAGGAGCTGTGTCGACACTTAGCAAAAAACAGAAAAGTTACAAAATATTCTAAGTACAAATGTCGACACTAAAGGAATGTGTCGACACACAGCTGAAGAAACAAAAGTGAAGACTTGTGTCGACACCAAGAAGCAGTGTCGACACTTGACAGTTTCAACATGTGAAGATGTGTCGACACAAAGGAGATGTGTCGACACTTAGAAGAATACAGTTAAAGAATGAAGTACAAGTACTTGTGTCGACACTCAATTTCAGTGTCGACACATGCAGAAGAATCTGTGTCGAGACATACAAGGAATTGTGTCGACACCTTGTAGACTTGTGTCGACACTTACACAACATGTGTCGACACTTGGCCTATAAGTGTCGACACTTAAGAACAGAAAGTCTCGACACTATCTGACAGTTAGAGAATTTCAAGAAGTGACTGGTTGACATGACAGCTGCCGATCCAGCCGGTCTACAGCAACTGTCAGAGAAATCAGAAGTCTGTTATAAACCGGACCAGCCGGTTACCATGAAGGAAGCCTATAAATAGGCACCCATAGTTTACAGAATCTGATTGATAGAAGGATTGTTGTTGTTACACTTGTGAGAATATTCAAAGTGGTTGATCAGATTAAATCAAGAAGTGATACATAGAGGATCAACACAAGAAGATCTGACAGTCCAACTGCAGATCTAAGAAGTTGGAGAGAGAGAGCTCCAACCAAAATTCAGTCTTTGGAACTAAGGCTGAGAAGAAGGATTCAGAAACATCTGGATCTCAAGAAGCAGAGGTCAAGGAACAACTGCAGAAGATTCAGACTAATTCAGTTCTAACTCAAGAAGCTTTGAAGGAAGCTAAGTCAGTTTGGATCTAACTGAGTTCTTCCAAGAACTCTTCAAGAAACTCTCAACTCCTCTCTTATTTTCTGAGTTGTAGAGTTAGCAATTGTATTTCTATTTTAACTTGTAGGATCCATTGGATCTGAGAGAATTGTAAGCCTATATTATAAAGGCTGAGGGTAGGGCTTGGTTGCCTGAGTGTAGGAGTTGAAGAACTCTGAGTGTAGGCCTTAATTGGCTGAGTGTAGGCCTGGGTGGCTGAGTGTAGGCCTTGGTGGCTGAGTGTAAGGCTTTGGGCCTGAGGTGTAGGAACCTAGTTGGGTTCTGAGCTAGTGGAGAAGTTTGGCCGAATCTAGTACACTGCTAGATAGGCGAAGGGGAAAGTGGATGTACCCAAAGATTGGGGAACCACTATAAATTTGTGTATTCTGTGCTGTGCTGTGCTGTGTTGTGAATTGCTGTGTTTAGCTGTGAGAACTTATTCAGAAATCTGTGTTAAATAACTGTTGTGCTGCCAACAAAGTTTTAAAAAGGTTTAGGTCACCTATTCACCCCCCCCCCCCTCTAGGTGTTTAGGTACCATATCTTTCAAGTGGTATCAGAGCCAGGTTCCTCAAAAAGGACTAACTGTCTGAGGAGATTCAGTTTGGCAGATTCAGTATAAGTCAGAACACAGTTTCAAGAAAATCAAAAACATGGGTTCTTCAGAGAATCACAAGGAATTGGGTTCAATGAAACTGCCCATATGCAGAAAGGAGATTTTTGGAATCTGGAAAGAAAGGGTAAGGCTGTTCATGGAGGCCTCTGACCCTAGGATCTACATCACAGTCAAAGAAGGGCCTATGTGCCCATGAAGATTTCAGTCTTGGATGCTACACAGAGAACTCCAAAGGATTTTTCTGAGATGACCAAGGATGAGATTGTCCTAGCTACAATGGACAAAAGGGCACAGAACATCATAGTTAGTGCAATTGATGATGCCACCTTCCAGAACCTTATTCACTGTAAAACAGCAAAAGAAATGTGGGATACCCTCATTGTCTACATGGAAGGTTCTGAAGAAGTAAGACAAGATAGGAAGTCCTTGCTTAATCAAGAATATGAGAGCTTTAGGCAAGGAAGAGGAGATAGCATCACTGAATGCTACAAGAAGTTTTATAGAATTGTTAATGAACTCATGTCCTATGGAAGAGAGTTCACTAACTATGAATTGAATGATAAGTTCTTAAGGTCCCTAACCAAAGACTGGGACACCAAGATCTGTGCCATCAGAGAAATGGCAAAGTTGGGAGAAATTCCTCCTCCCACACTGTTTGGCAAGTTGTTATCTTATGAGATGCAATTGTCAGTAAGAAAAGAGGAGGAAAAGTCAACAAGGACTGAACACAGGGAAAGGACTGTTGCCTTTAAGTCAGAAGTACCTAGAAAGAACAGGACTAAGTCATCAACTCCTCCTCCAGAGGTAGTTGAATCAGAATCTGATGAGTCTGTTAGCACTAAATCTACAAGCAGTGAAAGTGATGAAGATTTTGCTGCATTCACCAGACATTTTCAGAAATTCCTTAAGAAGAAACAGTGGAGGTCCAGACCTTCATATTCCAAAGGGAAAGAAGTCCAGTATCAGGAGAAGAAGCCTTCAAAGAAGGACAAGAAAAAGACAAAGACTAGTAAGGCAACTGGGTCTAAGATTGTGTGTTACTGCTGCAATAGACAGGGTCATGTTATTGCAGATTGTCCTGAAAGAAGGAAAGAATCCAGTGACAAAAAGAAGACTCACTTCAAAGGAAAGAAGGAGAAGTCCTTTGTTGCAAAGAATGAGAAGACTCTTTCAGACATTTCTTCTTCAGACACTGAGACAGATGCTGAAGCCTATATAGGGCTATTTGCTGAAGAAGAAGAAGAGTTTATGCAGATCATGGAATCAATCTATGAACAAGAAGAGGTGTCAGTGCCAAGGACTGATGGCATTGACTGAAAGTACCAAAATCCTGGAGCAGCCAGGACCTAGTCAGGTACAAAGTCCAACTCAAGTTCAGATTCCAGTTCTAGTTCAGAGTCAGATTCATCTTCATCAAGTGATGGAAGTGTTTCTGAATCTGAGGGAGATATTCATCAGCTCTTAGATGAATATCAAGTACTGTTGCAAGCCTATAAGAAAAGCAAGATCCTAGCCAAAAGTCAGGCAAAGGAGATTGCTGATCTCAAGGCAGCTGCAACAGATTTTGAAAAACAGTATGATCAAAAACTGAATGAAGTAGCCAGGCTGAAACACATTACTGTGATTCAGATGGGTACTATTACATTTAAGAATGATCAAATTAAGAGACTGGAGATCAATCTCCAGAAGGAAAAAGAACTTGCTGCCAGGTTTTCAAAACCTAAATCAGTGCTACCCTTGATTGATGAATTTGTTCATCAAAAGGAAAGCTGGACTAGGTTTTGTTAGACCTGCAGGGACTGTACAGTCCAGTCCAAGTCCAAGGGCAAAGCCCCAACATTCAACAAGCCTGCTGTAGTCAAGACAGCAAAGGTTGTACCTAAGCAAAGGTACAACAAGTTTGAATGCTGGTGCTGTGGCAAGGTTGGCCACTTTGCCTTGGATTGTTGGCACAATGCCAGTGCCAAGTTGAGTAGCAAGTTACCTGGTGGAAAGCCAGTAGGTAGCTATGTCAAGTTGCAAACTAACAATCACCAAGGACCCAAGTTTACTTTGGGTTCTAAGGTTCATTAATTTGTTTTGCAGGTGAATCCAAGTGGCCATACCCCAACATGGTACTTGGATAGTGGATGTTCCAGACATATGACTGGAACAAGGGGACTACTGAAGGACTACATTCCAATCAAAAATGGTCCTAAAGTGACCTTTGGTGGTTCTGAAAAAGGAATCATCAAAGGGTTTGGTAACATCTCTTCAAACCTTGTTACCATTACTCAAGTGGCTTATGTTAAAGGGTTGAAACACAACCTCATTAGTATAAGTCAGTTAAGTGATGTAGGGTATGACATCTCATTTGTTAAAAATGGTTGTCATATCAAGAGGTCAAGTGATCAAGAGATCATTTTGACAGGATATAGAAAGAGAAATGTCTATTGTTTAGACATTATGATTGAGAACAATGGTTCTCCTGTCTGTCTTGTAGCTGATGAGACAATCTCTCATTGTGTCAAGTGGCACAAGAGGCTAGCTCATCTTAACTACAAGACTATTAGCAAACTCTTTAGCAAAGAGTTAGTGAGGAATGGTCCTCAAGTTAAGTGTGTCAAAGATGGCATTTGCTCAGCTTGTCAAAAGGGCAAGCAGACTAAATCCACCTTTAGAAGCTTAGACAACAAAGATGCTGTGAGGTGTTTATACCTCTTGCATATGGATCTATTTGGTCCAATGCCAGTTCACAGCTTAGGTAGGAAGGTCTACACCTTTGTAGTTGTTGATGACTACTCAAGGTTTTCCTGGGTGTTCTTCTTAAAGCAGAAATCTGAAACACCTAGTGTCTTCTATAGTTTTGTTAAGCAAATTCAGAATGAATTGAACTGTACAGTGGTCAAAATTAGAAGTGACCATGGTACTGAGTTTCAGTCTGAAAGCATGACAAAGCTGTGTGAAGACTATGGGATATTTCAAGAATTCTCTTCACCTAGAACACCTCAGCAAAATGGCATTGCTGAAAGGAAAAATAGGACCTTGATAGAGGCTGGTAGAACCCTATTAAGTGATTCATCACTGCCAGAATATTTCTGGGCTGAAGCAGTTAACACTGCATGCCATGTGATAAATAGGGCTACCATCACTAAAAGGTTAAACAAGACCCCCTATGAAGTAGTGAAAGGCAGGAAACCAAATCTATCCTATTTTAGGATCTTTGGTTGTAAATGCTTCATACTTAACAATGGGAAGTCTTACTTAACTAAGTTTGCTGCCAAGTCCCAAGAGGGAGTGTTTGTTGGGTACAGCAATAATAGTAAGGCTTATAGAGTCTACAACTTGACTACACAAGTTGTAGAGGAGTCTGTGCATGTAGTTTTTGATGAGACACAACTAATTAACAATGAGTTGTCTAGTAGTGTGTGCAGCCCCACAGGTCTTACTAAGAAGATGGACAAGCTTACCATAGAAGATGTACCTGCTGCAAGACAGCAAGTAGAAAAGATGGCTTATGTCCAGGGGGAGAACTACATGTACCAGGAGCTGAAGAAGTACAAGGAACTCAGCTTGATGAAGATGCTGAAGAAGTTCAACCAGAAGTAAGGATGCCTCCAGCCAACAGGCATCTAAGAGATCATCCAGTAGAGCTGATCATTGGAGATCCAAGACAAGGTGTTCAGACAAGGAGCAGAAATCAGAATGCTGTAGTATATTCAAGTTTTCTGTCTCAAATAGAACCAAAGAAATTTGAAGAAGCTATACAAGATCCACAGTGGACTGAAGCAATGCAGGAGGAGCTTAATCAGTTCAAAAGGTGCAAGGTTTGGGATCTGGTTCCTAAGCCTAAAGATCACAATGTGATAGGAACAAAGTGGATCTACAGGAACAAGTTAGATGAACAAGGTGTCATCATTAAGAATAAGGCAAGACTGGTTGCAAAAGGATATAGGCAAGAAGAAGGTATTGATTTTGATCAAACCTTTGCTCCAGTAGCCAGACTGGAAGCCATAAGGATGTTCTTGGCCTATGCAACCTATCAAGGATTCAAGGTATACCAAATGGATGTGAAGTCAGCATTCCTAAATGGTAATTTGAAAGAAGAAGTCTATGTGGAGCAGCCTGCAGGTTTTGTTGATCCCACTTTACCTCATTATGTCTATAGACTTAGGAAAGCATTATATGGGTTAAAACAAGCACCTAGAGCTTGGTATGAAACCCTATCTAGTTTCCTCATTGAGAACAAGTTCTCAAGGGGGAAAATAGATAAGACTCTATTCCTTAGGGAATCTAGAGGCAAAGTAATACTTGTCCAAATATATGTAGATGACATTATATTTGGGTCTACTGAAAGTAGCCTTTGCAAAAAGTTTGCAAAGCTTATGCAAAGTCAATTTGAGATGAGTAGTATGGGAGAACTGAAGTTTTTCTTGGGTCTCCAAGTTAAACAGACTGAAAGTGGTCTATCCATATGTCAGTCCAAGTTCACCCTAGAACTCATAAGGAAGTATGGTATGGATTCATCCAGTACCATGAAGACTCCTATGGGGTCAAGTATGTCTCTAAGCAAGGATGATGCAGGGAAACCTGTAGATGAAACCTTGTATAGAGGGATAGTTGGCTCCCTACTATACTTGACTGCAAGTAGGCCTGACATTATGTATGCTACATGTGTTTGTGCTAGGTATCAAGCCTGCCCTAAAGAGTCTCACTTGACTGCAGTCAAGAGAATCTTGAGATATCTAAAGGGCACACCTTATCTAGGCCTCTGGTACCCTAGGAATGGAGATTTTGATCTAACAGGCTATTCAGATGCAGACTTTGCAGGATGCAAAGAAGATAGAAAGAGCACTACTGGATCCTGTCAATTCCTAGGTGGAAGAATAATTTCATGGAGCAGTAAAAAGCAGACTAGTGTGGCTATTTCCACAGCTGAGTCAGAATATGTAGCTGCAGGAAGTTGCTGTGCTCAACTTCTGTGGATTCAACATCAGCTAGAAGACTATGGATTTCAGGTAAGTAGAACTCCACTTTACTGTGATTCTACAAGTGCTATTTCAATAGCTAATAATCCTGTATCACATAGTAGAACTAAACATATTGAGATTAAATATCACTTTCTTAGAGGAGCATGTAGAAAGAAATGATATTGCACTTGAATATGTTAAAACTGATAATCAGATAGCAGATATGTTTACTAAGCCCTTAAAAGAAGCTAAGTTCAATAGGTTCAAAATTGAATTAGGTATGATAAACTTAGACTAAGTTTACAGAACTAAAAATTGGCTAAGTAAAAAGGTGTCGACACATAGACAAGTCTATGTCGACACAGAATAGTAAGTGTCGACACTTCAGGAAAATGGTGTCGACACATCTAGGAAGTTGGTGTCGACACTTCAGAATGCTAGTGTCGACACATGTCGAGTAGGTGTCGACACATCCAATGTAGTGTCGACACTTAAGTTTTACTCAGAATTTTCTAAGTAAAGTCTTGACTACATGTCGAGTATAGTGGTGTCGACACTTAGCCAAGTGTCGACACATAAAATCTATTGACTAAACTTGTGTCGACATATGTGTGTCGAGACATTATAAGTCAGTGTCGACACTTATTGACAGTGTCGACACATCTTTAGAAATTCATCCCGCATGTTCGTCTTCAAACAAGAAAGGTATAAATAGGGTTCTGTTTGTGTTTGTCAACACGCTTTCAGAGTTTCGAGACCAAACTACTGTGTCGACACATCTCCTTTCTAAAGACTAATTCTCCAAACCCTAATGGCTCCCAAGCTGGAAGAGAACGTTAACGAAGGCTATGAACTGGTGCGTGGCGCTTTCGACGACGGTGATCAAGAAATCAAGTCGGTGATAACCCTAGTCACCAATTCAGGATTGGAGTTCTTGGTTTCAGAACCAACCAAGATATGGAAGAAGGAAGTTATAGAATTTCTTACTGGAGCGTCTGTAGATGACTCAGGCTACAGAATCAAGTCAAGGGTGCATGGCACCAAGGTCAAGATTTCACCCAAGTCTTTGAGAAAGGTACTTCAGCTACCTAAAGTTCAAGAAGAAGAGGAGGTGACCACATCTAAGACCAGAGAAGCACTTACCTGGTGTGGTCTTGATCCTAAGATGAAAATAGGTTCAGTTTTCAACAGGAAGGGAATGAATAATCAAGGCAAATTCCTGTCTGAAGTTGTAGGCAAAGTTATACTAAGCAAACCAGGAGGACATGACAGGGTGTCAGCCTCTATGTTCAGCATTATGACCAGAATCATCTTCAACCTCAAAACAGACTGGTCTATGATTGTATTTGAGAAAGTGAAGGAAAGTCTGAAGAAGCCCAATCTGGGCAGGATACTAAGTCTCTACCTGGCTGGATCAATTCCAGAGGTAATGAGCACTGCTGCTGGAACTAAAATCAATCACATGAGGAGAATGGATTCAAGGATATTCTCTAGATGGGAAAGAGTGTTGTCCAAAGAAGTTCCAACCCCAGAAAAGCAAGTTTCAAAGAAAGACTCTCCTCCCAGGAAGAAGAGGAAGACTGCTGCTGTGACTCAGGAGTCTTCCAGCAGCTCAGGCAGTGAAGAACATGTGGTTTTCACTCCTGATAATCATGAGGATGAGGCTGCAGCGAAGTCACCTGCTCCTCAAGAGCTAGCTGACATCCAGGGGGAGCCTCCAGCTGTAGAACAACCCTCTACACTGGAGAGTGAACAAGCTACTCTCATTATCCAAGAGGTACTTTCTGACCTCAAAACTTTAGATTTTTCTATAATAGATTCTGATTTGTCTGATATTCATCAGCAAACTCAGCAAGCAAACCAAGCACCAGATGATGTTCTCCAAGACACATCTGCTGTAGTTAATGTACCCAGTACATCTCCTGCTCAGTCACCCCCAGAATATACAATGGAAGATCTATTTCTGAATTTAGATCAAGAGGACTTTGACATGGACAAGACTGCTGCTGATGAAGAGACAAATGCTGCTACTGAAGAGAAGGGTGCTGCTGTTGAGGGGGAGAATCTGGAAGTTCAGGAAGAGACTATAAGGCTAGATACTGAGAAGGCACTAGATGTGCAAGCTGACAGACCCTCAAGCTCTAAGGATAGGGTAAATATAGCAAGTACTTCAGAGTCTGAGGATGATGAAGCTGAGCAAGATAAGAAGAAGAAGTTCTTTGTCTTCAAAAGAAGGAGTCAGAGCTATAAGAAAGCTCTACAAACTGTTGCTCAACACTCACTAGTCCAACAAGCTCCATCACCAGATTACAGTAGCCTAATGGTAGCAATGCAAGTTAAGCTGGATGAGCAAAGGAGGCCTATAGAGACATATATTGATGAAGGCCACAAGTCTTTACAATTTGATCTAGCTCAAGATATCAAATCAATAAGGTTTGAAATGAATTTGAATAAGAAGGAAATGACTGACTGCTTCCACAAGGGTGGTAATGCAGTGGTCTATTTGGCAACTCACCAGGAGAAAATCAAGTCTCAAGTAGATGATATAGCACAGAAGCAAGGCTATGTGCTGGAAAATCAATTGAGAATGAATGATAATCTGACAGCTTCTCACAATGCAATAGTCACTGAACTGAAGAGTAAGTATGCTGAACCTTCAACATCATCTGCTGCTGCCAAAGCTGAATTTGATAAAGTATTTCAGGAAGAAATTGCTGCTGTCAAGACTGCCATTAAGGATTCACAGAAGGTCATTTCAGAACAACTTACCAAGCTTAGACCTTTCTTTAAAGAGGGAATCAGGTACTTGGACAGCCAAATCCGATTCCAAAAGGATGATGTGAGAGATCATGTAGAACAAGAAGTCATAAAGGGGGAGAGGGTATTAGTCAAAGCTAGCTCTGACCATGCCAAATGGATTTCTAATTCCATCAGAGCTACACTGGGCTATCCTCCCCTGTGTGATGATGACAATGTAGCTGAATCTGGTATTCAAAGTGCATATCTTGGAGGAGAGCAACAGGAAGTAGCTCAGGTGATCTATCCACCTCCAGATTTTGACATGGTTCATGCTGATGTAAGCACAATGTATAGTCCAACTGCTGGTAAGCCTAATATTGTTCTGGAAAAGGTTGTTCAACCTATTACAGCTGCTATGCAAGAGGCTATGGACAAAGAGGAAGAGACAAGGCTGTCAAAGAAGAAGTTCAGGGAACTAGCTGAGCAAAAACCAGATTTTGAACAGTGGAGCCCTACTTCTAGGAACATCATTCTCACAGCCTGGAAAGCAGCCAAGGACAATGCACATGAGAGGAACAAGTGGTTCTCAGAGGCAGAATGGAGGAAGCATGAGAGTAGGCAGGAAGCCATTGTCCAGTATAGAAGGAAGGCTAAGTTAGGAAAGCTACCTCCTACAGCTGTGGAGCCTAGCAAGTACTTTCCTAAGCCCTATCATTATTTTGAGAGACAAAAAATCAAGGCTGAAGAACTTAAGAAGAAGGACTCCAAAGGGAAGAAGACTGCTGAAGCTGAGCCTGCTGTTGCTGCTGCTGCTGTAAAGGCCAAAGTGCAAGCTGGAAAAGGCATAGTCATAAAAGAACCAGAGCAGAATTAGACTAAGCTTAGACTGAAGAATGTTGTAATCTGTTACATCTAAACATTATTGTAAATCTTTGAAAATAGATTGCAAAGCAATGTATGAACAATTTTTGATAAATATATATTTCATGATTGTTCAGTAGAATGTGTCTAATTCTTGTTTGTTCTGTAATGCTGTATGAGTATACATGTGTGCTTTATTACATGTTTAAGTTTAACTCTGTTGACATATACCTGTTTTACATCATTTTATAATTTTTAATTATGAGTGGTGTATATCATTGACTAAGAGTTATGACTTCTCCAAATAGGGGGAGATTGTTGGGTACATTGGTCAAATGTACCTGATTTGAAGAAGCCTCACCTAACTTAATGATATACATCATAGTGTATTTGATGTTTGTTTGAGTTACTTGTGCAGGTTAGGAATACACTGGACTGAAGCTAAAAGTTTCTAAGTCCATGTGTCGACACCCAGAGGGAAAGTGTCGACACTTGAGAAAGCTTGTGTCGACACCCAGACAAGCAGTGTCGACACTTGGAGTCATTGTGTCGACACCTGGGAAGAAGAGTCGACACCAGTCAGAAAGTGTCGACACTTGGAGCTGTGTCGACACTCAGTGAAGAAGTATGCAGAAAAGCTGTGTCGACACTTAGCAGAAGTGTCGACACCTAGAAGAGCTGTGTCTACACCAGAAAGTGTCGACACTTGGAGCTGTGTCGACACTCAGCAAAAGTCTGCAGAGTCTAAGTAAAAGTGTCGACACTCAACACAATGTGTCGACACTATGCTGAAGAGTCAGTATTTGAAGTAAGTGTCGACACTCAACACAATGTGTCGACACTATGCTGAAAAGTCAGTATTTGAAGAAAGTGTCGACACTCAGCACAATGTGTCGACACACAACCAGAAGAGTCAACACTTGAATAAAGTGTCGACACCCAGTGTTGGAACCCAAGGTTGGATTTGGGTAAGGATCACTATTAGGATGATTAGTTTGACCCAAAATGTATAGTCTAAGGGTCATAGGGCTTTCCAAGTATTCCTCAGAAAGAATCCCAGAAGAAGTGCAGAAGAATTCCAGAGAAAATCAATTTTAAAGTTCAGAAATTTTAGCTCTCAGAGATAGTCGAACGGAGTTCAACTATTGCAGTCCAGAGATAGTCGAACGGAGTTCAACTATTGCAGTCCAGAGATAGTCGAACGGAGTTCAACTATTGCAGTCCAGAGATAGTCGAACGGAGTTCAACTATTGCAGTCCAGAGATAGTCGAACGGAGTTCAACTATTGCAGTCCAGAGATAGTCGAACGGAGTTCAACTATTGCAGTCCAGAGATAGTCGAACGGAGTTCAACTATTGCAGTCCAGAAATAGTCGAACGGAGTTCAACTATAGTCGAACGGAGTTCAACTATTTCTGTGTTCAGCTCTAAGAGAACAGATAACTCAGATGCAGGTCAACTATAGTCGAACGGAGTTCAACGATAGTCGAACGGAGTTCAACTATAGTCGAACGCAGATTGGAGAAGCTTTTTAGATTAAATTTTGGTGATTTCCTGTGCAGTTATTGGAGACAGATGGCTAGAGTTATTCAAGGCTTAATTAAAGGAATTTACAGCTAATATATTTAATGCTAAATATTCTTATGAATATAGCCGTTGGGAGGCTGCATTAAATATGAATCAATTCAGAGGTTTATTGTCAGTTACCTTTCCAAGACAGTTTCCTTTCTTGAAAATGTCTCTGCCGCATCAGACAAGAATTAAAATGACTTTCCTCAGCCCAGTGGATACATATATATATTTTACATAGCAAGATAGAAAAGATATATAATAGAGAGGCTCAGAAATAACAACAAGAGACAGAGAGAGAAAAAGCTTTCAAGAGACAACATATTTAGATTTGTCTACAGAGCTTGCTGGAGATTTTCATCTAGTTGAAGGCCTACACCCTGAAGCAAAGCTTCCACTCCTGAACTATTCTACATCTCAGGGGGAGCTTTGACAACATCACTGAATCCACATAGTCTTCTCAGTTGCTTGAGAAAGAGAAGACTTCCATCACTCTCTCATCCCCACCTCTGTAAAGGGTTTTTCAAACTCCCTTCAAAAGTTTGTATTTGGTTTCTGAGACCTTATCAAAACTCAGTGGTGGCAAGACACCTGATCAAAAAATCTGGTTTGGTTTTTGAGCACCTTATCAAAAGCTCATTGGTGCCCAGGATACCTGATCAACTCATCCTACAGTGGATTCCTACCAGGGTGGTAGAAGAGTGGATTACCCAGATTTGGGGAACCACTATAAATTTCCTTGTGTCGTCTTATTTGCTTGCTCTGTTTTCTTCCTTATGTGCTGTGAATTTTATTTCATTTTTATTTTCTAAAAACTCTTAAGCATTTCAGATCTATCACCTCACTTTCACCCAGCACAATGTGTCGACACATAATTGAAGACTCTACACTTGAAGAAAGTGTCGACACAAGGAGCTGTGTCGACACTTAGCAAAGAACAGAAAAGTTACAAAATATTCTAAGTACAAGTGTCGACACTAAAGGAATGTGTCGACACACAGCTGAAGAAACAAAAGTGAAGACTTGTGTCGACACCAAGAAGCAGTGTCGACACTTGACAGTTTCAACACGTGAAGATGTGTCGACACAAAGGAGATGTGTCGACACTTAGAAGAATACAGTTAAAGAATGAAGTACAAGTATTTGTGTCGACACTCAATTTCAGTGTCGACACATGCAGAAGAATCTGTGTCGAGACATACAAGGAATTGTGTCGACACCTTGTAGACTTGTGTCGACACTTACACAACATGTGTCGACACTTGGCCTATAAGTGTCGACACTTAAGAACAGAAAGTCTCGACACTATCTGACAGTTAGAGAATTTCAAGAAGTGACTGGTTGACATGACAGCTGCCGATCCAGCCGGTCTACAGCAACTGTCAGAGAAATCAGAAGTCTGTTATAAACCGGACCAGCCGGTTACCATGAAGGAAGCCTATAAATAGGCACCCATAGTTTACAGAATCTGATTGATAGAAGGATTGTTGTTGTTACAACTTGTGAGAATATTCAAAGTGGTTGATCAGATTAAATCAAGAAGTAATACATAGAGGATCAACACAAGAAGATCTGACAGTCCAACTACAGATCTAAGAAGTTGGAGAGAGAGAGCTCCAACCAAGAATTCAGTCTTTGGAACTAAGGCTGAGAAGAAGGATTCAGAAACATCTGGATCTCAAGAAGCAGAGGTCAAGGAACAACTGCAGAAGATTCAGACTAATTCAGTTCTAACTCAAGAAGCTTTGAAGGAAGCTAAGTCAGTTTGGATCTAACTGAGTTCTTCCAAGAACTCTTCAAGAAACTCTCAACTCCTCTCTTATTTTCTGAGTTGTAGAGTTAGCAATTGTATTTCTACTTTAACTTGTAGGATCCATTGGATCTGAGAGAATTGTAAGCCTATATTATAAAGGCTGAGGTAGGGCTTGGTTGCCTGAGTGTAGGAGTTGAAGAACTCTGAGTGTAGGCCTTAATTGGCTGAGTGTAGGCCTGGGTGGCTGAGTGTAGGCCTTGGTGGCTGAGTGTAAGGCTTTGGGCCTGAGGTGTAGGAACCTAGTTGGGTTCTGAGCTAGTGGAGAAGTTTGGCCGAATCTAGTACACTGCTAGATAGGCGAAGGGGGAAAGTGGATGTACCCAAAGATTGGGGAACCACTATAAAATCTTGTGTATTCTGTGCTGTGATTGTGCTGTGTTGTGAATTGCTGTGTTTGCTGTGAGAACTTATTCAGAAATCTGTGTTATAAACTGTTGTGCTGCCAACAAAGTTTTAAAAAGGTTTTGGTCACCTATTCACCCCCCCCCCCTCTAGGTGTTTAGGTACCATATCTTTCACTATTTGGCTACTCACCAGGAGAAGATCAAGTCTCAAGTAGATGATATAGCACTGAAGCAAGGCTATGTGCTGGAGAATCAGTTGAGAATGAATGATAATTTGACTGCATCCCACAATGCTATAGTCACTGAATTAAAGAATAAGTCTGCTGAACCATCTACATCTGCTGCTGCTGCAAAGGCTGACTTTGATAAAGCTTTTCAAGATGAAATTGCTGCTGTCAAGACTGCAATCAAGGATTCACAGAAGGTCATTTCTGAACAGCTTACAAAGCTTAGACCTTATTTTAAGGATGGAATCAGGTACTTGGACAGCCAAATCAGGTTCCAGAAAGATGATGTAAGAGATCATGTTGCACAAGAAGTCATAAAGGGGGAGAGGGTGTTAGTCAAAGCAAGCTCAGACCATGCTAAGTGGATATCAAATTCCATCAGGGCTACCCTTGGATATCCTCCCCTGTGTGATGATGATAATGTTGCTGAATCAGGGATTCAAAGTGCATATCTTGGAGGTGAGCCACAAGAAGTAGCTCAAGTCATTTATCCACCTCCAGATTTTGAAATGATTCATGCAGAGGTGAGCACTATGTATAGCCCATCTGGGGGCAAAGACAATGTTCATTTAGAAATGGTTGTTCAACCTATATCAGCAGCTATGCAAGAGGCTTTAGACAAAGAAGAAGAGACAAGGCTGTCAAAGAGGAGGTTTAGGGAACAAGCAGAACAAAAGCCAGATTTTGAACAATGGAGCCCTACCTCTAGGAACATAATTCTAACTGCCTGGAAAGCAGCCAAGGATAATGCTCATGAAAGGAACAAATGGTTCTCAGAAGCAGAATGGAGGAAGCATGAGATTAGGCAGGAAGCCATTGTCCAGTATAGAAGGAAGGCTAAGTTAGGAAAGCTACCTCCTACAGCTGTGGAGCCTAGCAAGTACTTTCCTAAGCCCTATCATTACTTTGAGAGGCAAAAGATCAAGGCTGATAAGCTCGATCTCAAAGGAAAGAAGACTGCTGATACTGAGCCTGCTGCTGCTGCTGTAAAGGCCAAAGTACAAGCTGGGAAAGGAATAGTTATAAAAGAACCTGATCAGAACTAGACTAAGATTAGACTAAGAAACATTGTTGTAATCTTTTACATATGAAATATTTTTGTAAAACAATGGAAATGTATTAAAACAATGTTAGAACAATTTTTGATAAATATATCTCATGATTGTTCAGAAGCATGTGTCTATTTCTTGTTTGTTCTGCAATGTTTAATGAGTATACATGTGTGCTTTATTACATGTTTAAGTTTACCCTGTTGACATATACCTGCTTTACATCATTTTCTAATTTTTAATTATGAGTGGTGTATATCATTGACTAAGGGTTATGACTTCTCCAAATAGGGTGAGATTGTTGGGTACATTGGTCAAATGTACCTGATTTGAAGAAGCCTCACCTAACTCAATGATATACATCATAATGTATTTGATGTTTGTTTGAGTTACTTGTGCAGGTTAGGTATTCACTGGACTGAAGCTAAAAGTTTCTAAGTCCATGTGTCGACACCCAGAGGGAAAGTGTCGACACTTGAGAAAGCTTGTGTCGACACCCAGACAAGCAGTGTTGACACTTGGAGTAATTGTGTCGACACCTGAGAAGAAGAGTCGACACCAGACAGAAAGTGTCGACACTTGGAGCTGTGTCGACACTCAGTGAAGAAAATGCAGAAAAGCTGTGTCGACACTTAGCAGAAGTGTCGACACCTAGAAGAGCTGAGTCTACATCAGAAAGTGTCGACACTTGGAGTTGTGTCGACACTCAGCAAAATTCTGCAGAGACTAAGGACAAGTGTCGACACTCAACACAATGTGTCGACACTCAATCAGCAGAGTCAACATATGAAGAATGTGTCGACACTCAGCACAATGTGTCGACACGCACTCAAAGGAGTCAACACTTGAAGTATGTGTCGACACTCAGCACCATGTGTCGACACACAACCAGAAGAGTCAACACTTGAAGAAAGTGTCGTCACCCAGCACAATGTGTCGACACTTAGTTGAAGACTCTACACTTGAAGAAAGTGTCGACACAAGGAGCTGTGTCGACACTTAGCAAAGAACAGAAAAGTTTACAAAATATTCTAAGTACAAGTGTCGACACTAAGGGAATGTGTCGACACTCAGCTGAAGAAACAAAATTGAGGACTTGTGTCGACACCAAGAAGCAGTGTCGACACTTGACAGTTTCAACACATGAAGATGTGTCGACACAAAGGAGATGTGTCGACACTTAGAAGAATTCAACAAGTTACAAAAGATCAAGTACTTGTGTCGACAATTAATTTCAGTGTCGACACTTGAAGAAGAATCTGTGTCGAGACATACAAGGAGTTGTGTCGACACCTTGTAGACTTGTGTCGACACTTACACAACATGTGTCGACACTTGGTCTATAAGTGTCGACACTTAAGAACAGAAAGTCTCGACACTATCTGACAGTTAGAGAATTTCAAGAATTGACTGGTTGATATGACAGCTGCCGATCCAGCCGGTCTACAGCAACTGTCAGGGAAGTTAGAAGTCAGTTATGAACCGGACCAGCCGGTTACCATGAAGAATGCCTATAAATAGGCACTCACAGTTTACAGAAACAGTTGTTGAAGCTATTTGAAGTAATAGATCAGATTATTCAAGTAATCAGAAAAGTGGTACACAGAGTATCAACACAAGAAGATCTGGCAGTCCAACTGCAGATCTAAGAAGTTGGAGAGAGAGAGCTCCAATCAAGAAATCAGTCTTTGGAACTAAGGCTGAGAAGAAGGATTCAGAATCATCTGGATCTTAAGAAGCAGAGGTCAAGGAACAACTGCAGAGGATTCAGACTTATTCAGTTCTACTCAAGAAGCTTTGAAGGAAGCTAAGTCAGTTTGGATCTAGCTGAGTTCTTCCAAGAACTCTTCAAGAAACTCTCAACTCCTCTCTTATTTTCTGAGTTGTAGAGTTAGTTATTGTAATTCAATTTTAACTTGTAGGATCCATTGGATCTGAGTGAATTGTAAGCCTATATTATAAAGGCTGAGGGTAGGGCTTGGTTGCCTGAGTATAGGAGTTGAAGAACTCTGAGTGTAGGCCTTAATTGGCTGAGTGTAGGCCTGGGTGGCTGAGTGTAGGCCTTGGTGGCTGAGTGTAAGGCTTTGGGCCTGAGGTGTAGGAACCTAGTTGGGTTCTGAGATAGTGGAGAAGTTTGGCCGAATCTAGTACACTGCTAGATAGGCGAAGGGGGAAAGTGGATGTACCCAAAGATTGGGGAACCACTATAAATTTGTGTGTCTGCTGTGCTGTGCTGTGCTGTGGATTAGCAGTTTATATTTTGTTATTGCTGTTAGCTGTAGAAATCTGTGAGATAACTGTTTTGCTGCCAACAAAGTTTCAAAAAGGTTTAGGTCACCTATTCACCCCCCCCCCCCCTCTAGGTGTTTAGGTATCATATCTTTCATGCTGTGTTGCCGACTATCTTTGGAAGTCTGGTCAAAAGACTAAGCTATGTTGTGACCATGCTTTGATCTCGCTGTAGCGGTCTTGGAGTACTAGCGGGTTAGCCTTGGCAGACTGGTTCCCACTGTGTTGCGGATTATCTCTGGTGGTCTGGAGACTTTCAGCTATCACACTCTGATCTTGTTCTGATCTCGTTGTAGCAGACTTGCTGAGTGGAGGGCGCGATGTGCGTGGAGCGTGTTTGGTGTGTAGGAAAATGTGCTCAAGGTGGAACAAGCACGACGTGGAATGTGTGCTCGGCAGAATATGCATAAGGGCGCTCGTAGAAGATCAAAGATCTTTAAGGGGTCTTCAAAGACACTTGAAGGTCTTTAAAGTGGTTTTTGAAGGCGTAGGGAGATCTTCTTCAAGGAATTCCCTAATGATTTCTCTCGTGTATAGGTGGAAATATGCAAGTTATTATACGTATTTTAATGAGATTTACTATGCGCACACCAATTTTTAAATTCTATTTTGTGACCCCCCCCCCCCCCCCCCCCCCTCCAAATAATGGGTAGTTATGTGAGGTGGTTACATGGTTATCAAACAGTGGCGATCAAGTGGCGATGATCGAATGGTGGAGAAATGTCCAGCAGCCGAGGGACGGTTGGGGGAGAATCGGTCAGCGGTGATGAGAGTCTGGCTGACTGGCGCGGGCCAGTGGATGGCTGACCAGACGGCCGACCACTCCACCCTTAAAGGGAAGTTAAGTCGGTGAGGGTTGGCCGGCCTTAGGGCCAGCTAGGGGCGAGGTCGCGGTGGCTAGCAGGGAGGCCGACCGCGGTGCCAAACCAGGCGGCTGACCGCAGAGCATCACAGTCATAGGGTGAGCGGTTGCGTGGCGCGGCGGAAGCCGGTCGGGTGGCCAGCAGCAGGCCTGGCCAGGCGGCCGACGGTGGCGCCTCACAGCCATGGGAACGGGGTCATGATCACGTGCACAAAAGGTGTGGTCGTGCAGCCGGAGGGCCACACGGAGTGATGGTGGTGGCCCGTCGGATGGCTGACTGCGGGTCCTCGCATTCGCGCGCGGAAAGCACGAGGTTGAGGGTCGACGCGGGGATGGCGGGCCACACGGCGGCGGCAACGGCGGCGGTCGGCCGGGAGGCCTGCTCCGGTGGCTCAGGGCCACGAGGCCGAGCGACCGGAGGGCCGTCGGCGATTTGGCCGCACGCAGCATGCCCACGGATGTTGGGGTGGTTCCCATCTTGGGGTTAGAGGGATTGACTTTGGTCAACCCCACTTACACCCATGCCCCCTTCCCCACTAAGGTGGCGTTTGGTTTGGTTGTTTGGTACGGTTTTTTTCCGAAACCCCATTTTAATTCCACTGTTTCCTTCTATACCCCATCCGCAACCCAAATCTATTTTTGCGCGCGTCCGGTGGAAGGCGGAAGCTGGGCAAAAGGCAGAAGGCATGCGGAAGCTTCCTTCCATTCTCTGTCGATCACGATCTGGTTTCAGTATTAATTCCCTTCCCTACCGACTAGTCATCGCTCGGGTTCTCCACACCTTGTCTCCGACAACTCGCCACTCCTCGTCTCCGACAGCTCGCCACTCCTCGTCTCCGACGGCTAGCCACTCCTTACCGCTAAAGCTTATTTCTCTCGACCCCAAAGAGTATTATTTCTCCGTTCTCACTTCTCAGAGTGGAGTTTGTCGCCGCCACATGGTGGAGGAATAGGAGCGGGGTTCGTAGGAGGCGGAAGTGGAAGTGGGGAAATCGGCGCATGATGGCTCCCCCGAAGAAATTGAAGAAGGTGAAGACAAAGCCAAAGGATTTTTCTAAGTGCAGCAACCGTTTTTCGCAATTTCAACTCTATTAGTTCAAAACTATGCATGACTTATCACGCTATTATGCTTTCTTTGATCTTGCAACAATATTTTATTGAGGTTTTCTGGTCTTGCTTGGATCCATCTTATTTTACAATAGGATTAAATCTGTATTCTCTAAAATTTCGGCATTCCAAGTTGCTTGAACTTTACAAGGAAAGTGTTAGAATTGTCCAAGATTGAAAAGTTATCAGCTGTCCTTAGATCAAAAAGTTATAAGAAAAGTTTAGTCAAAACTTTGTTTTGTTCCCAAATAGTTTTTAACAAAATTTTTTTTATCAGAAACAATACTTTTCTATGAAACTTCATTTTCAATCAGAAGTTTTCCATCAACAACCCAACCAAACTGAGCCTAAGGCTCCATTTGACGTGGCTTATCTTAACTTATTTGCTTCGGTGAGGTAGGACAAAATCGTCATTGTATGTTTGCTATGACAAATGTTACTACCGTTATAAAAAAAAAAACTAGTTTAGGACATAAGTTTGGTATGACGATGACATTTTTGTCCAACCACACTAGAGCAAATAAGCTTGTGATAAGCCGCGCCAAACACACCCTAAACTAAGGGTGCTCATATCCGGAATCTCCATAAATTAATGGTGCTCATATCAAAGATTAAAATTTCCCTGACGCACTAGAGTTGAGGAAGAAGCTAATTCTAGCTTGGTTGGTTCTGCGGGGGGACAACCTCTGGATTCCTGCTTCGCTCTCAGTAGCCCGTGCGTTTTTTGGATTCTTGAATCGCTCTCAGTCGTCCGGCCGGAATCGGAATTGGAAGTGAAGTCCGTACAATTTCAACGCTGTTTCGGGCTTGGGGTGCGAATAGATTGTGTTTCTGTTTTTTGAATGCTTTTTCCTAGAACAAGAGTTTTAAGTTTTATATTTTATGACTGCGAATAGCAAACATAAGCCTGCGAATATCAACGCGTTTTATTTATTTATTTATTTATTGAAAAATCTTCGTCAAAATGTCGTATTGGAATACCAAATGCCGAATCCCTGACCCCAGGATGCCCATACTCCCGATGACGCCAAAGCACATCAAGCCATTCGATGCGTTCACATCGATCGATGGTCAGCATGCCGCCAAGAAAATATATTAACGGCGGATCTCCAGTTGTACAATAAATCACGCCTAAAGCCAACCTATAGTTTCCGCGGGATTATTGACCAATGTAAACAGACCTCCTCTGACCCGCAGCTATGGCGACAATAGACTACATTTTTTTAAGGTCAATCATGAATTTTATCGAAGGCAACGCAGCCCACTGAAGTCAACATTCTTGGTACATTTAATTTTCAGGCGACAAAATTTTATTTGATTTCTGATATTTGACGTCAATCTTAACGGTCTGTTTGTTTGGAAGGAGTAATAGTTAGGTGCGAAGCCTGATAATGCTCATGATCCTGTATCAATGAGAACCTGCAAAAGAGGCGGGGCCCGCGTATTTATGGTTTGTGTCATGCACTTTTGCGCGGGGCCCGCACATTTTGGGGTTTCTCATTGACTCTCCGGATCATGCTCATGGTGAGGCTACTGACCCAAAAAAAATTTGTTTGGAAGGCCCGTTGTGGCAGCGAACACCACCGGCAATCACCACTTTCAAGAGGTGGATGCCCTCACCAAAGAGTTTTCTTCGTTTTGTTCTAAAAAATTAGAGCAAATGTCATCCGTGGCGGAAAACAAATGACCTGACACAGCAATTGCTGGAATGCTACGAGCGTCCCAAACATCGTGACCGGCTTGTCTCCAAATCTGTAGACGAGATGAGTATATAAAGCAATGATAATAGCATCCATAAAGTCACTAATAAGTAATAACCCTCATATTGTAATGAGTCATAAAATTATATTAGCACAATGATTAGCACTCTATCTAAAAACAAAACAAAAAATTAAAAAAAAATTATTCTTTTCAAACCACTTGCAATTGAATCTAAGCCATATGGATTAACCGAATAAACTTTTGATGGTTGGAACATGTAATTGATCGGCGGATTGAATGCTTTTCGTTGAGGAGAAATCAAAAAGCAGAAAGAATGTTGAGAAAACATCAACATGTAGGTCTGATCCCTGTCATCATGAATTTCTTGAATAATCTCATGAAATCGGTATCAAACGCCTCTCCAGAAAATACTGAGATGATAGAGTTCCAAGTAAGAATTGATGGTTCAGTAATTTACTCAAAAAACTTTAATACACATTAATTCCCGTTATTCTTGAGAAGATTTAGCTTCAAAAGTTAGGATACGAAGCTTTTGAGATAGTGATTAGTCTCAAATTGGAGTGGCTAGACATAATTAATAGGTAATGAAAGATATAGAGCCATAAGTTCTGTTTGAGAGAGCTCTGGCGGATGGAAAAGTACTTTCCATCCGCCGGAGCTATTTAATGCCCGTTTGTTTTGTCGACTTCGCGAAAAGTAATTTTCTAAAACCCTCGTTTATGATGATTTTTCGAGGGCCGTCTTCTGCCCACTTTTGTGCTCCAGAAATCGCACTCTGTTAGGGCTCTAATAAACCTGATCTCGCCTTCGTTTCTTGCTATTCCTCTCGACACCACCTCTTCTCGCGATTCCTCCCGACACCTCTGCTTCTCGCGATTCCTCATGACACCACTGCCTCTCCGCTTCTTGTGATTCTTCATACATTCGTCGCCGTCTACCACACCTGTTCCCCTTCCAACCATCCTCTTCTCCACAACGAACTGGATGTTGTCTTCTCCAGTGATTTGGAGAGTTCCTCTTCCAGATCTGTCAGTCCGCTAGATATTAAGGTCAGCATCTTCATCATTGAGGGGGTAAAGATCTGTCAAGCCTGCTGCCTTTGGTGGTCGAAGTGCTCGAGGTGGCGGCGCACATACAACAACATGAGGAGGTAGGAAAAGATCATCCCGCCGACGATGCAAACATGGAAGATTGGAAAGCAATAAATTACTTAGTTAAACCAAGTTGAGATCCAAACAACCTATAGCTTCTCAAAACTGCTTCTCAAAAAGCTTTCTTCAATCAACTCTATTTGATGAGCAGATTTTTAATCTGCAGCAACTCTCCCAAACAGAAGCATAATTAAAAATAATAAAATTAAAATTACACAATCCCCTTTTTAAAACAAATTAGATTGAAATTTTAATTATTCCAAGCTATTCATAAATTTCAGGAGATGAGATGAGGATCAGAGATCTATCCCTCAGCGAAATGAAAAAATTCCGGAGAGCCATGGCGAACTACGAACTGTGCAAGCTGATGGAGCAATGGATCCATGGTGGAAAAAGCCTTCTGCTTCCTTTATCTCTCTCGGTCCTAACGGAAACTAACTCGCCCGCCTGCTTCACGAAAACGAAGATGATGTTGAATGTTTAACAACATCATATTCCAGCCACGAACCGCTGGAGATGGTTGTAATTGGCTCCGCTCAAGATAGTCCACTAAGGCTCATCAAGTGTGAAATGACCTTATATAGTATTTACAGCGTATAGTTGTTACACTCTAGTGATACGAAATACAATGGGTCGTTCTGAGTCAGTCCTGACACGCGCAAACATATAACTAAATATCCTAACAATCTCCTCTTATGTCCGCGGTGAGACCGGCATCGGAAAAGGGTTGGTGTTTGTAAAGTTCAACCAGAATTCGACTCAATACACAACCGTGTCCACAACATCTGTCAGAATAAATTGGACTTAAAGAAACAGAAGTTAGTATGCACGCATAAGAATAAAGCATAAACTCAGCAGCAACACATCAAAGTCAAAAGTACAATCAGAGAATCAGGTACTAGCACACCTAGTGTCTCATGATCAACTAAAGAGCAATAGAAATAGTACAAACAATAGATGAACAGAAAAGTGAGATAAACAGTGCTCTAAACCAAAGACAAAAAAAACCAAGCAAACACTCTAAAAATCAGCATCCAATAGGTCATCCTCCTCTGGATCTCAACCGGCAAGTGCTCCTCCATCAGCAGCAGCTCCTGTAATTTCCAACAGAGAAGTTCATTCAGAATGAATTCAACCTTGAAAAATATACAAGTATCTAGTTCTACTTATATGAACATAGTACAGTATGAGGAAGCATGTGTACAGTATTTAGGTTCTACCTCAGAATCCATTATCTATTTTCAAAGAAACGATGTTATGGACTTATAGACACCGCAGCTGTATCTGTGATCCTATGTGGAATGTCATGCTTATTGTTCTTCTAAAGTCAATTGGAACTCATCAAATGTGGAATGGAACCAATAAACAGAAGAAGAGTCAAACCTAGTCAGATTGTGTTATCAAATGTGGAATAACACTCTCCTCCTAGATAAGGAAGACAAACCCAGTGGTAGTTGTTAATATCAAATGTGGAATGAAACAACTTGCTAGATTAATACTCAGCAACCCCGAACATCAGCAGAGCACAACACGCTTGCTTTGACAAAAGAAAGTGAAAAAAAAATCAAAATATTCGGACTATGGCTAAACTAAATCGCCTAACCTTGAACTAAGGCTGAACTTAAATCGCCTTGAGTCTCATTTCCCTCACTGTTTTGATTAATCGGTCTTTAGGCATTCCTTTCGTCAGTGGATCAGCCAGATTATCCTTCGATCGCACATCAATCAAAGTGATAATGCATTGTTCTTTCAGATAATTCAATAGAGCGTGTCTCAGTCGTACATGTCGTCTCTTAGTATTAAAAAGGACATTCTTCACGACTTGAACTGTTGCTTGATTATCACAATATAAGCTCAAAGAATTGACTTGAAGTCTAGACAAGGGAATGTCTAGAATCAAATTTCTGATCCAATCTGCCTGTTCACCAGCTGAAGCTAAGGCAAACAACTCGGCTTCCATTGACGACAAAGCTATACAAGTCTGTCTTTTGGATTTCCAAGTGACTACAGCGCGACCCAAAGTGAAAATAAATCTACTGGTGGACTTGTTGTTCCCAACTTCTGAACACCAGGAGGCATCAGAGTATCCTTCCAATGTAGGAGGGTAACCAGTGTAGCACAGAGCGTGATCATTAGTACCTTTCAGGTACCTCATCAACCGATCTAAGGAATCTCAATGCGCTTTGCCTGGACCACTGGTAAAATGACTCAGCATGCTTACCGAGAAAACAATGTCTGTTCTAGTGCAACTTGTGGTATACATGAGACTACCAATGATCTTTGAGTATTTTACTTGATCAACACTGATCCCTTCATTCAGACTCAACTTGACATTTGGATCGATTGGTGTTTCAACAGGCCTGTAGTCTTTATAACCCCAGGTAGTGAGAATCTACTCAATGTAATGAGCTTGACTTATAGTGACACGTCCATTGTTTACTCTAACTTTCATATCTAATAAGGTATCTACAAGACCAAGGTCCTTCATGTCAAATGCTTTCACGAGAGAGGATTTAGTATCCATCGCTATGACAAAGTCTAACCCAAGAATCAACATGTCATCCACATATAGGCATATGATGACTATTTGATTTGACATCGAGCGGTAGTAGAGACACTTGTCTGAGAGACTGGACTGAAATCCAACGCTCTTTACCACTTGGTCAAATTTAATATACCACATCTTAGGTGCTTGTTTAAGCTCATAGATCAATTTATCGAACTTGCACACTTTGTCCCTTATATCCTTATGTATATAACTTTTAGGTTGTGTCATGTAGATCTTTTCATCAAGCTCTCCATTTAAGAAGGCTGTCTTTACATCCATCTGATGAAATATAAAGTTCTCGATATAATATAAGGCAAGAGGAATCTGAATAGTGGATATGTGACAAGAAGGTGAATAGACGTCAAAATAGTAAATTCCCCCTGTCGTTTATAACCCTTAGCTACAAAACGTACTTTATATCTGGCTATAAACCAAACACTGTGCAATTTCTTCTTCAGTACCCACTTGCATCCTAAGACTTTAGCTCCTTTCGGCAGGTCAACTAGATGGCAAGTGTTGTTTTGTAGCAGCGAGTTCATCTCATCATCGATGGCTTCTGCCCACATTAACAAATCTCTAGATCGAATTGCTTCCTGATAGGAGAATGGATCATCCTCTAAGTGGTAGGTGATGAAATTCTCACCAAAATTTTTAGGTACTCTATCTCTTGTAGATACTCTAATAGGAATAGATTCCACCTCTAGAGGTTGGGGTGCAGTGTCAGACGGGCCAGCTTTAGGTTCTACAGTAGATTCTGAAATCATATCAGTAGACCCGGAGACGGTCAAGCCATGATCTTTGATAAATTTATGTTAAAAGAAAATATCATCTGTAGACATATCACTGTATTAGTGGATACACTACTAGAAAAATGACCTTTAGCCACAGTTTTTTTGTCACGAGGGAAAATCGTGGCTAATAATGAAGTATTAGTCACTGTACCTATTTCGTGGCTAATAAGTTAGTATTAGCCACGGATGACTAGTTCGTGGCAAATAAAAAAGTTTTTGCCACGGTTTGCCTATTTCGTGGCTAATACTGGGGGGGCGGCGGCGGGCGGCCGCGGGCCGCGGGCCACGGGCCGCACCGGCAGAATCATTTTTATGTGAGGAATTATCATTTGTTACATGCCCTTTAGCCACGACAATTGAACCGTGGCAAAGAAGGAGCTTTTAGCCACGACAATTGAACTGTGGCTAATAATTGCTGAAAACAGGAGCTTTAGCCACGATTTTAATTCGTGGCTAACATTCGTGGCTAAAACATATTTGTCACAGATTCAGCGTGGCTAATACTATTAGCCACGCTTGCATTGCCCACGCCCATTGCCGTGGGTAGGCCGTGGCTAAAAGGTTTTAGCCACGGTTTTGGACTTTTATCCACGACAATTTGTCGTGGCTAAAAATCTGTTTTCTTGTAGTGATAGATTCAAAAACCTGTCAGCTGCACTATCTTCTGCACTACCTAGATAACTGCAGGTCGTTGTTCTAGGTCCCACCTTAGGTCTCTTAAGATCTTGTATTCTTACATAAGTAATACAGCTCCAAGTCTTTAGAGTGTCATATCTACAAAGATGGTGTAACGCCCCGAAACTAAAAAGAGGGACGGGTAGTGTTTTGATCCGAGTTTGGTGCTTGGTAAGGGTCACACGGCCTGGGACACGGGCGTGTCCCAGGGTCGTGTCATGCTCGGGTTCGACGATCTGGCCGTGTGGTCGATGAAAATATAGTCGACGATCGTCGAGACAGCGAACACGGCCTGAGACACGGGCGTGTCCCAGGCCGTGTCCTGCTCGGGCAGTTAGCCGAGCTGTGTCAGGGGAGGAACATGGCCTGGAGCCCATGCGTGTTCGGGTTGACACGGGCGTGTCAGATTGGACACAGACGTGTCAGGACCCATGTTCTCTTCGGGTTGTGTTTTGTCCTGTGTCGATGGAGGAATACGCCCAGCAACACAGGCGTGCACTGATTGACACGAGCGTATCAGGTGTGATATGGGCGTGTCAAGAGCCCGTGTCCTGGTCTGGACGCGGCGGTTTCAACGTCGATTGAGGCACACGGCCTTGGACACTGGCGTGTCACAAGTTGTGTTCGACCCAGGAATAAGATTTTAAGTGCGAATCGTGGTCGTACGTTTCCTTCTTTTGGGATCCAATGGCCCAGGGTTGTTCTTACTGGGTTATATCCGGGAATAGGGTTTGAAACCTTCATTTGCCTTTGAGCTTTCTCTTTCTAAAACCTTAGAGAGAGGGGATAGCAAGGAAGAAGGAGGAGGAGAGTTCCGTCCGCCGGTGGAGCTTCGCAGCCCCAAATCGCAAGCTGAGTTCGGATCTATGGAGGTGAGGCCGTTGCGGTGCTTTTCATCTGTCTAGATCTTCATGGCACCGAAGAGAAACACAAGGGTAATGATTCTCATCTTGGACATGTGAAGTCCTCTTTCCTTTTACATAGGATGCCCGCTCTCGCGAGTATGCGGTGAGTGTGAGGTGTTCCTTCGAGTAGACATGAATAGTCCTCACTGTTTTGCATGTAGAGTCCGCAATCGAGAAATGGACATAGGCATGGTGTGTGAATCCTACCTGGACAAGTTGGTCTGAATCGGTGATGTTGCATTGCAAGAATGGCCGGAGAAGACTCCGCGCCGATGGTTGTTTTTCGGGTTTTCTACGTGGTAGATTGCAACAGGGAACCTTGGGGACTAACTCTGAGATGCACCCAGAAAACTGGGCAGATGCGTGATTCTGCCAACATGATGGCATGGGAGCCAACTTGCACATACCTGGGTTATTTAAAGTGTGTGATCGAGTTGGGACTCGGGGAAGCTTGACCCGCGCACATGGCTTAAATTAATGTTGCGGTTTGAGCAACGGGTCAGGCGGAACTGTACCCGCTCTATATCGTTCGGTTAGAGAGACCTAAGGTACGTGGTACTCTCCATTGTCATAGATGGAGGGTTTTAGGCATAGGCTGATAAGACTATAATGCTCACGAGATTTACCATCCAAGGGGCGGTGGTGAGACCGCAGATTTTGACCGGGTTCACCGAAAATGTGCCCTGAGAGCACGGGGTGTGTGTCCGTGCGAGCCTACGCCTGTAATTATGTGTAATTTCACTACTATTAAGGTATGCTAATAAAGTGCATGGAAGGAGCATCACCGCCCCGAGTTTAGGGGCGGGGTCGTTATAATTTGGTCAGCTTTAGCTGACCATTTTTTTTGCCACCGCTTCGGTGGATTGTTGCTTGCAGGTGCTGCGAAGCCTAGTGGCAAATAGCGAGAAAAAGCCCTTGTTGCTGAGCCGGCCCTCGAAGGCCTTTGCTAATGTTTACTTTTATTCTCATGTGTGACCGGCCTGCGTGCCGAGGTTTGGAAGACAGTATTTGTATAAGTAAACTCTTGTAAGGCCATAAGGCCAAGTACTTGTGTATTTGTACGCTCATTCCTCTTGGGTTGTTAATATTAGTGGGCATTTATGCTATGGCTGGGTTCTTAATTTGCAACATTTAAATTGCTTCTGCTAGAATGTACTCTATGTAGGACGTTGGTTATGGGAAGGATGGTTTCATTGCGTAACCCTTCGGTCTGTCTGTGGTATATAGCGTCGGGCCCCGACCGGACCTACTGCTATATTTTATATGACGGATAGGGGGTGTTACAATTTGGTATCAGAGTCATGTTTCGATCCACTTAAATGAATTCGTGGACGAATTCTTTTAAGGGGTGGTGAGCACATGTGTGTGCGTCATCGTTATAACATAAAAAGATCCCATGAATGTCCACTTAGGAATGAAAATACACATGTTTGAGGAACTTGCGTGTTCCTATAATTGCTTTTTGCAATTTTGTTTGGTCGCTTAACGGTGTGTTGTACGACTATAGGTGACCAGGAGTGGCGCGGGGAGGTCAGAACGCTCGCTTTCTGAGGAAAGTAGTGCACCTAATGACGTGCATGTAACCCTTCCCTCCGCTGAAACCATAAGAATGGTGGTTGAAGCAGTCTTCATTGTGATTGATGCACAAAATGAAGACGTGTGCAGTCCCCTATTCCTGAGATAACTCCAACGCCGGGTGAAGTGATGGAGTAAACGACATTTAAAGGACCATTGGATCAGCAGTTGAACATGCTTCCAGTGTAGGGTAAACACTCAGTTGAGGAATATTTGCAGGCGTTTCTTATGATAAGATGCTACCCAGGCTCTGAAGTGGAGAGTAAGCAGTCTATGGTCGATAGATTTTATAATGGCCTGCGCAGTGAGTTATGAGTTTTACTGGTAGGACCAAAATTATTGGGATTCCGAGCCTTGCTGGAGTCGGCTAGATCTTTGGAAGTAGATTTGGCAAAAGCCAATATGACGTTGGAGTTCAGGGTATTAGACTCTCCAGATTCTGCAAATTTTGCATACCGAAGGAGGAGGAAAATGAAGTCTAAAATGTCTACTGGACAGGCTCCATATGATTGTTTCAATTGTGGCAAGGGAGGGCACTTTGCCCGAGATTATCGTAATGGCGCACAGAAGATGAAGAAAGCTATAACAGGAGCAGCTATAGGATAGAGTGTCAAAGCACGTAGTGGTATCCCAGTGGCACAGAAGACTGGATCTGGAGCAGTAGTTGGGAGGAAGGCAGTTATATGTTTTAAATGTGCAAAGCCGGGACATTTTTCCCGAGACTGTTGGAGCGGACGTCGGAAGTCCGAAAAGAAACCTGGATCTACCTACGAGGAGAAGGGCAAGGGGTCGGAGGCAACCACATCGCATTATGCCCCAACCTAACCAAAATGTACAACCTTACCCAGCAGGAGGCCATGAAGCAGTTTGGTGTGGTGACATGTATGCATAGCAGGTTAGCTTTAAATACTTCTTGCCCTACGTGTGTTAGCCTATGACTGGTTGTGTTAGGCTTGTTTTGATTTTTGATTATCCGGCAAGAGCACTGTTCGATGCGGGAGCTTCGCACTCCTTTTGTCCAAAGGATTTGTATCGCGCATCGGAGTACCTTCTTCGATGGCAAGAGACGAATTGGATGTGTTGTTATCTAATGAGTGCTCAATGCACGCGGATAGAGTCTGTTGCGTTTAGGTATGGATTGGGAGTCAAGAGTTTTACTTGCAAGCGCCGTTACTGCCGCTAGTGGAGTTCGACGTGATCTTTGGTATAGACTGGCTGAAAGATAATAGTTTCCAACCTAAATCACCTAAAGGGGGGTGAATAGGTGAGTTGTGTGTCTTTTTGCGGAATAAAAAAAATCTCAACCAAAGCACAGATCTATCTACCAAACAAGCAAACACAGACGAGGCAAGATTTATAGTGGTTCCCCAACCTTGCGTACATCCACTTTCCCTCACCGATCTAGCAATACACTAGACTCGGCTACTCCACTATCTCGGATTGGAAAACAATCCTACCCTCGGAACAATGTTCCTACAATCTCGATCCACAAACGGATCTACACTCGGAAGGCAAAACTTCCTACAATCTCGGAGTTGAAAACTCCTACACTCGGAGAAAACTTCTCCTACAATAATGAAATAAAGTAGTACAGAAATACAAACAGTAAATCCTCTTGTTCAGATCTGCAACAGTAAATCATAAATTCCTTCTTCTAGGCGTGCGACTTTATCAGAATATTGAAGAAGAATCTCGGCAATATCAGATCTGGAACTTCTCGACTTTACACGATCGAATGAGAAGATGAAACGTTGAGCAGAGATCTCGATCTGTAGAATCTTCTTAATCTGAATCCTCAAAAAGGTGAAACCCTAGCCGGTCGGAAATCTGCGAAGGCAGCGGCGGCGAGTTTCGTTCTTGGAGAGAGA
Source organism: Platanthera guangdongensis (assembly GCA_039583875.1). NCBI lineage: Eukaryota > Viridiplantae > Streptophyta > Magnoliopsida > Asparagales > Orchidaceae > Platanthera > Platanthera guangdongensis. The sequence continues at coordinate 176,168,378 of CM077163.1, read as the reverse complement.
GAGAGGAGACAAAATTTTTTTTTGAAAAGTACGACTGCAAAAACTTTCTTAGAATAATTTTCTTTGAAAAACTTAGGGTTTGTCAGATTAGACAAGACCTTTTATATGAGAAGAAAATATTAGACTTAAATGAGTCATTATGAGAGAGACACGTGGACCAATCACGTCAGAGTTTAAGAATAAGACCATTAGATCTGAACTTAAAGAATTTCTGAAAATTCAAAGTAAATTACTCGAGTCAAGCAGAACGACTCGAGTATATGCAACACTACTCGAGTAGGTAGAAGAGACTACTCGAGTACATGAGAAAAATTACTCGGGAGAAAAAGAAATCATTACTCGAGTACATGGAGTCAACTACTCGAGTAATTAAGAATTCAAGGAATCAGCTACTTGAGTAACAAGAATGACTTACTCGAGTACTTAAGTACTTAAACGAGAGGTGGAGTAAATTACTCGAGCACAAGAAATACTACTCGAGTATATAAAAATGAACTACTCGAGTATATCAGAAACTACTCGAGACAAATACTTAGAAAATTCTGGAACAGGAAAAATTGAACTACTCGAGTATATAAGATAATCTACTCGAGACATAGAGAATTACTCGAGTATATAAGACGAATTACTCGAGACAATTAGAACTACTCAAGTATATAACATGAACTACTCAAGTAATTCACTTAGAGAAATTTTCTGGAGGGGGAATCTCGATTACACGAGTAAAAGCATTTGACTACTCGAGTATATGATTTAGACTACTCGAGTAAGTAGGAACTACACGAGAGTCATAATCTAATTACTCGAGACAGAAGATAGAACTACTCGAGTATATATAATACTACTCGAGTATTTCACTTAGACAAATTTGGGAATAGAAAATCTGAAAACTCGAGAGATAAAAGGAAACTACTTGAGTATACAAGATGAACTACTCGAGAGCCATAAATGGACTACTCGAGTATATCTTAACTACTCGAGTATAAACTCAGTAACTTACTCGAGTAAGTAAGGGACTACTCGAGTACTTTACTTAGGAAAATTTTTCTGACAGATTTTCTTCTTCTAGGGGAAATCAACATCAAGTATTTTCACATAGTCCTAAAGCTTGAATATGAAGTGTATCCTAATAGGGAGGCTACACATGAGTCAACACTTTGGAACACACAATGAGGGATTACATTGTATGGTCCTGTGTTTGGTGACCCATTGTAGACTGACATTGGTCTACACTTCCCATTAGAATCATGCAAACACATAACTCAAACTAAGCATCAAATATAACTTAATTTATCTTAGTTCAATGGTGACTTCATCAAATCTGGGTTAGTGTGGATAAAATACCCAACAATCTCCCACTATTTGTAGAAGTCAGAACCCTTTACACTAAGGTGAATTATGGACATAAAAAAGAATGCTAAGTACTAAAGGAGTGTAAGCAATCAAGGAACTATGAAAAAGATAATAAGATCAAAAACTTTGAATTATGTAAATAAGATTTTCTAGAGATATCATTAACAACTAAAATCCATTTCCATAGCTCAAGAGTCCTTTGGGCTAGCTCTGATGATGTTGCTTGTCTTATTTCTCTTGCTATCTTCTTTAATAGCTGTAAGATTTAGGATAATACTTGGGTGGTCTGGGAGGAGCAGCTGGATTATTTCTTCCATATTCTCTGTCATAGATCCTCCTTTTGGTCATGGACTTCTCATATAACTCCCATTCATGGGAACTGTAGTGAATTTTCTGCTCTCATGGAAATCCAAAACTAATTTCAGAGTTTCCAGGATGAGAGACTTGGAAGTGGGAGACCAAACCTCAGCATGTTTAGGAGCTTTAGTAGGAACAGACTTGTTAGCAGAGGGACCTTTACCATATTTCATTTTCTTCTTATAAGTCAGTATCTCAGGTGGGGCTTTGAGAAGGATATCTGCAGGATCATCTTCCCAATCTTGAGCATAAGAATCTGGAGGAGCAACAGAATCACCAGGCCTTGGAGAGAATGTGGGTTGCAGAGGAGGAGCAGGAGCAGGAGCATCAACAACAGCTAGTGGGTTCAGGTGATGAGGGATAATGTTAGGATCAGCAGCAAATTCTGGAAGAATCTGGTTGTGCATCCATACAGCAGTGTCATAAGTGTGGAATTTGACACTTTGTATCTGAGCTAGAACATCATCATGGATCTCTTTAACTTTGGCTTCCCATAATTCTTTCTTGAGGGCATCAGAGTTTTCTAAACATTCTTTTACCAACTTCTCCCCCTTTCTGACTTCAACAGATAACTGTGAGATGACATCATCTTTGAAAGTTCCAACTTCCTCACAAATCTTCATCTTGGTTGCTTCAGCCCTTTTGTCCAATTCCATTTGATTATTGGCAAGAGTCAGACCTTGCTCCATAACCTGTCCAACACTGGTGATGGTGTGGTCTAAGGCTTTGCCACCAATTTGGAAGAGATGTTTGAGTTGATCAGTATTGTGCTAGATCTCAGCAAATTCTCTGCTCATCTCAGTTTCTAGAGCAGTTACCTTGTCTGTGACAGTCTTGATACAAGTATCAAAGTATGATCTCTAGTCTTGAAGAAGAAGTACAATCTGAGACATCAAGTCTGAGGAGACAGGAGCAGTAGCAGCAGGAGGAGCAGAAGTTGATGGAGCAGAAGGAATAGGAGGAGCTACCCATGGAGCTATTTCAGAGAGAGTGACTGAGCTCTGAGCTCTTGTAGTGGGTATCATGGCATCCTCTTCTTCCATTATCTGAGGGATAATGAAATCTAAATTCCTGAGAGGAGCTTCAGCTGGCTCAGGTGAGAGGTCATCAGAAATGAGAATTGTTTCTTGTTGTTCTTTGGGGGCATCCGAAAATTTTGCTGGAGTCCTTGCTGGAGAAGTGTCTGGAGACCTTGTTGGAGACTGCACGGGAGATTTTACTGGAGACTGTTCAGGAGTTGGGTCCTTGGGAATTTCAGTGGATGGAGCTGGTGGAGATAGAGGAGGAGGTGGTTCATGTGCAGTTAACTCTTCTATCATTTCATTTATGGCAGCATCAGTAGAAAGGAGTGCTTCTTGAACCTGTTGATCTGAGAGGATATCTTCTGGAGTGACTGGTGGAGGAGTAGGTGGAGGAGGAGGAGGCAACCTGGCTTGAATAGTAGGAGCAGGCTCCCCCTCAATAGGTGCACCAGAGGAGCTGGGGACCTGAGATGGAGAAGGAGATGGAGTCCTATCCTCTGTGTCTATAGCTTCAGTAACTTTGGCAGCTTGAGAGGGATTTTGCAACTTTAACTCCCATCTCTGGATGGAGGAGATGGAGACCTTCTTCATGTGGTGAATGATACTTCCTCTGTAGAAACTGAAAACCTCTGGATTGATCTCATGGAGAAGCAGGGAAATTATCCTTGCATAGTTGGGGGATCTGATGTTATCTTTAATCTTGTCCAAGATTAGCATTCCAAACTAGAAGCTCTTTCGGCAGACGATTGCTTGCATGATGTCAAAGAAATAAAGGGGTATGACCCTGATGGAGTTGGTTTTGCATAGAAGCATCTTACCAATGACATCAACCAATAATTTACATTCTACATTCAAGTCGGATCTATTGATGTAATGTTTCTCAGGGTCCAGACCACAGAATAGACTTGTTCTGTCAGATTCTGCAGGCCCTAGATCATCTTCTTCATCCACAACCGGCATTCGAAGAAGTTGAGCCACAGACGTTTTGGTGAGTTTGATCTTTATGCCTTTGACTTTGGATTTGAGGACGGTGCCATTACGCTTGACCTTGACATTCTTGACAAACTCTGCAACTTCGGGGAAGAGGATGCGACATGGTTCTTGGAGAACGAATGTTAATCCGGCGGTGTCGAGCAAAATCAGAAGATTATGGAAATCGTCGGATAGGTCGGCAATCCCTGCGGCGACTAATTCTGAACCAACACCGATCTTAGATGAGGCGGCCATGATTCAAAAGTCTTGGAGATGCAGAAACCCTAGAAAATGTCGATGGGGAGACGAAAAGGGCTCGGCTCTGCAACTGATGGAGGAAGGCGAAGAGGCAGACGGGTACTCGAGAGACGGAAATGATTTCATGTAGATGAAATTTCCGGATTTTCTTATTTATATAACCCTAGGTTTAGGTCTAATTATTTGAAAAAGAATAGTGAAGTAAACCATAGAATAGGCGGCATAAGCCTTTGGTTTGCGCATAAGAAAATTTGAATAAGCGATGACTCGGCACATACACGAGTGAGGAAATATCTCGAGTAGATAAGTCTGGAGTTACTCGGGTAAGTATGCAGAAGTACTCGAGTAGATGTATGGAAGTACTCGAGTAGGTCAATGAGTTACTCGAGTAAGTGAAGTTGACTACTCGAGTATGTCAGTCTGCTACTCGAGTAGGTCAAGTCGACTACACGAGTATATCATTCCACTACTCGAGTAGGTCAAGTCGACTACTCGAGTATGTCATTCTACTACTCGAGTAGGTCATATACTTACTCGAGTATGCGGTTACTTACTCGAGTCAAAAACTTAAACTTTTGGAAAACTCCAACTTTTGACTAACCTTTGACCCTTGAGCCTTCTTGAAAGTCTAGTTTCTTCTAGTCTTCCTTGTTGAGCATCCAAAGTTCTGTTTTGAAGAACGAGAACTTGGTCTCGTCCAGCGGCTTCGTGAAAATATCTGCAATTTGCATATCTGTAGGGACATATTGAAGGTCTATGTCCCCATTCTCCATATGCTCCCGAATGAAATGATACCTTAGCTCTATATGCTTTGTCCGGCTGTGCGAGACTGGGTTGTTGGCTATTGCTATTGCGCTGGAGGAGTCGCAAAGCAATGGAATCTTTGCAAACTTCATATTGTAGTCTTCGAACTGATTCTTTATCCAAAGTAACTGTGCATAGCAACTGCCTGCAGAGATGTACTCTGACTCGGCCGTTGAGATTGCCACACAGTTTTACTTCTTGCTACTCCAGGAGATAAGCCTTCTTCCAAAGAATTGGAAAGTCCCTGAAGTGCTTTTCTTGTCGTCTTTGCTACCTGCAAAATCTTCATCTGAAAAACCTATTAGTTCGCTATCATTACTTCTTGGGTACCATAAGCCAAGATTTGATGTACCTTTAAGGTATCTCAAAATCCGCTTCGCAGCAGCATAGTGAGATTCCTTAGAGTTCACCTGAAATCTAGCACAGACACATGTTGAGAACATTATGTCAGGTCTACTTGCAGTAAGGTAGAGTAATGATCCAATAATGCTTCTGTACTTGGTTCCATCAAAAGATTTCCCTTTTTCATCCTTGTCTAGAGACATTGTTGAACCCATTGGAGTCCTCATCGAGGTTGCATTCTCCATTCCAAATTTCTTAATCAGCTCTTTGGTAAACTTGGTCTGCGAAATGAAAATTCCATCTTCAAACTATTTTACCTGAAGCCCTAAGAAATATTTCAGCTCACCCATACTGCTCATTTCAAACTTCCCTTGCATAAGTTTTGAAAACTTCTTGCAGAGGTTGTCATCAGTAGAGCCAAAAATAATGTCGTCGACATAGATTTGCACTAGCAAAATCTTGCCTTTAATTTCCCTAAGAAAAATGTATTGTCTATCTTTCCCCTTGTAAACTTATTCTCAAGTAGAAAGCTAGACATCGTCTCATACCAAGCTCGAGGAACTTGTTTCAGACCATATAATGCTTTATGCAGTAAATAAATGTAATCAGGTAAGTTAGAATCAACGAAATCTGAAGGTTGTTGCACATACACCGCTTCCTTTATGTCACCATTAAGGAAGGCAGACTTCACGTCCATTTGGTAGACAGTGAAGCCTTTGAGTGCAGCATATTCTAGGAATAACCTTATAGCCTCCAGCCTTGCCACTGGAGCGTACGTCTGGTCGAAGTCGATTCCTTCTTCTTGACGATAACCTTTGGCGACAAGTCTGGCCTTGTTCTTTACTATCGTTCCATCCTCGTCCATCTTGTTCCTGTAGACCCATTTTGTCCCAATGACGTTCTTACCTTTGGGTCTTGTAACAAGCTTCCATACTTTGCAGCGCTTGAACTGGTTCAGTTCTTCTTCCATTGCCATTATCCACGATGCATCTGAGTTTGCTTCCTCAAACTTCTTTGGTTCAACCTGCGAGAGAAAACTTAAATATAGATTCTCATTAGTTGTACCTCTACGAGTTCTGACACCATCTCGGGGATCTCCTATGATCTGGTCCATGGGATGATCCTTCAAATGTCTGAGCTTTATAGTTGTTGCATCTGGATTGTCTTCATCTTGGATGACTTCTTCATCTTGATCATCAACCTCTCCAATAGGGGTTGGAGTGGTGATCTTGATGAACTTTTCACCTTTGTCTTTGGACGGGTCATCCAAGCTAAGTTATTTCAGCTTTGCACCTGCATCTTCAGTAAGCATACTAGAAGAGTTGCTTTGCAGCAAGCTCGTCTCATCAAATACAACATGTATCGATTCTTCTACCACCAGGGTTTTTCTATTAAAAATCCTATATGTCTTACTATGGCTACTATAACTTACAAAAATACCTTCAAAACTCTTTTCTCTAAACTTAGTAGTATGATACTTGCCATTGTTTAGCACGAAACATTTACAGCGAAAAATTCTAAAATATGAGACTGTTGGTTTCCTGCCCTTCAAAAGTTCGTAAGGTGTCTTATCGTGGTTTTTGTTTATGAGAGCTCGATTTTGCACGTGGCATGCAGTGTTGACGGCTTCAGCCTAAAAATATTCCGGAAGTGAAACATTTCTCAACATGGTCTTACAGGCCTCTATGAGCGTTCTATTCCTTCTCCCGGCCACTCCATTTTGTTGTGGAGTGCGAGGAGAGGAAAACTCATGAAAGATACCTAAGCTTTCACAAAATTCTGTCATGGCCCCAGACTTAAACTCTGTTCCATTATCACTTCTGATTTTGACTATGGAGCAGTTGTACTCATTTTGGACTTGCCTGACAAAATTAGTAAAGATGTCGAAGGTATCTGACTTGTGTTTTAGAAAGAACACCCACGCAAAGCGCGAGTAATCATCAACAATTACCAACGTGTAATCCTTACCTCCTAAACTTCTAATTTGCAGTGGACCAAACAAGTCCATATGCAGTAGATGAAGACACCTATTAGAATCCTTGCCAATAACGCTTTTAAAGGTAGCCCTTGTTTGCTTGCCTTTCACACAAGCATGACATGGGCTATCTTTGACGTACTTGACATTTGGGGCATCACGTACTAAGTTTATTGAAAATAATTTATTAATAGTTTTGGAATTAATATGTGCTAATCTCATATGTCATTGGTCACCAAGAGACGCACTATCTTTTGCTAAAAAGCACACTGGTGTCGAAGATTCTATACAGATGAAATTCAAACAGAAAATGTTTCTGCTTCGAGTGCCGGATAGAATCATTTCCATATTGTCAACAGATTTTATCAAGCACTTGTCAGCGTGAAACTCAACTATGTATCCTTTATCGCAGAGTTGGCTTATGCTTATAATGTTATGTTCCAAACCTTCAACATAAGCCACATCTGAGAAGGATATATTACCGTTAGTAATCATACCATATCCTCCAATAATTCCACGGTCTGAACCTCCAAAGATGACCTTCGGTCCGTTCACAACTGGAGTAAAATTCTGAATAAGGCTTCTTGTCCCGGTCATATACCGAGAGCATCCACTGTCCAAATACCAGATTGACGTTTTGTTGGCATTTGGGCAGTCCTGCAATCACAATCAGTTAGCCTTAGGAACCCAAATACGTTTGGGTCCTTGGTCTCGGGTTAGAACACTCCCCCTATGAATATTAGCATTAGGAGTGGTCTTCCTCATATTGCCAACATGTGGGGTTGCAGCATTTCTAGGATTAAACCAACAATCAATGGCAAAGTGACCAGTTCTGCCACAACACCAACAGTCAAATCTATTGTATCTTCGCCTTAAGTTTTCCTGCTTGACCTTTTGGAATTGTGGTCTAGCAGGGGCAGCATTCTTGGAGGAAGATGCCTCATGATGATGACAATCAAATGGCTTCTTCTCCTTTACAGGCTTTTCTACAACAGGCTTTGCCTTTGGTGCCTTCTTGAAGTTATGTCCATGATTGAAAGGGTCATAGCTCTGAAGAATGACTTCTTCATAAGGTGCCTTAAAGACACTTTCGCCAAAGTTTCTGGGTCTAGTCCATCCTTGACAACGAGACTTTGACTCTACATAGGTAGGCCTAGCAAAGTGCCCGTAGGCTGAGTCAAAATCAAACTCATTTGAAGGAAATAGAACCTTCTTGAACGTGGTCTGATCTTGGAGAACAAATATTAATCCGGCGGTGTCGAGCAAAATCAGAAGATTATGGAAATCGTCGGATAGGTCGGCAATCCCTGCGGCGACTAATTCCGAACCAACACCGATCTTAGATGAGGCGGCCATGATTCAGAAGTCTTGGAGATGCAGAAACCCTAGAAAATGTCGACGGGGAGATGAAAAGGGCTCGGCTCTGCAACTGATGGAGGAAGGCGAAGAGGCAGACGGGTACTCGCGAGACGGAAATGATTTCGTGTAGATGAAATTTCCGGATTTTCTTATTTATATAACCCTAGGTTTAGGTCTAATTATTTGAAAAAGAATAGTGAAGTAAACCATAGAATAGGTGGCATAAGCCTTTGGTTTGCGCATAAGAAAATTTGAATAAGTGATGACTCGGCACATACACGAGTGAGGAAATATCTCGAGTAGATAAGTCTGGAGTTACTCGGGTAAGTATGCAGAAGTACTCGAATAGATGTATGGAAGTACTCGAGTAGGTCAATGAGGTACTCGAGTAAGTGAAGTTGACTACTCGAGTATGTCAGTCTGCTACTCGAGTAGGTCAAGTCGACTACACGAGTATATCATTCCACTACTCGAGTAGGTCAAGTCGACTACTCGAGTATGTCATTCTACTACTCGAGTAGGTCATATACTTACTCGAGTATGCAGTTACTTACTCGAGTCAAAAACTTAAACTTTTGGAAAACTCCAACTTTTGACTAACCTTTGAGCCTTGAGCCTTCTTGAAAGTCCAGCTTCTTCTAGTCTTCCTTGTTGAGCATCCAAAGTTCTGTTTTGAAGAACGAGAACTTGCTCTCGTCCAGCGGCTTCGTGAAAATATCTGCAATTTGTATATCTGTAGGGACATATTGAAGGTCTATGTCCCCATGCTCCACATGCTCCCGAATGAAATGATACATTAGCTCTATATGCTTTGTCTGGCTGTGTGAAACTCGGTTGTTGGCTATTGCTATTGTGCTGGAGGAGTCGCAAAACAATGGAATCTTTGCAAACTTCATATTGTAGTCTTCGAACTGATTCTTTATCCAAAGTAACTGTGCACAGTAACTGCCTGCAGAGATGTACTCTGACTCGGCCGTTGAGATTGCCACACAGTTTTGCTTCTTGCTACTCCAGAAGATAAGCCTTTTTCAAAAGAATTGGCAAGTCCCTGAAGTGCTTTTCCTGTCGTCTTTGCTACCTGCAAAATCTGCATCTGAAAAACCTATTAGTTCGCTATCATTACTTCTTGGGTACCATAAGCCAAGATTTGATGTATCTTTAAGGTATCTCAAAATCCGCTTCGCCGCAGTATAGTGAGATTCCTTAGAGTTCACCTGAAATCTAGCACAGACACATGTTGAGAATATTATGTCAGGTCTACTTGCAGTAAGATAGAGTAAGGATCCAATAATGATTCTGTACTTGGTTTCATCAAAAGATTTCTCTTTTTCATCCTTGTCCAGAGACATTGTTGAACACATTGGAGTCCTCATCGAGGTTGCGTTCTCCATTCCGAATTTCTTAATCAGCTATTTGGTAAACTTGGTCTGCGAGATGAAAATTCCATCTTCAAACTGTTTTACCTGAAGCCCTAAGAAATACTTCAGCTCGCGCATACTGCTCATTTCAAACTTCCCTTACAAAAGTTTTGAAAACTTCTTGCAGAGGTTGTCATCAGTAGAGCCAAAAATAATGTCGTCGACATAGATTTGCACTAGCAAAATCTTGCCTTTAATTTCCCTAAGAAAAATGTGTTGTCTATCTTTCCCCTTGTAAACTTGTTCTCAAGTAGAAAGCTAGACATCGTCTCATACCAAGCTCGAGGAGCTTGTTTCAGACCATATAATGCTTTATGCAGTAAATAAATATAATCAGCTAAGTTAGAATCAACGAAACCTGGAGGTTGTTCCACATACACCTCTTCCTTTATGTCACCATTAAGGAAGGCAGACTTCACGTCCATATGGTAGACAGTGAAGCCTTTGAGTGCAGCATATGCTAGGAATAACCTTATAGCCTCCAGCCTTGCCACTGGAGCGTACGTCTGGTCGAAGTCGATTCCTTCTTCTTGAAGATAACCTTTGGCGACAAGTCTGGCCTTGTTCTTTACTATCGTTCCATCCTCGTCCATCTTGTTCCTGTAGACCCATTTTGTCCCAATGATGTTCTTACCTTTGGGTCTTGGAACAAGCTTCCATACTTTGCAGCGCTTGAACTGGTTCAGTTCTTCTTCCATCACCATTATCCACGATGCATCTGAGTTTGCTTCCTCAAACTTCTTTGGTTCAACATGCGAGAGAAAACTTAAATATAGATTCTCATTAGTTGTACCTCTACGAGTTCTGACACCATCTCGGGGATCTCCTATGATCTGGTCCATGGGATGATCCTTCAAATGTCTGAGCTCTAGAGTTCTTACATCTGGATTGTCTTCGATCACCGGAGTGACTTCTTCATCTTGGATGACTTCTTCATCTTGATCATCAGCCTCTCCAATAGGGGTTGGAGTGGTGTTCTTGATGAACTTTTCACCTTTATCTTTGGACGGTTCATCCAAGCTAATTTCTTTCAGCTTTGCACCTGCATCTTCAGTAAGCATACAAGAAGAGTTGCTTTGCAGCAAGCTCGTCTCATCAAATACAACAAGTATCGATTCTTCTACCACCAGGGTTTTTCTATTAAAAATCCTATATGTCTTACTATGGCTACTATAACCTACAAAAATAGCTTCAAAACTCTTTTCGCTAAACTTAGTAGTATGATACTTGCCATTGTTTAGCACGAAGAATTTACAGCCAAAAATTCTAAAATATAAGACTGTTGGTTTCCTGCCCTTCAGAAGTTCGTACAGTGTCTTATCGTGGTTTTTGTTTATGAGAGCTCGATTTTGCACGTGGCATGCAGTGTTGATGGCTTCAGCCCAAAAATATTGCAGAAGTGAAACATCACTCAACATGGTCCTGCAGGCCTCTATGAGCATTCTATTCCTTCTCCCGGCCACTCCATTTTGTTGTGGAGTGCAAGGAGAGGAAATCTCATGAAAGATACCTAAGCTTTCACAAAATTCTGTCATGGCCCCAGACTTAAACTCTGTTCCATTATCACTTCTGATTTTGACTATGGAGCAGTTGTACTCATTCTGGACTTGCCTGACAAAATTAGTAAAGATGTCGAAGGTATCTGACTTGTGTTCCAGAAAGAACACCCACGAAAAGCGCGAGTAATCATCAACAATTACCAACGTGTAATCCTTACCTCCCAAACTTCTAATTTGCAGTGGACCAAATAAGTCCATATGTAGTAGATGAAGACACCTATTAGAAACCTTGCCAATAACGCTTTAAAAGGTAGCCCTTGTTTGCTTGCATTTCACACATGCATGACATGTACTATCTTTGACGTACTTGACATTTGGGGCATCACATACTAAGTTCATTGAAAATAATTTTTTAATAGTTTTGGAATTAATATGTGCTAATCTCTTGTGTCATTGGTCACCAAGAGACGCACTATCTTTTGCTAAAAAGCACACTGGTGTCGAAGAGTTTATACAGATGAAATTCAAACAGAAAATATTTCTGCTTCGAGTGCCGGATAGAATCTGTTGGATCCCTATTATACCTAACAACTAGCAGACCTGATATAATGTTTGCCACATGCCTTTGTGCTAGGTTCCAAGTGAACCCTAAAGAATCTCACCTTATTTTCCTAAAAAGAATTTTGAGATATATAAAGAGTTGCCCTAATCTAGGACTCTGGTATCCTGCAGAGTCGGGGTTTGAGTTAACTGGATACTCAGATGCTGACTATGCTGGATGTAGAGTGGACAGGAAGAGTACCTCTAGAACTTGCCAATTCCTAGGTATGAGACTTGTCTCCTGGTTTTGTAAAAAGCAGGCATCTGTGTCTACATCAACTGCAGAAGCAGAATACATGGCTACTGGCAGCTGCTATTCACAAATGCTATGTATACAAAACCAACTCCTCGACTATGGTGTCAACTTAAATAATTCAACATTATTTTGTGATAATACTAGTGCTATTGTTATAGCACAGAATCCAGTTCACCATTCTAGGACTAAGCATATTGAAATAATACATCATTTCATTAGAGATAATGTGGACAAAAAGAAAATTAACTTGATCCATATTCCTACTGATTTATAGAGAGCAGAAATTTTCACCAAGCCCTTGGATGAGAAAACTCATCTGTTCTTTATAAATCAACTGGGAATGATTAATGGAGAAGAGATAAATTAGTTTCTGTTTGCATTCGACGAATTTTCCAGAATTCGTCGAACGGAGTTCGACGAACTAAGGAAAGTTTGAGAGATTCTCGTCGACCGGAGATCGACGAATTCTCTATGTGGAAACAATTTTCGTCGACCGGAGATCGACGAACTTTGCTTCAGAAGACGTTTCATCGAACGGAGTTCGACGAAATATTTTCGATTCTTCTGAATGAGATCGACGAATTATTTGTCTATAATTTATTTCTTCGAGCTCAGTTCGGAGAATTTTTCTTTTTTCGTGGAACGGAGTTTGTCGATTCGTATTCTGAAAATCTTATATCTAGGTTTTCTTCGACCTCCGTCCCGCGCTTTTAGTTCTTTTGCTCTTGATCGCCGTTTTTCTCTGTGTCTTTCTTGCAGGTCATGAATGGCGATTCCAGCAGGAGCCTTAGCAGCAATGCAATTTGATACTGGTTTTGATATGGACTTCGATTCTTTTCAACATTTGGATCCCATCTTTCTCTACATCTTGGAACTGCTAGAAGAACTGAATCTAAAGGACTTTATGACCCGGAGAATTAAAATACATGCGACTGAAATAAGAGAATGGGTTTATACATCTACTGCTTCTGAGGATGATACCGTGACAGGAAATATCGGCAGTACTGCTGTTCCGTTATCTCCCGCAATTCTTTCTGCGATATTTGGATTAGTGAATGGAAAAGATAACTTGGAAATGGATTCTGAAGAGTTTGGTGATATGCTGAAGCTAATGGGATTTTCAGGAAGCAACCCTAATAAGCTGTTGAAGAAGCAACTGTCCGCCACCTACCAGTTTCTGGCAGACATTGTCGGAAAAGTGCTGATGGGCAAGCACTCAGCGCATGACTACATAACCCGCCACCAATTCCTGGTTATGTGCGTCATGGTGAACAAGAGACAGGTCAACTGGGGCACAATCTTCCTTGAGTTAATCAAGAAAAAGAACAGTAAGAAAGAGGTCTGCTTCGGCAGAATTTTGGGAATTTTTCTTCAAGAGAAGGCTGGTGAACTCATGGTCTTCATGACCATCTTCATCAATGCCAGCAAGCGCCTCACATGCACTTTGTTTGGCAGATGGGAGAGGACTATCTCCAAGCCCTCAAAGGCTTATTCCTCTTTAATTCAAACTTCTGAGAGCACCAGGGCTGTAAAAGCCACTCCCCTCCCTGCTGAAGAGGTCATTCCATCTCCACCATCTCTTCCTGCACAACTTCCAGCCAAACAACTCCCTCCCTCTTCCATTCCTTCTACCACACCTAGATCTCCACAACATCCACATGTGCCTACTCCTCCTCCATCTCCACCACTTGACATTACCAACATTCCTACACCCCCTGCTTCACCACATGAGACATCTATTCCTACACCTCCTCAGTCTCCACTTCCCCCTCATCTGTCCTCCATTCCATCTTACAGCATACCCACAGACACCATCATACAAGATGCCCCCATTCCATCTGTTATTACTCCTTCCATTCCATCCTCTTCCCCTTCCCCATTTGATCCATCTACCATCATCTCCTTGCTCACTCCCCTCATCAAATCTCTCATCCAAGAGGCCATTACACCTCTTGTGACCTCCATCAATTCTTTATCTACCCAGATTTCTACCCTATCTGATGTCCCCTCTTCATCCAGGGGCCTGGATCCAGGTTCTCCTGAACCCAGGCAGGGGGAGATGCTCAGTGATGAAGTTGCAGCAGATACAGATGCAGCAGTAGCAGTCACAGTAGCAGCCCCCTCTACAGCAGAAGTTTCAGATACAGATAGTTTGCCAGATTTTGATTCTGAGATGATTGAGTTAATTCATTTTATGGACACTGTCATTGATTTGGATGAGTCAGTTGAGCAAATAAAAACTGTTGGTGATTTCCATTTAAATCCCACAGTAAATTTGTCTGTTTTATTAAGAAGTTTTGATACAGCTTTTATGCAGTTTCTTCCAGCTGATTTACTAATCCAAGTTTGGCTATTATACCCTATACCTCCCCAATAAGTCCAGCAGTTGCTAAGCAACTCTGTGACAGTTTTGCTTCTCCAGTGGTTGCTCCATCATCTTCAGTCATTCCAAAAGATATTTCAGTACCAGTTTTTGTTATGGATGACTCTCCTCTACCTGATTTGGATGAGCTAATTCTTGCTGACATTGAAGAAGAAAATAAGGTAGCAGCTGAAAGCTCTGTCCCTATTATTTCTGTTTCCTGTGCAGGTCCCTCCTCTCCTGTTTCTGAAACCTCAATTCCTGAACCTTCTGCCCCTCCTCCAGAAAAAGCAGTTATTTCTAATAAAGCTTTGAAAGCTTTGGATGCTCTTTATGACATCCCTCAGGGTTCTGATTCAGAAGAAGATGATGATGATGACTCAGATGAAGATGCTGCCAGTAAGAAAAAGAAGATGTTGTCAAAGAAAAGGAAGGCTCCTCCTCCTCCAGCTCCCAAGCCAAATCCCACTGCAGACACCCCCTATTATATTCTGCACAATGTTGCTCCATACAAGGGAATGCCTGCATGGATGTGGCTATCCAAGAAACAATAGAAGGAAAGAAAGAGAAGCGGGAGATATTCCCCTCCTCCAGTGCACAGATTCAGGAAGGATCCTCCTCCTCCTCCTCCAGCAGCTGGTGTCTCTGGCTCCTCTAGCTCCCAAAGATCTGCCCCAATGCAAACATATCAGAGACAATCAGGGAGATCTTCTGGAAGCAGCCAGCAGAGGCAGCCATCCTCTTCAGGACATCAACAACAACAACATCAGCAGCAGCAGCAGCAACAAACTTCTGATGTACAGAAAGCAGACAGTCCAAAAATACCTCTCTGTCCTCCAATTCCTTTTGAAGATCCTGAAACTACAAATACTGCAAGAATGGCTAGATACCGGGAGCTAATTGGACTATCCTTGATCAATAAAGCCAAGGCTGAAGGAAAAGATACATCAGGGTTAACAACCATGTCAAAGTACAGAAAAGAAGAGCTGAAAAGGTTTGACAAAGGAAACAAGCTATTCAATGTTGATGACTATATGAAGCTACATCCAGAAGCAGTTGTCCCCAGAGCTACATCATTAAATATTTTTGGGGCAGCTGATATGACTATGACAAAGGCTCAGACTTCAGATCCAAAGAGAGAAATCATCTTCCAAAGGCCAGGAGAAAAGAAAACAGAAGACAAACCTTTGCAGAAGAAGCCAAAGAAGTAATCTTCATGTTGTTTCTATTTCTGTCTGTTTTTACTTTTTTAAACTATGCTATCTGTTTAAACAAAGCTGTGTATATATATATATCTGCTGCATGTATTGGTAATTCTCTGCCAGATATATCTCTTTTCTTGCTTTGTTTGTCTGTTTGTTTCTGTTTTGAGTCTCTGTTAGTGACCTCACCCAAATAGGGGGAGATTGTTGGATCCCTAGTTGATTTGGGCTAGGTTCACTGACTTAGGATGTGACCCAACCTGTATAGCCAGGGTCAAGTTGTGTCCTAGAGTCTAGGCCAAGTCCTTAGGTTCAACTTCAGATGGACTAGCTTTCAATAAGACCTTCAGAGACTCCAGACTTAGAGGTTTCAACACTAAGTCAAATGAGTTCGACGTTCGTCGAACTCAGCCCGACGAAAGGAGTTCTGCGTTCAACAATTGTGAGACATTTCTTGGTGCTAAGCTCGACGATCTTGGTTCTTTGTTCGACGAAGACTGAGTTTCTACATCAAGCTAAAGTCAGGACAACTTCAGAATTTTTCTAAGTCCAGCTTCAAGCTTCGGTCGACGAATCAGTTTCTGAGCTCGACGAACTTGGACCTCAAGTTCTCAACTTCTCAGGTCGACGAAATCAGCTTCTCAGGTCGACGAATACTGTTTGACAGTGATAATTATCTACTCAATGAATTTTGATTCTCAGCTCAACGAATGAAGATTGTCTGTTCGATACCAATTGAAAGTGCAGGTTAATAGGGGGAGATTGTTGGATAGAATTGTTTCTGCTTCGAGTGCCGGATAGAATCGTTTCCATATTGTCAACAGATTTTATCAAGCACTTGTCAGCTTGAAACTCAACTATGTATCCTTTATCGCAGAGTTGGCTTATGCTTATAAGGTTATGTTCCAAACCTTCAACGTAAGCCACATCTGAGAAGGATATATTACCGTTAGTAATCATACCATATCCTCTAGTAATTCCACGGTCTGAACCTTCAAAGATGACCTTCGGTCCGTTCACAACTGGAGTAAAATTCTGAATAAGGCTTCTTGCCCCGGTCATATGCCGAGAGCATCCACTGTCCAAATACCAGATTGACGTTTTGTTGGCATTTGGGCATTCCTGCAATCACAATCAGTTAGCCTTAGGAACCCAAATACGTTTGGGTCCTTGGTCTCGGGTTAGAACACTCCCCCTATGAATATTAGCATTAGGAGTGGTCTTCCTCATATTGCCAACATGTGGGGTTGCAGCATTTCTAGGATTAAACCAACAATCAATGGCAAAGTGACCAGTTCTGCCACAACACCAACAGTCAAATCTATTGTATCTTCGCCTTACGTTATCCTGCTTGACCTTTTGGAATTGTGGTCTAGCAGGGGCAGCATTCTTGGAGGAAGATGCCTCATGATGATGACAATCACATGACTTCTTCTCCTTTATAGGCTTTTCTACAACAGGCTTTGCCTTTGGTGCCTTCTTGAAGTTATGGCCATGATTGAAAGGGTCATAGCTCTGAAGAATGACTTCTTCATAAGGTGCCTTAAAGACACTTTCGCCAAATTTTCTGGGTCGAGTCCATCCTTGATAACGGGACTTTGGCTCTACATAGGTAGGCCTAGCAAAGTGCCCGTAGGCTGAGTCAAAATCAAACTCATTTGAAGGAAATATAACCTTCTTGAACATGGTCTGATCTTGAGGGGCTTTCCCCTTCTCTTTGGCTAAGTCCTTTTTGGCGGCCTTATTCTTTCGTTGAGCCTTATTTCTCCTAGAAGATTTACTAGGAGCTTCTTCATGGCCTAATACAGCACCCTTGGCTTTGGCTGAGAATTCAGCAACGAATGGAAGAAATGTCTTGGGCTTTGAGAAACTTTCAACAATTTCTTTTCAGCAGCAAGTTGGGCTTCCAGTTCCTTGATGATTTTCTCTTTGAGGTCAAGGTGCTCAAGAGTCTTGTTATATTCTTCAATAGCATTATTGAAGTTTTCTTCGAGCGAGTCAGTCTTTGCGACTTTCCCTCTCAAGATGTTCTCTTCAGCTTTGAGAGACTTTATCTCTTTAGCCTGAGTTTTTATGACTCGGCGACATTTGTCGTAAGTCATGATTAACTCCTTATATTGGGTCATGAGTTCTGACTCATCGTCAGAAGAGCTATCCTCACAATCATGTTCAGAAACTTCAGAATCAGAGAGAGGAGTGTGAGAGTTTACCTTCCCAGTGAACTGGGGCTCTTATTCATCATCAGTTTGAGCCATGAGTCCAAAATAGGCTTCTTCTTCTTCACTCGACTCAGATGAGTCAGAGTCACTAAACGTTTTTCCCTTTTTGGCCATCAAGCTCTTCTCTGTCCTCTTCTTGTTGTATAAGGACTTCTTTTCCTCTCTTCTGCCACCCTCCTTCTTCTTGTGAGTGCAGTCAGCGATGACGTGTCCTGGCTTATTACAACAATAACAAACAATGTCAGTCGAAATATGTTTGTTCTGTTTAGAATTATACCTGTTATGGCTGCTTGAGCCTTTTCTTTGTCGATCACCATCGCGTCGTGATCTTCTATAAGAGACATCCTTGCCTTTCAATTGCTTCTTTTTGTTCAGGAATTTCTTGAACTGCTGAGAGAGTAGTGAGAACTCTCCTTCTGTTAGTTCAGAGCCTGAGGTGCTTGGCTCTGAGGTTTCTTCTTCACTAACTTGTGGTGCTGGAGTAGGAGAAACGACCTTGAACTTCTTAGAGGTGTCTGCCTTTAAAGTAACAGACTTCTCTTTGAATGCAGACCTGTTTTTCTCTTCTTCAGCCTTCCTGGTGTTGAGTTGGAGCTCATAAGACATCAGCTTCCCAAAGAGATTCTGAGGATCTGTCTCGGCCAGTTTTCCAAACTCCCTTATAGCACAGACCTTGTTAACTCATTCCTTAGTCAGGGATCTCAAGAACTTATCATTTAGCTCTCCATTAGTGAAGACTCCTCCATAGACCCTTAGCCCATTCACTATCTTGAAAATTTTTTCAAAGGTGTCAGTAATGGTTTCTTTGTTTCCTTGTCGGAAAGCCTCATACTTCTAATTTAGAAGAGATCTTCTATCATCCCTTACTTCTTATGTACCTTCCATCAAGGTAACTAATGACTGCCACATCTCCTTTGCAGACTGGCAGTGAATCAGATTTTGCAGCATTGAATCATCGACTGCACTTGCTATGATATTTTTCGCTTTTTTGTCCGATGAGACAAGTGCAATCTCATCCTTATATAGATCCATACGTTTCTTGGGGACTTTCTTAGTTGGATCTATAGTGGAGACGGTCATGGGAATATAAGGACCTTCTTCAACTATCATGAAGATTCTTGGATCCACAGCTTCCATGAAGAATTTGATTCTCTCTTTCCACATAGGGAAATTATTTTTGTTGCACAAAGGAAGCTTGGCAAAATCTTTAGCCTTGTCCATTTGGTAGATCTCAAATGGCAACTATTTAAGGATTTGATCAAGGTGTTAACCTTTTAACGATCAACCTGACTCTAATACCAATTGAAAGATAATAGTTACCAACCTAAATCACCTAGAGGGGGGTGAATAGGTGAGTTGTGCGTCTTTTTGCGGAATAAAAAAAATCTCAACCAAAGTACAGATCTATTGTAACGCCGCGAAACTCAAAAGAGCGACGGGTGACGAATCTGTACCAAATTTGGAATTTGGCAGGGGTACACGGCCTGGGACATGGGCGTGTCCCAGGGCGTGTCGGGGTAGTTCAAAGATCTGCCAAAACGATCAGGCAGAAATCTTGGTTCGACGATCGTCAAGCAGCGGGCGACAATCTGGTCAAAGTGCTGTGTTCGACGATCGGGCCAGCTTTCTGTGTTCAACAATCGGGCCAGCTTTCTGGGTTCGATGATCGGGCCGCGTGTTCGTCGAACAGGCAATTTTCTGGGTTCGACGATCGGGCCGTGGGTTTGACGATCGCGCCGTGGGTTCGACGATCGGGCTATAGATCTCCGTTCGACGATCTGGCAGCGGTCGACGATCTTGGTTCGATGATCGTCGAGCGCGGGGCTAATTCTGGCGTGTCTGACTCGGTCAACGCGGAGTGTTGACGCAGGGGTTTTGGCGGGAGTTGACTAAATATTCCGACACTGTTTTGTCGCGGACGTGTCCTACTCCTGTTGGCGTGTCGAGCAGTGTTTAACCCCATTTGTCCAGGTCAGACCTGGATCGTGCCCGTGCATCCGTTTTAGTGGGATCCGACGGCTGTGGTTATTCCCGAAAGAGTTATACCCGAGAGAAGGGTTTCAGAACCAATATTTTTCCTGCCGTGTTCTCTGTCTAAATCCTAGAGAGAGGGGAGAGCAAAGGAGGAAGAAAAAGCTTAGATCCAGTCTTTGGAGGAGTTTTAGAGCTCCAAATCGCGAGCCGACTTCGGATCTACGAAGGCAAGGAGATTGCGGTGCTTTTCATCCTCGTACATTTCCATGGCGCCAAGGAAGAACGCTGGGGTAACGATTCTCTACTTGAGCATGTGAAGCTCTACTTCTTTTGCATAGGAAGCCCGCTCTCGCGAGTTTGCGGTGAGTTGGAGGCGTTCCTTCGGGTAGATATGTGAAGTCCCCATTGTGTAGAGTCCGTAAACGAGAACGGACATATGCATGATGTGTGAAGCCTATACAGACATGTTGGTCTGGATCGGTGATGTTGCATTGCATAAATGCCAGAGAAGACTTTGTGTGAATGTTTGTTTTTCGGGTTTGCTACGTGGTAGATTGCAACAGAGAGCCTTGGGGATTAACCCTAAGGTTCACCCGGAAAACTGGGCGGATGCGTGATCTTGCCAACTTGGTGGCCTGGGAGCCAACTTGAACATAACCGGGTTATGTGATTTTGTGATGGAAACGGGACTCGGGAGAAGTTTGACCTGCGCATATGTTTTAAATTAACGTTGCGATGTGAGCACGGGTTAGATGGAACCGTACCCGTTCTATGTCGTTTGGATTAGAGCCGTTGGCATAGATGAGGGTCTTCGGCGGTCTATGGTTTAAATTACCGTGACCCATGCCGGGAAGACAAATTGCTCATTGTTGGGCCGTCCTGGGGACGGTGGTGAGTCGGCGGGCTTTGACCGTGTTTACCGAGAATGTGCCCTAAGTGCATGGGGTGTGTGGCCGTGTGAGCCTATGCCTGTGATGAAATGTATATTTATACACTGCTTGGTTATGAAAATAAGTGCAGGGAAGGAGCATCACCGCAGCGAATTTGTGGCGGGATCGTTATAATTTGGTCAGCATTGCTGACCGTGGCTTTTGTTTGCCACCATGCGGTGGTTTGTTGCTTGCAGGTGTTGCTGGACCAAGCGGTCAATAGCAGGCTAAAGCCCAAATTGCGAAGCCGGCCCTCGAAGGCCTAATTGGAGTGTTTACTTGCTTTTGTGCATGTATGACCGGCCTGCGTTCCGTGGTATGGAAAATATGTAATAAGAGTAAACCATTTGTAAGGCCTTAATGCCAGTACTTGTGTATGTACTTCATTCCTATTTGGCTTGTTAGTGGACATTCATGCTTATTGTTGGGTTCTTTTAATTGCAACTCATAAAACTTCTTCCGCTAGAATGCTCTGTTTAGGACGTTATGATTGGTTGGATGGTTTCCATTGAGTAACCACCTGGTCCGTCTGTGGTATATGGCGTCGGGCCCCGGCCGGACCTACTGCTATATGCTATGCGACGGATAGGGGGTGTTACAATTTGGTATCAGACTACTGGTTTCGGTCAGGCTTAAAATGAATTCGTGGGCGAATTTTATTTAAGGGGTGGTGAGCACATGTGTGTGCGTCATCGTTATAACAGTAAAAGAACCCATGAATGTCCACTTAGGAATGAAAATACACATGTTTGGGGAACCTGCGTGTTCCTATAATTGTTGTTTGCAATTTTATTTGGTCGCTTAACGGTATTTTGTACCACTATAGGTGACCAGAAACGGTGCTGAGCCGTCAGAATGTCGAGTTTCTGAGGCTAGCAGCGCACCAAATGATGCTCCTGCAACACCTCCATCGGCTGAAACCATACGATTGGTGGTCGAAGCAGTGCTTGCCATGATCAATGCGCAGCCTGCAAGGCAAATGCAGCAGCCCGCTCCTGCGGTGGAGCAGGTAGTAGTGGAGCCGTTGGTGCCAATGAGGGCAACCGAGAGACAGCTCAAACATGTCATGAGCTTTAATCCTCCGGTATTCTCGGGGTTGGGAACCCCATCTCAAGCTGAAGACTGGCTCTCCGGGGTGAAGAGAGTCTTGACAGCAACGGAGACGGAAGAATGGCAAATGACCATCATTGCTACGTTCCTTCTGGACGGTGAAGCGAGATTATGGTGGAAAGGATTGGAGCTGCATCTATTAAGAGGTAGGCAACTTATAGATGTCTCGATGGAGGAGTTCTCGAGACTGTTCTTGGCTAGGTACCTCCCTTCGACGCAGAGGATAGCGTTGGAGAACGAGTTACTGAAGTTGGTTCAAGGAGACAGTAGCGTGGATGAATATCTCCACGAGTTTACTCGATTGAGTCGATATGCTAGCTCCACCATCGCGGATGAGGAGCGCAAGACGAATCGATTCTATGAAGGGTTGAGAGATGATTTGACGCTACTACTCTCGGGGCCGATGACGCAGGGTTTCTTGACCTTGGTCAACACAGCCAGGTCCTTGGAGAAGGACATGAAGAATGTTCAAGCGAAGAAGAGCATTGAGGATAAGAAGTCTGGGTTCAAAGTGTCAACTACTTCAAAGTCCGGCTATCAAAGATTCTTTAAGAACTCTAGGACTTCGGGTCCAGATCCTTCTTCTGGTGCTTCTGGGGCGACTACGGGTCGGACCCCGGGTGCATACTTTACTTGTGGGAAGCCGGGGCACTTTTCCCGTGACTGTTGGAGCAGATGTCCCAAGTCCGAAAGTAATCCGGGAGCAACTTATGAAGAGAAGGGCAAGGCGGTGTAGTCAACCGCATCCCATTATGCTCCGGCCCAACCGAGAGTTTATAATCTTGGCCAACAGGAGGCCATCAAACAGGCGGCTGTGTTGACAGGTAAAATTTAAATTTATAGCAAGTTAATCTTTTAAATACTTGTTATGTGCTTGTTACCTTACCACTGCTTGTTTAGGATTTGTTTTGATTTGTGAAAATCCGGCAAGAGCACTCTTCGATACGGGAGCTTCACACTCCTTCTTGTCTGAAGGATTCATATCGCGCATCGGAGTACCTTCTTCAATGATGAAGGACAAGTTGGATGTGTTGTTGCCCAATGGGTGTTCGATGTGTGCTGATAGAATCTGTGGCGTGAAAATTCGAATTGGGAATCAAGAGTTCGATCTGCAAGCATCGTTACTACCGTTGGTGGAGTTCGACGTTATATTTGGCATGGACTGGCTCTCGGAGCAGCAAGCCTATATTGATTACGGTAGCAAGGAAGTCAAGCTGGGAGCAGGTCGAGAGACGACTTTCACGGTCTTGAAGGGGTCGAGCAAGACGTTGATGTCTGCTCTTCACGTGGTGAAGGCGGTTCGTGCCGGTGCAGAACTGTTCTTTACACTAGTGGAGGTTGCAAAGCCTAAGCCCGCATTAAACAGTATTTCAGTGGTATCGGAGTACCCTGATGTGTTCCCTAGCGATCTTCCTGGAGCCCCGCCGCAGCGGGAGATAGATTTTACAATAGAGCTCGTACCCGGTGCAAAGCCCGTGTCACGCTATCCGTATCGGCTAGCGCCTAAGGAAATGGCGGAGCTGAAGGTTCAACTGCAAGAGTTGTTAGAGCAAGGGTATGTGCGTCCAAGTTCATCGCCATGGAGCGCGCCGGTCCACTTTGTTAAGAATAAGGACGGAAGCTTGAGGCTATGTATTGATTATTAGGAGCTCAACAAGTTGACGGAGAAGCACAAGTACCCGATCCCCCGGATTGATGATCTATTCGATCAGTTAGTCGGGTCGACGGTGTACTCAAAGTTGGATCTCAAGTCCGGGTACTATCAGCTGCGAATAAGGGAGAGTGATATCCCGAAGACAGCGTTCAGTACGAGATACGGGCATTACGAGTTTACGGTCATGCCGTTTGGGCTGACTAATGCGCCGTCAGTGTTCATGGATTTAATGAACAGGACCTTCAGGGAGTACTTAGACCATTTTGTGATCGTCTTCATCGATGATATTTTTATGTACTCGCAGAGTGAGAAAGATCACTTCAGGCATCTTCATTTGGTTTTGGAGACACTAAGGAGGAATCAATTGTACGCCAAGTTCTCGAAGTGCAAGTTTTGTTGTCCTCAGTGGCGTTCCTCGGTGATATAGTGAGTAGGGAAGGTATTGCAGTGGATCCGGCAAATATTGTTGCGATATGGGAGTGGCCTGAGCTTTCTACGGTATCGAAAGTCTGGAGCTTTCTGGGACTTGTCGGCTATTATAGGCGCTTCGTAGAGAACTTCTCGCGGATAGCGTTACCTCTCACTACTTTCACGAGGAAGGAGCAGAAGTTTGTTTGGACGCCGGAGTGCGCCCGAGCTTTTGAGGAGTTGAAATGTCGGTTGACCACGGCCCCTGTGCTGAGTTCGCCGAGTGGGAATGAAGGTTATGAGATTTATAGTGATGCTTCGGGCAGCGGTTTGGGTTGCATACTATTGCAACATGGAAGTGTGATAGCTTATGACTCGAGACAGCTAAAAGTGCACGAGAGGAATTATCCAGTCCATGACTTGGAGTTAGCGGCCGTGATTTTTTCCTTGAAGCTGTGGAGACATTATTTGTATTGTGTGAAGATTGATATCTACACCGATCATAAGAGCCTGAAGTATTTGATTGATCAGAAAGATCTGAATATGCGACAGCGTAGGTGGATGGAGTTCCGGGGGGACTATACATTCAAGATCCACTACGTGTTTGGTAAGGGCAATGCAGTTGCGGACGCGTTGAGTCATCGAGCCCCAGCTCAAGCCAATTGTCTGTCGATCCATGATGAGCGGTTGGTTCGGGAGTTGGAGGCGTTAGAGATTGTTTGTGTAGATAAGCAGTCAAGTGCTGAAGCACACTTGAATTGGACTGAAGTTCAATATAACCTGGCTGATCGGATTTGACAGGCTTTGGATTTGGATGACCACATGAAGCAGTTCATGGTAGAGGATCTGGATGGGTCAAATTCCCAATTCATTGTGGAGGACGGATTGCTTTGGAAAGACGGTCGTCTTTGCGTCCCAAGCGTGGGCAGTTTGCGGGTGGATTTGTTGTACGAGGCACACCATACCAAGTACTCGATTCACCCGGGGAGCAAAAAGATGTACCATGACGTTAAGAAATTGTTTTGGTGGCCGGGTTTGAAGAAGGATGTGGCGCTCTACGTGGCGAAGTGCCAAACTTGCGCCTTGGTGAAGGCGGATTGCCAAAAGCCGGGAGGATTTCTGAAGTCCTTGCCTATTCCGGAGTGGAAATTCGACGACATCACTATGGACTTTGTGCACGGGTTGGCAAGGTCGCAAAAGGGGAACGACGCCATCTGGGTGGTCGTAGATCGATTAACGAAGGTGTCGCATTTCATTCCGCATAGGAAGGATGATCCGGTGGAGAAGTTGGCAAAGTTATATGTGGATAATATAGTACGGCTTCACGATGTGCCTCGCAGCATCGTGAGTGACCGAGATGGGCGGTTCACGTCCAATGATTGGAGGCTAGTGCAGCAAATGTTGGGAACAAAGTTAAAATTCAGCACAGCCTTCCATCCGCAAACAGATGGGCAGACCGAAAGGGTCAATAAAACTATGGAAGACATGCTCCGTATGTGTGTCTTGGACTTTGGAAAGCAATGGGAAGACCATATTTATTTGGTGGAATTTGCGTACAACAATAGCTACCAGGCGATTATTCAAATGGCACCCTTCGAGGCCGTTTATGGTAGAAGATGTCGTACGTCGTTGTCCTGGTTGGAAACGGGTGAGTCAAAGTTGTACATGCATCAAGAGGTGGAGGATGCTACTTCATTGGTGCGAACCATTCGGGAGAGGTTGCTTATCGCTCAGGACTGGCAAGCGAAGTACTATAATGTCAAGCATAGGAACGTGAAGTTCGCTGTGGGCGACTGGGTGTACTTAAAGATCAAGCCGTTCAAGGGTTGTTGGGTACATTGGAATGTATGTACCTGATTTGAAGAAGCCTCACCCTACTCAATGATATACATCAAGGTGTATTTGATGTGTTTTGAGTTTATGTGTGCAGGTTAAGTAATTGCAGGAAAGCATAAAATATTCTAAGTCCATGTGTCGACACCTAGAAGAAAAGTGTCGACACTTAAGAAGGCTTGTGTCGACACCTAGAGGAGCTGTGTCGACACTTGGAGTAATTGTGTCGACACCAGAAATGCAGAGTCGACACCAGAAGCAAAGTGTCGACACATACAGGCAGTGTCGACACAGAGTGAAGAATTGTCTAAAGTATCAGTGTCGACACTTAGAAGCAGTGTCGACACCCAGAGGAACTTTGTCGACATCAAAAGTGTCGACACTAGGAGGCTGTGTCGACACACAGCAAACATCAACAAAGTTTAAGTACAAGTGTCGACACAAAGGAGATGTGTCGACACTCAGCAAAGTCTCAACACATGAAGAATGTGTTGACACAAAGGAGATGTGTTGACACTCAGCAAAAGTTTCAACACTGAAGGCATATGTCGACACAAAGAAGATGTGTCGACACTTAGCAAGTTTCAACACAAGAAGATGTGTCGACACAAAGGAGTTGTGTCGACACTTAGCAGAAATCAACTAAGTATTGAAGAAGTAGGACTTGTGTCGACACACATGATCAGTGTCGACACTTTCTGAAGAAGCAGTGTCGAGAAGCAGTTTCTACAACACGAGGAGTTGTGTCGACACCATGAAGGCTAGTGTCGACACTTAGTCTACTTGTGTCAACACTTGGTCTATTTGTGTCGACACATAAAGACTATCTGTCTCGACACTTTCAGACAGTGATAGAGATTTCAAGAAGTGACTGGATGACTTGACAGCTACCATTTCAACCGGTCAACTGCTACTGTCAGAGCTGTCAGAAGATCGTTAGTAACCGGATCAGCCGGTCACCATGAAGAAAGCTTATATAAAGGCTTATTCCTTCAACAGAAGGGAATCGATCAGTGATTCATTGAAGTGAAAAATAACACAACAAGAAGAAGACCTTCAAGTGAAGATTTAAGTAGTTGGAGAGAGAAAGCCCCTTCTAAGAAGACAGCTATTGAACCAGGCTGCTAAGGAAGTTTCAGATTGAGATCTGATTCTCAAGTCGGCAGTTGATTGAAGATCATCTGCATAGAGATTCAACCCTACTGTGTTCTAATTCAAGAAGCTTTGAAGAAAGCCAAGGGAGGTTGATCTCTGCAAAGTTCTTTCAAGAACTCATCAAGAAGCCAGTCAACTCTTCTTTCTCAATCAGAGTTGTGGTTATTACTCTTTGTACTCTTTATTTTCTGTAGGATCCTTAGGGATCTGAGTTGTAAGCCTATATCTATAAAGGCTGAGTGGTAGGGCTTTTGTGCCTGAGTGTAGGAGATACATTTCACTGAGTGTAGTCCTTGTTATAGGCTGAGTGTAGGCCTTGTTGAAGGCTGAGTGTAGGTCTTGGTGAAGACTGAGTGGTAGGGCTATTGAGCCTGAGTTGTAGGAGTGGGATCACTCTGAGTTGTAGGAACCTGTTTTGGGTTCTGAGGTGTAAGATCTGTGGATTTGAGAAGTAGTGGAGAAGTTAGGCCGAATCTAGTACATTACTAGATAGGCGAAGGGGGAAAGTGGATGTACCCAGTCCTTGGGGAACCACTATAAAAGCTGTGTGTACTCTGTGTGTGATTGATTCGTTGATTGCTGTGTTATATGTGCTGAATTGCTGTAGAGAATTGCATAAACAGGTTTAATAATTCAGTGTTTCTGCCTTTAAAGTTAAAAAGATTAAGTGCACCTATTCACCCCCCCTCTAGGTGATTAAGACTGTTTCTTTCAAGTGGTATCAGAGACAGGTTACTCAAAAAAGGACATAACAGTCTTAGTAAAGATCCTGTAGGCAGAATCAGCATAATCAAGAATCAAGAAAATGGGTTCAACTGAGAATCACAAAGAGCTAGGATCCATGAAATTGCCAATCTACAGAAAAGAGATTTTTGGCATTTGGAAAGAAAGGGTTATACTTTTTATGGAAGCCTCTGACCCAAGAATCTACATTACAGTTAAAGAAGGGACATATGTGCCAATGAAAGTATCTGTTCTAGATGCTAATCAGAGAACTCCCAAAGACTATTCAGAAATGATAAAGGATGAAATAATTCTGGCCACTATGGACAAGAGGGCCCATAATATTATTGTAAGTGCAATTGATGATGCCACATTTCAGAATCTGATTCATTGTAAAACATCAAAAGAAATGTGGGACACACTGATAGTCTATATGGAGGGATCAGAAGAGGTAAGACAAGATAGGAAGTCTTTGTTAAACCAAGAGTATGAAAGCTTCAGACAAGGCATGTCTGATAGCATAACTGAATTCTACAATAAATTCTATAGGATTGTCAATGAATTGATGTCCTATGGAAGAGAGTTCAGCAATTATGAGTTGAATGATAAGTTCTTGAGATCCCTGACAAAGGACTGGGATACCAAGATCTGTGCCATTAGGGAAATGGCCAAATTAGCAGACATTCCTCCTCCAACTTTGTTTGGAAAACTGTTATCTTATAAGATGCAGTTAATGGTAAGGAAGGAGGAAGAAAAGACTACAAGAGTGGAGCACAAGGAAAGAGCTGTGGCCTTCAAGACTGAAGCCACTAGGAAATATAAAAGCAAGTCTCCATCTCCACCTCAAAAAGTTGCTGAGGCTGAGACAGATGAGTCAGGTAGTAAGAAGTCAGAAAGCAGTGAAAGTGATGAAGACTTTGCTACATTTACTAGGCACTTTCAGAAGTTTCTAAAGAAGAAGCAGTGGAGGTCCAAGCCATCCACTTCACAGACAAAAGATGACTATTATCAGAACAGGAAGTCATCAAGGAATGACAGGAGAAAGTCTAAGTCTAGTAAAACTACATCTTCAAAGATAGTATGCTATTGTTGCAATAGACAAGGACATGTAATAGCTGATTGTCCAGAAAAGAGGAAAGAGTCCACTGACAAGAAGAAGACACAGTTCAAGGGCAAAAAGGAAAGGTCCTTTGTTGCCAAGAAGGATAAAAGTCTGACTGATATGTCATCTTCAGAAACTGATTCAGAAGCTGAAGCCTATATTGGCTTGTTTGCTGAAGAAGAAGAAAATAAGTTCATGCAGTTAATGAACTCAATATATGAGAATGAGGACATTCAGTGCAAGGGACTGATGGCCTTATCAGAAGGAGACAAAATCCAGGATCAGCCTGGACCTAGTCAGGTATAAAATTGTTCTACAAGTTCAATTTCTAGTACAGGATCAGAATCAGATACATCAGCATCAAGTGATGTGAGTGGATCTGAATCTAAAGGAGACATTCATCAGTTGATTGATGAATATAGAGTATTGTTGCAGGCTTTGAAGAAAAGCAAACACTTGGCCAAAACTCAGGCTAAGGAGATTGCTAGTCTCAAAGTGGCTGCAACAGTTTTTGACAAGTTGCTTGATCAGAAACTAAATGAAATAGCCAGGCTGAAGAACATTACTGTTATTCAGATGGGGACTATTACATTTAAAAATGATCAAATTAGAAATCTGGAGATTATTCTTCAGAAAGAGAGAGATATTGTAGCAAGTTTTTCTAAACCAAAATCTGTTCTACCTTTAATAGATGAGTTTGTACCTCATAAGGGTAAAACTGGATTGGAGTTTACAAAACCTGCATGGACTGTAAAGTCCAAGTTTAAGGGCAAAGCCCCAGTACTCAACAAGGAGCCTGCTGTAGATAAAACAGCCAGGGTTGTACCTAAACAAAGGTACAACAGATTTGAGTGCTGGTGTTGTGGCAAGGTAGGCCACTTTGCCATAGATTGTTGGCATAATTCAAGTGCCAAAGTGAGTAGCAAACTTCCTGCTAGAAAAGCTACAGGTAGTTTTGTTAAGAGTCAGACTAACTTGCACCAAGGACCCAAGAATTATTTGGGTTCTAAGGTTAAGTAATCTGTTTTGCAGGTGAGTCCAAGTGGCCATGCCCCAATATGGTACTTGGACAGTGGATGTTCCAGGCACATGACTGGAACTAGGGATTGCTGAAGGACTATACACCAATCAAGGATGGTCCTAAGGTTACCTTTGGTGGTTCAGAAAAAGGAACCATCAAAGGTTTTGGTAACATTTCTAGCAACCTTATTACAATTACTCAAGTGGCTTATGTAAAGGGTTTGAAACATAACCTCATTAGCATAAGTCAGCTGAGTGATTTAGGATATGACATCTCATTTGTCTAGGATGGTTGTCATATCAGTAGGTCAAGTGATCAAAAGATCATTCTGACTGGATATAGGAAGAGAAATGTCTATTGTCTAGACATTATGAGTGAGAACATTGTATCTACTGTTTGTCTTGTAACTGATGAGAAAGTCTCATATTGTGTTAAATGGCACAAGAGGCTGGCTCATCTTAACTATAAGATAATTGGCCATCTCTTTAGCAAAGAGTTAGTGAGGAATGGTCCTCGGGTTAAGTGTATTAAGGATGAGATATGCTCAGCTTGTCAAAAGGGCAAGCAGACCAGATCCACCTTTAATAGAATTGAGAACAAAGATGTTGTGAGGTGCATATACCTCTTGCATATGGATCTTTTTGGTCCTATGCCAGTTCACAGCCTAGGTAGGAAGGTCTATACATTTGTGGTAGTTGATGACTACTCAAGGTATTCCTGGGTGTTCTTCCTAAGGCAAAAATCTGAAACACCAAGTATCTTGTATAGTTTTGTCAAACAAATTTAGAATGTGTTAGACAGTACAGTGGTCAAAATAAGAAGTGACCATGGTACTGAATTCCAGTCTGATAGTATGACAAAGCTATGTGAAGAGTTTGGGATATTTCAGGAATTTTCCTCACCAAGAACACCTCAGCAAAATGGTATTGCTAAAAGGAAAAATAGAACCTTGATAGAGGCTGGTAGAACCCTATTGAGTGACACATCTCTCCCAGAATATTTCTGGGCTGAGGCAGTAAACATTGCTTGTCATGTGATCAATAGAGCTACTATCACCAACAGCCACAATAAGACCCCCTATGAGATTGTGAAGGGCAGAAAACCAAATCTATCCTATTTCAGGATCTTTGGTTGTAAATGTTATATACTTAACAATGGTAAGTCTTATTTAACCAAGTTTGCTGCAAAATCCCAAGAGGGGATCTTTGTTGGGTACAACAACAATAGTAAGGCTTATAGGGTCTACAACTTGATTACTCAAGTTGTAGAAGAGTCAGTTCATGTAGTTTTTGATGAAGTTAGACTCATTAACAATGAATTTCCTAGAAGTGCTTGCATCTCTACAGGTGTAACTGAGAAGATGGACAAGCTTACTATTGTAGAAGCTCCTACTACAAGTCAGCAAGTGGAAGATAATGGCTGCTGTCCAGGGGGAGTACCAGATACTCCTGTTGCTGAAGAAGACCAAGAGGAGCTGCTGAATGAAGAAGCTGAAGGTGTACAACCAGAAGACAGGATGCCTCCAGCAAATAGGCATTTAAAAGATCATCCAACCAATCAAATTATTGGAGATCTCAGACAAGGGGTACAAACAAGGAGCAGAAATCTAAGTTCAGTACTCTACTCCAGCTTTCTATCCCAAGTAGAGCCAAAGAAATTTGAAGAAGCAATCATAGACCCTCATTGGATTGAGGCCATGCAAGAGGAGCTGAACTAGTTCAAAAGATGCAAAGTATGGGAGCTAGTTCCTAAACCAAAAGACCACAACATTATAGGAACTAAGTGGATCTTTAGGAACAAGTTGGATGAGAATGGAGTTATTATAAAGAACAAAGCTAGACTGGTTGCAAAAGGATATAGGCAGGAAGAAGGTATTGATTTTGATCAAACCTTTGCTCCAGTAGCAAGACTGGAAGCAATAAGGATGTTCCTTGCCTATGCAACATTTCAAGGGTTCAAGATATACCAAATGGATGTTAAGTCAGCTTTTCTGAATGGAAATCTGAAGGAAGAAGTCTATGTAGAACAGCCATCAGGTTTTGTTGATTCTACTAAACCTAATTATGTTTATAGACTTAGGAAGGCTTTGTATGGGTTAAAACAAGCCCCTAGGGCTTGGTATGAGACCCTGTCTAGTTTACTCATTGAGAATAAATTCACAAGGGGGAAAATAGACAAGACTCTATTCCTTAGGGAATCCAGAGGCAAGATTATCTTAGTCCAAATATATGTAGATGACATAATATTTGGGTCTACAGAAAGTAGTTTTTGCAAAAGGTTTGCAAAACTAATGCAAGGACAATTTGAAATGAGCAGTATGGGGGAACTTAAGTTCTTCTTGGGTCTCCAAGTTAGACAGACTGAGGATGGTTTATCCATATGCCAGTCTAAGTTCACCCTAGAATTGATAAGGAAGTATGGTATGGAATCATCCTCTACCATGAAAACTCCTATGGGGTCAACAATGTCTTTATGCAAAGATGATGCAGGGAAACCTGTAGATGAAACTTTGTATAGAGGGATAGTTGGCTCCCTACTATATTTGACTGCAAGTAGACCAGATATCAGGTATGCTACATGTGTCTGTGCTAGGTACCAAGCTTGCCCTAAAGAATCTCATTTGACAGCAGTCAAAAGAATTTTGAGATATCTTAAGGGCACTCCTTATCTAGGCCTTTGGTACCCTAGGAATGGAGATTTTGAACTGACAGGTTATTCAGATGCAGATTTTGCAGACTGCAAGGAAGATAGGAAAAGTACCACTGGTACCTGTCAATTTCTAGGAGGAAGGCTGGTGACTTGGAGTAGCAAGAAGCAGACCAGTGTGGCTATCTCCATAGCTGAGTCAGAGTATGTTGCTGCAGGAAGCTGCTGTGCACAACTACTATGGATACAACACCAGCTAGAAGATTATGGTATTCAAGTAAGTAGAACACCTTTATTTTGTGATTCTACTAGTGCTATTTCTATTGTAAATAATCCTGTCTCTCATAGTAGGACTAAGCACATAGAAATAAAGTACCATTTTCTAAGAGAACATGTGGAAAAAGGAGATATTTCACTAGAGTATATAAATACAGATAATCAGTTAGCTGATATGTATACTAAGCCCTTAGATGAAACTAAATTCAATAAACTTAAAATTGAATTAGGGATGATAAACTTGGAATAGTTTACAAAAAAATTGGCTAAGTAAAATGGTGTCGACACACAGAGTTGTCTGTGTCGACACATAGTAGTGGTGTCGACATTTCAGAGAAATGGTGTCGACACATCTAGGAAGTCTGTGTCGACACTTAAGAGAATTAGTGTCGACACATGCAGGGTAGGTGTCGACACATCCAAGGTGGTGTCGACACATAGGCTTTACACAGATTTAGTCTAGTAGAGTCTCGACTAAGTGTCGAGCTGAGTGGTGTCGACACATATATAAGTGTCGACACATATATTCTGTCGACTATACTTGTGTCGACACATAGTTGTCGAGACATTAGCAGTCTGTGTCGACACTTTTCAACAGTGTCGATACAATTTAAGTATTTTGACGCGCCTTTTCACCTTCGATTCTAGAAAGGTATAAATAGGTTTTCACCATTATTTGTCGGCACGCTCACCAAAGTTTCGAGACCAAACTTGTGTGTCAACATCTCTCTTCTCTACATTCAAACTTTCTTCAAACCCTAATGGCGCCCAAGCTAGAAGAGAATATTAATGAAGGATATGAGCTCGTGCGACATGCCTTTGATGACGCGAAACCCGAAATCAAAGGTGTGGTAACCCTAATTGCCGAGACTTGATTGGAATATCTTGTATCAGAACCGATCAAGATCTGGAAGAAGGAAGTTCTTGAATTTTTGAGTGTAGCATCACTTGACGATACTGGCCTCATGATTTAGTCCAGAGTTCATGGGACTAAAGTCAAGGTCTCACAGAAAAGTCTCAGGAAGGTACTTCAACTACCAAGAACTAAAGAGGAAGAAGATGTCTCTGCTTCAAAGACTAGAGAGGCATTGAGTTGGTGTGGACTGGATTCAAACTTGAAAATTGGATCTGTTTTCAACAGGAAAGGGATGAACATCCAAGGAAAATTCTTGTCTGAAATAGTTGGCAAGGTCATCCTGAGCAAGCCTGGAGGACATGACAGAATTTTAGCCCATATGTTCAGTTTGATGACAAGGATTATCTTCAAACTTAAGACTGACTGGTCAGTAGTTCTGTTTGATAAGATAAAAGAGAGCATAAAGAAGCCCAATCTGGGTAGAATTCTGAGTCTATACCTAGTTGGAAGCATTCCAGATGTGATGAACCAAGCTGCAGGTTCCAAGATAAATCACATGAGAAGAATGGATGTAAGGATTTTCTCTATGTGGGATAGAGTGTTGACCAAAGAGATGCCAACTCCAGAGAAGGAAACACCTCAGAAGAAGAAGAAGAAGACAGCCATTGTGGCTCAAGAATCCTCCAGCAGCTCTGAAGAGCAAGTGGTCTTTACTCCTGATGATGAAGAGACAGGAAATGCTGGGCAGTCTCCAGCAAGACAAGAAGATGCACAGAGGCAGGGGGAGCTACCCTCAGCAAGCCCAATTCACCTGGATCCACTTTAGGGGGAGCCTCTACATGTGGAAGAGTCAACTCCACTAGAGAGTGAAAGGGCTACCCAAACCATTCTGGAGGTAATCACTGAAATTAATCTATTAGATTTCCCTATTGAGGATGAAGTTTTGACTGATTCATTACCTAATGTTCATCAGCAAACACAGATACAACCTCAACCACAAGATGTTGTCATGTAGGAAAAATCTGTTGCTGATAAAGTGGTTGATGAGAGATTCTCCAGCCCATTCTCAACAGGAATTTACATTAGAAGAGCTATTCACTGATCTTGTCCAGACAGATCTTGAGAAAGATATAGTTGTTGTTGAGGGGGAGAAGGCCCATGTTCAGGGGGAGAATATGGAGAATGTAGAGGAAACTGCTACACAAAAGACAGAGAAGCCAAAGGATGTTGAGGAACCACAAAGGACCGAGAAGAAGTTACCTCCTAGTCCTAAAGATAGAGTGGACATAGTCAGCACTTCTGCTTCAGAAGATGAAGAGGCTGCTAGAGCCAAGAAGAGGAAGTTCCAAGTCTTCAAAAGAAGGAGCCAGAACTATAAGAAATCCCTATAGACAATTGCTCCACAGCCTGCACCATCTACTGACTATAGTTCACTGATGGTGGCATTGCAAATTAAAATGGATGAGCAAAGGCAAGCTATAGAAAAGTATAGGGATGAAGGAAACAAATCACTGCAATTTGATCTGGCACAAGACATCAAGTCTATCAGATTTGAAGTCAATCAAAACAAAAAGGAAATGACTGACTGCTTCCATAAGGGAGGAAATGCAGTGGTCTATCTGGCTACACATCAAGAGAATCTCAAGAAACAACTTGATGATCTGGCAGTAAAATAAGGATATGTACTGGAAAATCAAATCAGAATGAATGATAATCTGACAGCATCTCATAATGCCATTGTCACTGAACTGAAAACCATAGCCACTTCACAACCTGCAGATAGTGCATCTGCCAAAGAAGGTTTTGATAAGAAGTTACAAGAGAGCCTTACTTCTTTTACAACTGTGCTTGAAGATTCCCAGAAGGCTATTGCTCAACAGCTTCAGAAGTTTAAACCTTTCTATAAGGATGGAGTTAACTATCTGAATGCCCAGATCAGGTTCCAGAAAGATTATCTGAGAGATCATATAGAAAGAGAAGTCATAAAGGGGGAGAGGGTACTAGTCAAAGCAGGCTCTGATCATGCCAAATGGATTTCAAATTCTATCCAAATGGATTTCAAATTCTATCAGAGCCACCCTTGGATATCCACCTTTATGTGATGATGACAATATTGCAGAGTCTGGCATAAATCCTGCATACTTGGGAGGAGAGCAAGCTGAAGTGGCTAAAGTGATATACCCTCCACCAGACTTTGACATGATACATCAAGAGATACAGACTATGTATAGTCCTCCTGAGGGTAATCAGAACATTATCATTGAGAAAGTTGTTCAAATTGTGCTAGAGGCAATACTAAAAGAGCAAGAGGCCTTATTAAAGGAACAAGAGGCTCAATTGTCTAAGAAAAGATTCAGAGAGCAAGCTGAATTAAGGCCTGATTTTGAACAATGGAGCCCCACATCCAGGAATATCATTTTGACTGCTTGGAAGGCTGCTAAGGACAATGACCTGGATAGAGGCAAGTGGTATTCTGACCTGGAGTGGAGAAAGCATGAGAATAGGCAAGAGGCCATTGTACAATATAGAAGAAAGGCTAAACTGGGAAAGCTACCTCCTAATGCACAGGAGCCTAACAAGTATTTCACTAAGCCTTTTCACTATTTTGAAAGGCAGAAGATAAAGGCTGAAGAGCTGAAAAAGAAAGATCTCAAAGGGAAGAAGCCTGCTGCTGCTGATGATAATGAAGCTCCAGTTCAAGCAAAGATTCAATCTGGAAAGGGGATTGTAATCAAGGAGCCAGAGCAGCCATAGGATAGTATTTTCTTAAGTTTACAAATTGTAATCTTTTGCATTAAAACTCTATTTAAACTTTTGATTAATGAAAATATTGGAATTTGTAAGAACATTGTGTCATGGTTCAAATCTAGTACAATAATTGTTCTGAGCTAATTATATATACATGTTCTGTTCATGCATGTTTAAGTATTTTCCCTGTCATATATTACTATTTTACATCATACTGTGAATTTGTTATGTATGGTGTATATCATTGACTAAGGGTTATGACTTCTCCAAATAGGGGGAGATTGTTGGGTACATTGGAATGTATGTACCTGATTTGAAGAAGCCTCACCCTAATTAATGATATACATCAAGGTGTATTTGATGTGTTTTGAGTTTATGTGTGCATGTTAAGTAATTGCAGGAAAGCATAAAAGATTCTAAGTCCATGTGTCGACACCTAGAAGAAAAGTGTCGACACTTAAGAAGGCTTGTGTCGACACCTAGAGGAGCTGTGTCGACACTTGGAGTAATTGTGTCGACACCAGAAATGCAGAGTCGACACCAGAAGCAAAGTGTCGACACATACAGGCAGTGTCGACACAGAGTGAAGAATTATCTAAAGTATCAGTGTCGACACTTAGAAGCAGTGTCGACACCCAGAGGAACTTTGTCGACATCAAAAGTGTCGACACTAGGAGGCTGTGTCGACACACAGCAAACATCAACAAAGTTTAAGTACAAGTGTCGACACAAAGGAGATGTGTCGACACTCAGCAAAGTCTCAACACATGAAGAATGTGTCGACACAAAGGAGATGTGTCGACACTCAGCAAAAGTTTCAATACTGAAGGCATTTGTCGACACAAAGAAGATGTGTCGACACTTAGCAAGTTTCAACACAAGAAGATGTGTTGACACAAAGGAGTTTTGTCGACACTTAGCAGAAATCAACTAAGTATTGAAGAAGTAGGACTTGTGTCGACACACATGATCAGTGTCGACACTTTCTGAAGAAGCAGTGTCGAGAAGCAGTTTCTACAACACAAGGATTTGTGTCGACACCATGAAGGCTAGTGTCGACACTTAGTCTACTTGTGTCGACACTTGGTCTATTTGTGTCGACACATAAAGACTATCTGTCTCGACACTTTCAGACAGTGACAGAGATTTCATGAAGTGACTGTATGACTTGACAGCTGCCATTTCAACCGGTCAACTGCTACTGTCAGAGCTGTCAGAAGATCGTTAGTAACCGGATCAGCCGGTCACCATGAAGAAAGCTTATATAAAGGCTTATTCCTTCAACAGAAGGGAATCGATCAGTGATTCATTGAAGTGAAAACAAAACAACAAGAAGAAGACCTTCAAGTGAAGATCTAAGTAGTTGTAGAGAGAAAGCTCCTTCTAAGAAGGCAGCTATTGAACCAGGCTGCTAAGGAAGTTTCAGATTGAGATCTGATTCTCAAGTCAGCAGTTGATTGAAGATCATCTGCATAGAGATTCAACCCTATTGTGTTCTAATTCAAGAAGCTTTGAAGAAAGCCAAGGGAGGTTGATCTCTGCAAAGTTCTTTCAAGAACTCATCAAGAAGCCAGTCAACTCTTCTTTCTCAATCAGAGTTGTGGTTATTACTCTTTGTACTCTTTATTTTCTGTAGGATCCTTAGGGATCTGAGTTGTAAGCCTATATCTATAAAGGCTGAGTGGTAGGGCTTTTGTGCCTGAGTGTAGGAGATACATTTCTCTGAGTGTAGGCCTTGTTGAATGCTGAGTGTAGGTCTTGGTGAAGACTGAGTGGTAGGGCTATTGAGCCTGAGTTGTAGGAGTGGGATCACTCTGAGTTGTAGGAAGCTGTTTTGGGTTCTGAGCTGTAAGATCTGTGGATCTGAGAAGTAGTGGAGAAGTTAGGCCGAATCTAGTATATTACTAGATAGACGAAGGGGGAAAGTGGATGTACCCACACTACAAGATATTCACTTTACAGTGACGTTTTTTTTGCGACGTTTTGAAAAGCGTCACTGTTTGTTTTCTTTCTAGCGACGTTTTTTAAAAAAAACGTCGCTACTGCAAAAAATAGTATTAGCCACGTTTTCATGAAAAAACGTCAATATAAATGTTCAGTTTTGGTGACGATTATTTTCAAGACGTCATCAAAACATAGGATTTTTGTAACAAAAAATTGTTATCAAGAAGTTCAAAATAATTTCCTTACAATCATGTCATTTACTAACCAAGTAATTTTTTTTTCTGTAGGGAGAATACAATTACATCAATGAGCTGAGACACTAGGCGATCGAATGCTTCATTATGGTAGGAGGCCAGTTGTGATAGTGACAGTTGACTACGTAGACATCGATGAGCAAATTTGTCGACAAAGTATAAGATACGATATCCCAACCTCGTATCAAATCAAGTGCCCCTACTAAGAGTGCGTTGTGAGGTTTTTGAGAACTTAATATCGTATGAAATGACCATGCACATATTTTTTGAGGTTACGCTGCAACCTTGTGTCAAATATTCCATACGAAGAGGTTTTAATTGGGGGGTTCTATTGGAGTTGTGGAACAGTACTTCCGGTCTTCTTGTTCCTCACACCGGGTAATTCGCCCACGTGAGTTTAGAGGAATCAAAATGTGAATCCCTTCGACAATTGAGCGCGGCGCCAACGACAGCGGGGGTCCGGGGGCGGCAGCCCCCGACGGAGGTCAAGTGTCCGGGCGGATATCAAGTGAGGAATGCCCCCGATTCTGTTTGAGGTCAGTGTCCGGGCCCAAATTTTTTTAATATATTAATATTTTAAGAAGTATTGACATTGACTTTATGCCTAGCTATATAAGACATCAATTTAATCACAACCGTCCATCCTATATTTCAATCCCCCCCTTCTACTGCCATTCCCCAAAATAAATAAATATTACCTCTGCTTTCAAACCCTATCACATATTTCAATCCGCCACTTTGCCACAGCCGCTCCCAAACCCTATCTTCCTCTCCACCCCGCGCCGTCAATCCTTCTGCGCGATTTCTACCAGGTCTCGCCAGATATCCAGACGCGGGAATCCCTCACTCCTCCTCTCACCTCCATTCCAGAGGATTTTGATGCCGTCCCAGGTCTCCTCCGTTCTATAGGCCTTCGACAGCACCATCTAGGGTTCTTGCTTGCCTCCATTCCCACAACGGATTGAAGGTAACTTTTCGATTTCATTTCCTTCTACGTTTCCATTTTTGATTTCTTTCCCCGGTCTCCTCCGTTCCACAGGCTTCCGACAGCACCATTTCTGGCGGCCTCATCGAACTTGCTCGCCTCCGTTCCACTTGAGGAGCCTTTGGTCACGTTTACATGGGGATGAATCTAGATTCCGGCGAGCTTCTTGCCGTGAAGCAGGTTTCGCTTAATTTGGTTTTGGATTTTATATATTTTTTGTTCTTTGGTCATTCTTGTTTTATTTCGGGGCAGGTTTTACTCGGGACTAACAATGCTTCAAAGGAGAATGCTCAAGTTATACTCTTTTTTTCTGTTAATTTCAAAATACAACCCTAATATTTTGGTCTTGCAAGTTCTTGATTTGAACCTGTTATTTTTGGCCTCTTCGTTCATGTATGAAGACTCCTATAAGGGATTCGAGTTGCTAAAGGTGAAATTTTTTTTATTTTTAATTAGTTGAAGAGATTCTAGTTTTCTTTTTAGAGATCTGTTTGGAATATATGTATATATTTCTTCTACATATCTATTTTATGGATCATCTGATGAAGAGTTTTTTTCATTAATCTGTAATAATTATTTTGCATTCAATCGATTTGTGATGATTCAAATCAAATTTTTATGTTGTAGTTTAGCACTCATTGGAATTCCGTTTGAATAATCTCAGGAAACTAAAGACAAAAAGGAGACATTACTTAAGGAAATGTAGAAAAAACTTAAGCTTTTGGCTGAAGTCAAGTAAGAGCCGCCCCTTCTACTGCTGCTACTTTCCATTTCTTCACGATCTCAGTCATCTTCTATGTTTATTATTTGATTAGCACATATTCACTATGAACTGTTTTTTCTGCAGACTCTTGAGGAAAAAATACCAGTCTCTGACAAAATCTAAGAAGCAATCTCACAGAATTCTTTCCCCTTCCCAACAAGTTATTCGAACTCCTCCTGATCGATCTTCTTCCATTGAAAGAAAGAAATTTCAAATCGAGTGAAGCCTCGGTTCCTACTCCTCGAAAGCTAATAGATTTGAACCAGGTCTCCTTGCCGGTAATCACAAAGATCCTCTGTTTTTGAACTGAACCTGTGTGCATCGATTGATTATTCTGACCTGTATCTTTTTTCAGAATGATGAAGAAACAGACCCATTTGGGGCGGAGCGGGAGGATATGAAGATGGAGAAGTTGAGAAGGTTTGAAGCTTCTTCCATGGCTGATGATCTCAAGCTGGAAATATATTGCATGATCTACACGGCCATTTCAAAGCACTCTTCCCGATTTATATATGAAAACTACATTTTTCCATGTACTTGTTTTATAGATGTGAATTCTATCTGCTATCCTTAACTTGGTATGTTATTCATGACATTATGAAATATTTAAATATTGAAGAATTCTCTTATCATACATATATACACCAAAAATACATATATGAGATCTATGTAAGTACACTTTTTAGTGTTACATAGATACAAATTGATTAGCAGCTTGCTCGTATTTCACATATGTAGCCTTAATATTCTTAATCATCGCAGCTTCTGTTTCATCA
The DNA here is from genome assembly GCA_039583875.1 of Platanthera guangdongensis. Lineage (NCBI taxonomy): Eukaryota > Viridiplantae > Streptophyta > Magnoliopsida > Asparagales > Orchidaceae > Platanthera > Platanthera guangdongensis. Next base: position 176,127,223 of record CM077163.1, on the reverse strand, counting down.
ATCCTTGTCTCCATTTGTTTTTTGGTGATACTATATTCAGAAAATTTGTGGGACAAAATCTGGTGTGTTGTGGAGGTCATTGGTCACAAACAACATGGTTGGGTGTCTTGCTAGTTGTGTGGTTCAACATGTTATTGAATGTGATTGAGGGCGCAAGGATGAGGCTCCACTGTTGGGCCTGTCAAGTAAAGGCATTTTACAATTGAACTCAAGATTTGATTAACCACTACTGTCTACCCATCCATTTGGATAGAATGAACAGTTATATTGTTATTTGGTATGAAACATATTTCATGTTTTTAGTAAAAATTGGCTGAGGAACTCAGTGTCTCTATCTGAAGTAATGAATATGGGAACCCCATTACGGTGCACACCCGCTTGGAATAAGATGGTTGTTATATGAGAAGCATCATAAGTGTTCTTTCTTGGAACGAAGTGTGACATTTTTTTAAAAATATTATCCACGACCACTAAAACTGGGTCACAAAAGATCATTGAGTTCTCGAAAGTCCTAACACAAAGTTCATGGAGATGAACTCTCGAGGAGCACCTAGGACTAGGTAGTAGAGTAAACAACCCACCATTTTCTGATTGTTCTTTATTTGCTTGGCTCACCATACACCTCTGCACTACCCGTGGAGCATCATATTTTCGTTAGGGCCAAAAATTACACCTTCCCACCAATCAATGTGATCATTTTCTCTTCCAACATGACCTCTCTGCTGAAGCTCCTTTTTTGTAAAAATAAAAATTGTGGTAAAATTATTATTTTTTGACGTTTTTTGAAAGTGCCACGATAGAGCAATCATGACATTTTTTTTGAAAAAGTGTCGCGATAGAACAACTGTCAATTATGACGTTTTTTTGGAAAACTGTCACTATAGAGCAATTGCCAAACATGACGTTTTTTTTGAAAACTGTCACTATAGAGCAATTGCCAAACATGACGTTTTTTTGGAAAAAACGTCACGATATAGTACATTTCATTCACGACGTTTTTTTTAAAAGCGTCACAAAGAGCTACGGTGACGGCCACAATCGTGACGGTTTAGTGACGTTTTTATAAACGTCACGAAAACTATCGTGACGCTTTAAAATCGTCACAAAAGTTATAAAAAAACGTCACCATATAACGACTTTGTTGTAGTGCCAGACCTTGGGGAACCACTATAAAGCTGTGTGTACTCTGTGTGTGATTGATTCTGTGATTGCTGTGTTATATGTGTTGAATTGTTGTAGAGAATTGCATAAACAAGTTTAATAATTCAGTGTTTCTTCCTTTAAAGTTAAAAAGATTAAGTGCACCTATTCACCCCCCCCCCCTCTAGGTGATTAGGAGTGTTTCTTTCAAGGGTGTCACGCGGGTGCGGCGATTTAAAAAGCTGAGCCCGAGGTACCTTGGGTCGTTTGAGGTTCTGGAGCGGGTTGGTGAAGCAGCCTATCGGTTGAAGCTGTCTATGGAGCTTAGTGGTCTACATGATGTATTCCATGTATCGATGCTACAGAAGGCGGTGCAAGAGCCTTCGCAAGTGATCGCGGTCGATCAAGTGCTGATTGATAGTGGGTTGACGACAAAGGTCAAGCCCGTGCGGATTGGAGACTCGGAAGTCAAGCGGATACGTAATGAAGAGATCAGGATGGTCAAGGTCCGTTGGGACAATTACAGTCGAGAGGAGCACTCTTGGGAGCGAGAGCAGACTATGCTTGATGAGTATCTGGAGTTGTTCCACTCAGGTACAAATTTTGATTTTGTACTTATCTTTCCTTTAAGTAATTTCGTGGACGAAATTCTTTTAAGAGGGGGAGAGCTGTAACGCCCCGAAACTCAAAAGAGCGACGGGTGACGAATCTGTACCAAATTTGGAATTTGGCATGGGTACACGACCTGGGACACGGGCGTGTCCCAGGGCATGTCGGGGTAGTTCAAAGATCTGCCAAAACAATCAGGCAGAAATCTTGGTTCGACGATCGTCGAGCAGCGGTCGACGATCTGGTCAAAGTGCTGCGTTCGACGATCGGGCCAGTTTTCTGTGTTCGACGATTGGGCCAGCTTTATGGGTTCGACGACCGGGTCACGTGTTCGTCGAACAGGCAGTTTTCTGGGTTCGACGATCGGGCCGTGGGTTCAATGATCGGGCTATAGATCTCCGTTCGACGATCTGGCAGTGGTCGACGATCTTGGTTCGACGATCGTCGAGCACGGGGCTGATTCTGGCGTGTCTGACTCGGTCGACGCGGAGTGTTAATGCAGGGGTTTTGGCGGGAGTTGACTAAATATTCCGATACTGTTTTGTTGCGGGCGTGTCCTACTCTTGTTGGCATGCCGAGCGGTGTTTAACCCCATTTGTCCAGGTCAGACCTGGATCGTGCCCGTGCATCCCTTTTAGTGGGATCCGACTACTGTGGATATTCCCGAAAGAGTTATACCCGAGAGAAGGGTTTCAGAACCCTTATTTTTCCTGCCGTGTTCTCTGTCTAAATCCTATAGAGAGGGGAGAGCAAAGGAGGAAGAAGAAGCTTAGATCCAGTCTTTGGAGGAGTTTTAGAGCTCCAAATCGCGAGCCGACTTCGGATCTACGAAGGCAAGGAGATTGCGGTGCTTTTCATCCGCGTACATTTCCATAGCGCCAAGGAAGAACGCTAGGGTAACGATTCTCTACTTGAGCATGTGAAGCTCTACTTCTTTTGCATTGGAAGCCCGCTCTCGCGAGTTTGCGGTGAGTTGGAGGCGTTCCTTCGGGGAGATATGTGAAGTCCCCATTGTATAGAGTCCGTAAACGAGAATGGACATAGGCATGATGTGTGAAGCCTATCCGGACATGTTGGTCTGGATCGGTGATGTTGCACTGCATAAATTCCGGAGAAGACTCCGTGCAAATGTTTGTTTTTCGGGTTTTCTACGTGGTAGATTGCAACTGGGAGCCTTGGGGATTAACCCTAAGGTGCACCCGGAAAACTGGGAAAATGCGTGATCTTGCCAACTTGGTGGCTTGGGAGCCAACTTGAACATAACTGGGTTATGTGATTTTGTGATGGAAATGGGACTCGGTAGATGTTTGACCTGTGCATATGTTTTAAATTAAAGTTGCGATGTGAGCACGGGTTAGGTGGAACCGTACCCGTTCTATGTCGTTCGGATTAGATCCGTTGGCTTAGATGAGGGTCTTCGGCGGTCTATGGTTTAAATTACCGTGACCCATGCCGGGAAGACAAATTGCTCATTGTTGGGCCATCCTGGGGACGGTGGTGAGTCTGCGGGCTTTGACCGTGTTCACCGAGAATGTGCCCTGAGTGCACGGGGTGTGTGGCCGTGTGAGCCTACGCCTGTGATGAAATGTATATTTATACACTACTTGGTTATACTAATAAGTGCAGGGAAGGAGCATCGTCGCCCCGAGTTTTTACTTGCTAAAACCCCGATTCTGTTTGAGGTCAGTGTCCGGGCCCAAATGTTTTTAATATATTAATATTTTAAGAAGTATTGACATTGACTTTATGCCTAGCTATATAAGACATCAATTTAATCACAACCGTCCATCCTATATTTCAATCCCCCCCCTTCTACTGCCATTCCCCAAAATAAATAAATATTACCTCTGCTTTCAAACCCTATCACATATTTCAATCCGCCACTTTGCCACAGCCGCTCCCAAACCCTATCTTCCTCTCCACCCCGCGCCGTCAATCCTTCTGCGCGATTTCTACCAGGTCTCGCCAGATATCCAGACGCGGGAATCCCTCACTCCTCCTCTCACCTCCATTCCAGAGGATTTCGATGCCGTCCCGAGTCTCCTCCGTTCTATAGGCCTTCGACAGCACCATCTAGGGTTCTTGCTTGCCTCCATTCCCACAACGGATTGAAGGTAACTTTTCGATTTCATTTCCTTCTACGTTTCCATTTTTGATTTCTTTCCCCGGTCTCCTCCGTTCCACAGGCTTCCGACAACACCATTTCTGGCGGCCTCATCGAACTTGCTCGCCTCCGTTCCACTTGAGGAGCCTTTGGTCACGTTTACATGGGGATGAATCTAGATTCCGGCGAGCTTCTTGCCGTGAAGCAGGTTTCGCTTAATTTGGTTTTGGATTTTATATATTTTTTGTTCTTTGGTCATTCTTGTTTTATTTCGGGGCAGGTTTTACTCGGGACTAACAATGCTTCAAAGGATAATGCTCAAGTTATACTCTTTTTTTCTGTTAATTTCAAAATACAACCCTAATATTTTGGTCTTGCAAGTTCTTGATTTGAACCTGTTATTTTTGGCCTCTTCGTTCATGTATGAAGACTCCTATAAGGGATTCGAGTTGCTAAAGGTGAAATTTTTTTTATTTTTAATTAGTTGAAGAGATTCTAGTTTTCTTTTTAGAGATCTGTTTGGAATATATGTATATATTTCTTCTACATATCTATTTTATGGATCATCTGATGAAGAGTTTTTTTCATTAATCTGTAATAATTATTTTGCATTCAATCGATTTGTGATGATTCAAATCAAATTTTTATGTTGTAGTTTAGCACTCATTGGAATTCCGTTTGAATAATCTCAGGAAACTAAAGACAAAAAGGAGACATTACTTAAGGAAATGTAGAAAAAACTTAAGCTTTTGGCTGAAGTCAAGTAAGAGCCGCCCCTTCTACTGCTGCTACTTTCCATTTCTTCACGATCTCAGTCATCTTCTATGTTTATTATTTTATTAGCACATATTCACTATGAACTGTTTTTTCTGCAGACTCTTGAGGAAAAAATACCAGTCTCTGACAAAATCTAAGAAGCAATCTCACAGAATTCTTTCCCCTCCCCCAACAAGTTATTCGAACTCCTCCTGATCGATCTTCTTCCATTGAAAGAAAGAAATTTCAAATCGAGTGAAGCCTCGGTTCCTACTCCTCGAAAGCTAATAGATTTGAACCAGGTCTCCTTGCCGGTAATCACAAAGATCCTCTGTTTTTGAACTGAACCTGTGTGCATCGATTGATTATTCTGACCTGTATCTTTTTTCAGAATGATGAAGAAACAGACCCATTTGGGGCGGAGCGGGAGGATATGAAGATGGAGAAGTTGAGAAGGTTTGAAGCTTCTTCCATGGCTGATGATCTCAAGCTGGAAATATATTGCATGATCTACACGGCCATTTCAAAGCACTCTTCCCGATTTATATATGAAAACTACATTTTTCCATGTACTTGTTTTATAGATGTGAATTTTATCTGCTATCCTTAACTTGGTATGTTATTCATGACATTATGAAATATTTAAATATTGAAGAATTCTCTTATCATACATATATACACCAAAAATACATATATGAGATCTATGTAAGTACACTTTTTAGTGTTACATAGATACAAATTGATTAGCAGCTTGCTCGTATTTCACATATGTAGCCTTAATATTCTTAATCATCGCAGCTTCTGTTTCATCAATCCTTGTCTCCATTTGTTTTTTGGTGATACTATATTCAGAAAATTTGTGGGACAAAATCTGGTGTGTTGTGGAGGTCATTGGTCACAAACAACATGGTTGGGTGTCTTGCTAGTTGTGTGGTTCAACATGTTATTGAATGTGATTGAGGGCGCAAGGATGAGGCTCCACTGTTGGGCCTGTCAAGTAAAGGCATTTTACAATTGAACTCAAGATTTGATTAACCACTACTGTCTACCCATCCATTTGGATAGAATGAACAGTTATATTTTTATTTGGTATGAAACATATTTCATGTTTTTAGTAAAAATTGGCTGAGGAACTCAGTGTCTCTATCTGAAGTAATGAATATGGGAACCCCATTACGGTGCACACCCGCTTGGAATAAGATGGTTGTTATATGAGAAGCATCATAAGTGTTCTTTCTTGGAACGAAGTGTGACATTTTTTTAAAAATATTATCCACGACCACTAAAACTGGGTCACAAAAGATCATTGAGTTCTCGAAAGTCCTAACACAAAGTTCATGGAGATGAACTCTCGAGGAGCACCTAGGACTAGGTAGTAGAGTAAACAACCCACCATTTTCTGATTGTTCTTTATTTGCTTGGCTCACCATACACCTCTGCACTACCCGTGGAGCATCATATTTTCGTTAGGGCCAAAAATTACACCTTCCCACCAATCAATGTGATCATTTTCTCTTCCAACATGACCTCTCTGCTGAAGCTCCTTTTTTGTAAAAATAAAAATTGTGGTAAAATTATTATTTTTTGACGTTTTTTGAAAGTGCCACGATAGAGCAATCATGACATTTTTTTTGAAAAAGTGTCGCGATAGAACAACTGTCAATTATGACGTTTTTTTGGAAAACTGTCACTATAGAGCAATTGCCAAACATGACGTTTTTTTGGAAAACTGTCACTATAGAGCAATTGCCAAACATGACGTTTTTTTGGAAAAAACGTCACGATATAGTACATTTCATTCACGACGTTTTTTTTAAAAGCGTCACAAAGAGCTACGGTGACGGCCACAATCGTGACGGTTTAGTGACGTTTTTATAAACGTCACGAAAACTATCGTGACGCTTTAAAATCGTCACAAAAGTTATAAAAAAACGTCACCATATATCGACTTTGTTGTAGTGCCAGACCTTGGGGAACCACTATAAAGCTGTGTGTACTCTGTGTGTGATTGATTCTGTGATTGCTGTGTTATATGTGTTGAATTGTTGTAGAGAATTGCATAAACAAGTTTAATAATTCAGTGTTTCTTCCTTTAAAGTTAAAAAGATTAAGTGCACATATTCACCCCCCCCCCCTCTAGGTGATTAGGAGTGTTTCTTTCAAGGGTGTATCGCGGGTGCGGCGATTTAAAAAGCTGAGCCCGAGGTACCTTGGGTCGTTTGAGGTTCTGGAGCGGGTTGGTGAAGCAGCCTATCGGTTGAAGCTATCTATGGAGCTTAGTGGTCTACATGATGTATTCCATGTATCGATGCTACAGAAGGCGGTGCAATAGCCTTCGCAAGTGATCGCGGTCGATCAAGTGCTGATTGATAGTGGGTTGACGACAAAGGTCAAGCCCGTGCGGATTGGAGACTCGGAAGTCAAGCGGATACGTAATGAAGAGATCAGGATGGTCAAGGTCCGTTGGGACAATTACAGTCGAGAGGAGCACTCTTGGGAGCGAGAGCAGACTATGCTTGACGAGTATCTGGAGTTGTTCCACTCAGGTACAAATTTTGATTTTGTACTTATCTTTCCTTTAAGTAATTTCGTGGACGAAATTCTTTTAAGAGGGGGAGAGCTGTAACGCCCCGAAACTCAAAAGAGCGACGGGTGACGAATCTGTACCAAATTTGGAATTTGGCATGGGTACACGGCCTGGGACACGGGCGTGTCCCAGGGCATGTCGGGGTAGTACAAAGATCTGCCAAAACAATCAGGCAGAAATCTTGGTTCGACGATCGTCGAGCAGCGGTCGACGATCTGGTCAAAGTGCTGCGTTCGACGATCGGGCCAGCTTTCTGTGTTCGACGATCGGGCCAGCTTTCTGGGTTCGACGACCGGGCCGCGTGTTCGTCGAACAGGCAGTTTTCTGGGTTCGACGATCGGGCCGTGGGTTCAATGATCGGGCTATAGATCTCCGTTCGACGATCTGGCAGCGGTCGACGATCTTGGTTCGACGATCGTCGAGCACGGGGCTGATTCTGGCGTGTCTGACTCGGTCGACGCGGAGTGTTAATGCCGGGGTTTTGGCGGGAGTTGACTAAATATTCCGACACTGTTTTATTGCGGGCGTGTCCTACTCTTGTTGGCGTGCCGAGCGGTGTTTAACCCCATTTGTCCAGGTCAGACCTGGATCGTGCCCGTGCATCCCTTTTAGTGGGATCCGACTACTGTGGATATTCCCGAAAGAGTTATACCCGAGAGAAGGGTTTCAGAACCCTTATTTTTCCTGCCGTGTTCTCTGTCTAAATCTTATAGAGAGGGGAGAGCAAAGGAGGAAGAAGAAGCTTAGATCCAGTCTTTGGAGGAGTTTTAGAGCTCCAAATCGCGAGCCGACTTCGGATCTACGAAGGCAAGGAGATTGCGGTGCTTTTCATCCGCGTACATTTCCATAGCGCCAAGGAAGAACGCTAGGGTAACGATTCTCTACTTGAGCATGTGAAGCTCTACTTCTTTTGCATAGGAAGCCCGCTCTCGCGAGTTTGCGGTGAGTTGGAGGCATTCCTTCGGGGAGATATGTGAAGTCCCCATTGTATAGAGTCCGTAAACGAGAATGGACATAGGCATGATGTGTGAAGCCTATCCGGACATGTTGGTCTGGATCGGTGATGTTGCACTGCATAAATTCCGGAGAAGACTCCGTGCAAATGTTTGTTTTTCGGGTTTTCTACGTGGTAGATTGCAACTGGGAGCCTTGGGGATTAACCCTAAGGTGCACCCGGAAAACTGGGAAAATGCGTGATCTTGCCAACTTGGTGGCCTGGGAGCCAACTTGAACATAACCGGGTTATGTGATTTTGTGATGGAAACGGGACTCGGGAGATGTTTGACCTGTGCATATGTTTTAAATTAAAGTTGCGATGTGAGCACGGGTTAGATGGAACCGTACCCGTTCTATGTCGTTCGGATTAGATCCGTTGGCTTAGATGAGGGTCTTCGGCGGTCTATGGTTTAAATTACCGTGACCCATGCCGGGAAGACAAATTGCTCATTGTTGGGCCATCCTGGGGACGGTGGTGAGTCCGCGGGCTTTGACCGTGTTCACCGAGAATGTGCCCTGAGTGCACGGGGTGTGTGGCCGTGTGAGCCTACGCCTGTGATGAAATGTATATTTATACACTACTTGGTTATACTAATAAGTGCAGGGAAGGAGCATCGTCGCCCCGAATTGGGGGCGGGATCGTTATAATTTGGTCAGCATTGCTGACCGTTGCTTTTGTTTGCCACCGTGCGGTGGTTTGTTGTTTGCAGGTGCTGCTGGACCAAGCGGTCAATAGCGGGCTAAAACCCAAATTGCGAAGCCGGCCCTCGAAGGCCTAATTGGAGTTTTTACTTGCTTTTGTTCATGTATGACCGGCCTGCGTGCCTTGGTATGGAAAACATGTAATAAGAGTAAACCATTTGTAAGGCTAGTACTTGTGTATGTGCTTCATTCCTATTTGGCTTGTTAGTGGACATTCATGCTTATTGCTGGGTTCTTTTAATTGCAACTTATAAAACTGCTTCAGCTAGAATGCTCTGTGTATGACATTATGATTGGTTGGATGGTTTTCATTGAGTAACCACCCGGTCTGTCTGTGGTATATGGCGTCGGGCCCCAGCCGGACCTACTGCTATATGTTATGCGATGGATAGGGGGTATTACATCTATCTACCAAACAAGCAAACACAGACGAGGTAAGATTTATAGTGGTTCCCCAACCTTGGGTACATCCACTTTCCCTCACCGATCTAGCAATACACTAGACTCGGCTACTCCACTATCTCGGTTTGGAAAACAATCCTACCCTCGGAACAATGTTCCTACAAACTCGATCCACAAACGGATCTACACTTGGAAGACAAAACTTCCTACAATCTCGGAGTTGAAAACTCCTACACTCGGAGAAAACTTATCCTACAATAATGAAATAAAGTAGTACAGAAATACAAACAGTAAATCCTCTTGTTCAGATCTACAACAGTAAATCAGAAATTCCTTCTTCTAGGCGTGCGACTTTATCAGAATATTGAAGAAGAATCTAGGCAATATCAGATCTGGAACTTCTCGACTTTACACGATCGAATGAGAAGATGAAGCATTGAGCGGAGATCTCGATCTGTAGAGTCTTCTTAATCTGTATCCTCAAAAAGGTGAAACCCTAGCCGGTCGGAAATCTGTGAAGGCAGCGGCGGCGAGTTTCATTCTTGGAGAGAGAGAGAGGAGACAGAATTCTTTTTTTGGAAAGTACGGCTGCAAAAACTTTCTTAGAATAATTTTCTTTGAAAAACTTAGGGTTTGTCAGATTAGACAAGACCTTTTATAGGAGAAGAAAAGATTAGACTTAAATGAGTCATTATGAGAGAGACACGTGGACCAATCACGTCAGAGTTTAAGAATAAGACCGTTAGGTCTGGACTTAAAGAATTTCTGAAAAGTCAAAGTAAATTACAAGAGTCAAGAAGAACTACTCGAGTATATGCAGCACTACTCGAGTAGGTAGAAGATGACTACTCGAGTACATGAGAAAATTACTCGGGAGAAAAAGAAATCATTACTCGAGTACATGGAGTCAAGTACTCGAGTAAATAAGAATTCAAGGAATCAGCTACTCGAGTAACAAGAATGACTTACTCGAGTACTTACACGAGAGGTGGAGTAAATTACTCGAGTACAAGAAATACTACTCGAGTATATAGAAATGAACTACTCGAGTATATCAGAAACTACTTGAGACAAACACTTAGAAAATATCTGGAACTGGAAAAATTGAACTACTCGAGTATGTAAGTTAATCTACTCAAGACATAGGGAATTACTCGAGTATATAAGATGAATTACTCGAGACAATTAGAACTACTCGAGTATATAACATGAACTACTCGTGTAATTCACTTAGAGAAATTTTCTGGAGGGGGAATCTGGATTACACGAGTAAAAGCATTTGACTACTCGAGTAGTAGATGAACTACTCGAGTATATGATTTAGACTACTCGAGTAAGTAGGAACTACACGAGAGTCAGAATCTAATTACTCGAGATAGAAGATAGAACTACTCGAGTATATATAATACTACTCGAGTATTTCACTTAGACAAATTTGAGAAGAGAAAATCTGAAAACACGAGAGATAAAAGGAAACTACTCAAGTATACAAGATGAACTACTCGAGAGCCATAAATGGACTACTCGAGTATATCTTAACTACTCGAGTAAGTGAATTACTACTCGAGTATAAACTCAGTAACTTACTCGAGTAAGTAAGGGACTACTCGAGTACTTTACTTAGGAAAAGTTTTCTGACAGATTTTCTTCTTCAAGGGGAAATCAACATCAAGTCTTTTCACATAGTCCTCGAGCTTGAATATGAAGTGTATCCCAATAGAGAGTCTACACATGAGTCAACACTTTGGAACACACAATGAGGGATTACATTGTATGGTCCTGTGTTTGGTGACCTATTGTAGACTGACATTGGTCTACACTTCCCATTAGAATCTTGCAAATACATAACTCAAACCAAGCATCAAATACAACTTAATTCATCTTAATTCAAGGGTGACTTCATCAAATCTGGGTTAGTGTGGATATAATACCCAACACTGGCTCTCGGAGCAGCAGACATACATTGAGTGCAATCGCAAGGAGGTCAAATTAGGAACTGGACGTGAGACAACATTTGCAGGCTTGAAAGGGGTCGAGCAAGACTTTGAGGTCTGCTCTTCAGGTTGTTAAGGCGGTTCGTGCTGGTGCAGAGCTGTTCTTCACGCTAGTGGATGTTTCGAAGCCTAAGCCTGCTTTGGACAGCATCCCAGTGGTATCCAAATACCCTGATGTGTTCCCTGGCGATTTCCTTGGAGCCCCACCTCAGCGGGAGATAGATTTCACTATTGAGCTAGTGTCATGTGCCAAACCTGTATCACACTCTCCATATCGGTTAGGGCCTAAGGAGATGGCAGAGCTGAAGGTTCAAATTCAGGAGTTGTTGGAACAGGGTTATGTGCGTCCACGTTCGTCATCTTGGAGCGCACCGATCCTTTTTGTGAAGAAGATGGTCGAAAGTTTGCAACTTTGTATTGATTATCGAGAGCTGAACAAGTTAACGGAGAAGAATAAGTACCCGATCCCAAGAATTAATGATCTGATCGATCAGTTAGTCGGGGCATCGGTGTACTCGAAATTGGATCTTAAGTCCGGGTATTATCAGCTGAGGATAAGGGAAAGTGATATCCCCAAGATAGCTTTTAGTATGAGATACGGGCATTATGAGTTTACCGTCATTCCGTTTAGGCTGACTAATGCGCCATCAGTGTTCATGGATCTGATGAACAGGACTTTCAGAGAGTACCCGGACCACTTTGTGATCGTTTTCATCGACGATATTTTGGTATACTCGCAGAGTGAGGAGGATCACTTTAAGCATCTGCATTTGGTGTTGGAGATGCTGAGGAGGAATCAACTGTATGTCAAGTTCTCCAAATGCGAGTTTTGGTTATCCTCAGTAGCGTTCCTTGGTCACATAGTTAGTGGAGAGGGAATTGCGGTGGATCCGGCGAAGATAGTTGCTATACGGGAGTGGCCTGTGCTGTCTACGGTAGCGGACGTCCGGAGTTTTCTGGGGCTTGCCGGCTATTACAGGCGCTTCATGAAGAACTTCTCATGGATAGTGTTACCCCTCACGGCTCTAAAGAGGAAAGAGTAGAAGTTTGTTTGGACGCCTGAGTGCGCACAAGCTTTCGAAGAGTTGAAAAGTTGGTTGACCACGACGCCTGTTCTAAGTTCGTCGAGTGGGACCGAAGGCTTTGAGATCTACAGTGATGCTTCAGGTAGAGGATTGGGTTGTGTTCTACTGCAGCATGGAAGTGTGATAGCTTATGCCTCACATCAGCTGAAGGTGCACGAGAGGAATTATCCGGTCCATGACTTGGAGTTAGTGGCCGTAATATTTGCCCCGAATCTGTGGAGGCATTACTTGTACGGGGTGAAGGTCGATATCTATACCGACCACAAGAGCCTGAAGTACTTGTTGGATCAAAAAGATCTAAACATGCGACAACGGAGATGGATGGAGTTCCTGGGAGACTACACATTCAAGATTCATTTTGTGCCTGGGAAAGACAATGCGGTTGCGGATGCGTTGAGTCGCAGGGCCCCAGCACAAGCCAACTGGTTGTCGGTTCATGATAAGCGTTTGGTTCGGGAGTTGGAGGCATTAGAGATCTCTTGTGTTGACAAGCAGACTAATGTCGAAGCGTTATTGAACTAGACAGAAGTTCAGTGTGACCTGGCTGATCGGATTCGGCAGGCTCTGGATTTGGATTGCTACATAAAGCAAATCATGGTTGAGGCTTTGGATGGGTCAAATTCCCAATTTGATGTTGTTGATGGATTGTTATGGAAGGACAGTCATCTGTGCGTCCTAAGTGTGGGCAAACTGCGGGTGGAATTGATGTACGAGGCTCATCATACCAAGTACTCGATTCACCCGGGGAGCACAAAGATGTACCGTGATATGAAGAAATTGTTCCGGTGGCCAGGATTTAAGAAGGATGTGGCACTTTATGTGGCGAAGTGTCAAACATGCGTCTTAGTGAAGGCGGAGTGCCAGATGCTTGGAGGATTTTTGAACTCCTTGCCTATCCCGGAATGGAAGTTCAACGATATTACAATGGACTTTGTGCATGGGTTGCCAAGGTCACAGAAGGGAAACGATGCCATCTGGGTGATCATAGATCGTTTGACGAAAGTGTCACACTTCATTCCGCATAGGAAGGATGATTCTGTAGAGAAATTGGCAAAATTATATGTGGATAATATTGTGCGGCTTCACGATGTGCCTCGCAGCATCGTGAGTGACCGAGATGGGCGATTCATGTCCAATGACTAGAGGTTGGTGTAGCAGATGCTGGGAACAAAGCTGAGTTTCAGCACGGCCTTTCATCTGCAGATGGATGGTCAGACCAAGAGAGTCAACAGGACAATGGAAGACATGCTTCATAAGTGCGTCTTGTATTTTGTGAAGTAGTGGGAAGGTCACCTGTACTTGGTGGAATTAGATTATAACAACAGTCACCAAGCGAGCATCCAAATGGCCCCCTTCGAGGCCCTTTATGGTAGGAGATGTCGCACGCCATTGTCATGGTTGGAAACGGGTGAGTCAAAGCTATACAAGTGGTAAGAAGTGGAACATGCAACCTTGTTGGTACAAACCATTCGAGAAAGATTACTAATCTCTCAGGACCGACAAGCTAAGTACTATAATGTCAAGCATAGGAACGTGGAGTTCGCTGTTGGCGACTGGGTGTATTTGAAGATTAAGCCGTTCAAGGGTGTCTCATGGGTACGACGCTTGAAGAAGCTAAGCCCGAGGTACCTTGGACCGGTAGAGGTTCTGGAGCAGATTGGCGAAGCAGCATATCGATTGAAGCTTTCAGTGGAACTGAGTGGTCTACATAACGTGTTCCATATATCGATGCTATGGAAGGCGGTGCAAGATCCTTCGCAAGTGATTGCGGTCGATCAAGTAACATTTGATAATGGGTTGACGCCGAAGGTCAAGCCCGTTCGCATTGAGGACTCGGAAGTTAAGCGATTGCATAACAAAGACATCAGGATGGTCAACGTCCGTTGGGACAACTGCGGTCGGGATGAGCTCTCGTGGGAGCGAGAGCAGACCATGCTTGAGGAGTACTTAGAGTTGTTCCACTCAGGTACCGTTTAAGTTTTGTTTATATCTTTTCCTTTCTGTAAATTTCGGGACGAAATTCTTTAAAGAGGGAGAGAGTTGTAACGCCCCAAAACTCAAAAGAGGGACGAGTAGCATTTTGAGCCGAGTTTGGTGCTTAGTAAGGGTCACACGGCCTGGGACACGGGCGTGTACCAGGGCCGTATCATGCTCGGGTTCGATGATCTGGCTGTATGGTCGACGAAAATACAATCGACGATCGCCGAGACAGCGAACACGACCTGAGACACGGGCTTGTCCCAGGCCATACCCTGCTCGGGCTGTTAGCCGAGCTGTGTCGGGGGAGGAACACGGCCTGGAGCCCAGGCATGTTTGAGTTGACACGGGCGTGTTAGATTGGACACGGGCGTGTCGGGACCCGTGTTCTCTTCGGGTTGTGTTTGGTCCTATGTCGATGGAGGAACACGCCCAACAACACAAGCGTGTATTGATTGACACAGGCATGTCAGGTGTGATACGGGCGTGTCAGGTGTGACACGGGCATGTCAAGAGCTCGTGTCCTGGTCTGGACACGACGGTTTCAGCGTCAATTGAGGCACGCTACATTGGACACGGGCGTGTCACAAGCTGTGTTCGACCGAGGAATCTGATCTTAAGTGCGAATTGTGGTCGTCCGTTTGCTTCTTTTGGGATCCAATGGACCAGGGTTGTTCTTGCTGGGTTATATCCAGGAATAGGGTTTGAAACCCTCATTTCCCATTGAGCTTTCTCTTTCTAAAACCTTATAGAGAGGGGAGAGCAAGGAAGAAGGAGGAGGAGAGTTACGGCCGCCAGTGAAGCTTTGGAGCCCAAATCGCAAGCCGAGTTCGGATCTACGGAGGCGAGGCCGTTGCGGTGCTTTTCATCCATCTAGATCTTCATGGCGTCGAAGAGAAATGCAAGGGTAACGATTCTCATCTTGGACAAGTGAAGTCCTCTTTCCTTTTGCATAGGAAGCCCGCTCTCGCGAGTATGCGGTGAGTGTGAGGTGTTCCTTTAGGTAGACATAAATAGTCCCCGTTGTTTTGCACATAGAGTCCGCAATCGAGAAACAGATATAAGCATGGTGTGTGAAGCCTACCCGGACAAGTTGGTCTGGATCGGTGATGTTGCATTGCATGAATGGCTGGAAAAGACTCCATGCCAATGGTTGTTTTTCGGGTTTTCTACGTGGTAGATTGCAACAGGGAACCTTAGGGACTAACTCCGAGGTACACCCGAAAAACTGGGCAGATGCGCCATTCTGCCAACATGGTGGCCTCGGAGCCAACTTGCACATAACTGGGTTATGTAAAGTGTGTGATCGAATTGGGACTCGGGGAAGCTTGACCCGCGCATATGGCATAAATTGATGTTGCGGTGTGGGCAACGGGTCACGCGGAACCGTACCCGCTCTATGTCGTTTGGTTAGAGAGATCTAAGGTACGTGGTACTCGCCGTTTGCATAGATGGAGGGTCTTAGGCATAGGCCGGTAATACTATAATACTCAGGAGATTTTTTGTCCAAGGGGCGGTGGTGAGACCACGGATTTTGACCGGGTTCACCGAGAATATGCCCTGAGAGCACGGGGTGTGTGGTCGTGCGAGCCTACTCCTGCGATGATGTGTAATTTCACTACTGTTAAACTATGCTAATAAAGTGTTGGGAAGGAGAATTGCCGCCCTGAGTTTAAGGGCGGGGTCGTTATAATTTGGTCAGCTTTAGCTGACCGTTGCTTTTGTTTGCGACTGCTTTGGTGGATTATTGCTTGCAGGTGCTGCGGAGCCTAGTGGAAAATAGCGGGCAAAAGCCCTTATTGCTGTGCCGGCCCTCGAAGGCCTTTGCTAATGTTTACTTTTATTCTCATGTGTGACCGGCCTACGTGCGAGGTTTGGAAGACAATATTTGTATAAGTAAACTCCTGTAAGGCCATCAGACCAAGTACTTGTGTATTTATATGATCATTCCTCTTGGGTTGTTAATGTTAGTGGACATTTATGTTGTGGCTGAGTTTTTAATTTGCAACATTTAAATTGCTTCTGCTAGAATGTACTCTGTGTAGGACGTTGGTTATTGGAAGGATGGTTTCATTGCGTAACACTTCGGTCTGTCTGTGGTATATGGCGTCGGGCCCCGACCGGACCTACTGCTATATTCTATGTGACGGATAGGGGGTGTTACAGATGGCCATGCCATAGCTCAAACGGTGTAGAGTTGAGCTTTGAGTGGGGCACTCTATTTAGAATGTGATTTGCAGTTAGGACTGCTTCCCCCAAAAAAGAATTAGGCATACCAGCTGTGAGGAGCATGAAATTCAACATTTCTATTAAAGTTTTATTCTTACGCTCAGCAGCACCATTCTACTGGGGTGAGTAAGGAGCTGTGGTTTCTAGGATTATACCCTCAGAGGCACAAAAGTCCTTAAACCCAGTTGTAGTGTACTCTCCTCCTCGATCACTTCTAAGTCTCTTAATTTTTATATTTAATTGATTTTCTACCCGAGATTTGAAGATCTTAAAGGTCTCGAATGTCTCATCTTTCGATTTCAATAGGTAAACATGACAATATCTGAAAAAATCGTCGATGAATGTAATTAGATATTTCCTTTCCCCTCTAGTGGCATGGCTACGAAAGTCACAGAGGTTGGAATGTATCAACTCCAGAAGTTGTGTACTCCTAGGAACTATCTTGTAAGGGTTTCTAGTGATCTTAGTCTGGGCACAAACCTGACACCTATCAAATTGAATAGAAAGATCTAATGGAATATTTTGACTTTTAGCTAGATCTCGCATTTTTTATAGTGAATATGTCCAAATCTATTGTGTAATAGCTTCGGATCAATCAGAATTGAACTCACTTGGTTTATGCACTTGTTATCTAGGCTAAGTCTATACATACCATTGATCTGGTAAGCGCAACCAAAGTAGTTAGAATTAGCAGTTAATGTCATTCTACCATTCATGGTTATGAAAGACATTCTAGTTTTATCAAGCAAACTCATAGAAATCAAATTCTTAGTTAAATTAGGAACTACTTTAACATGTAAAATTAATGTTTTACCCGAAGAGAGGACTAGCTCTGCAGTCACAGCATGAGTAACATCAGTCGCTCCTCCATTGTAGTTTTCAACTCTATCCTTGACTGTTGTGACCTTCGAAAGAAGACGCCTATCATTTGTGACATGACAGGTAGCACCACTGTCCAGCCACCACTCAAAAGACGCACTACGACGACTACTCCCAATCATAGCCATGAAGGACTTGGGATCGGAGTTGTCGACCACCTTGTTTGCAACATTTTGTGGGGCTTGCTCCTTTTGTTTCTTCAGACCCTTGCATTCAGCGGTCCAGTGACCCCATTTGCCACAGTTGTGGCACTTGCTCTTCTTCCTTTTGAGAGAAGGCTTTTTGACCGCCAACAGTGCTGGGGTATCACCCTTAGGTGTTGGGGCTTCCAAGAAGGCTTACTAGGTCGTGAAACGAAGTTGACAGCCTGTGAGGGCTGCGCAATCTGCTCCAAGCTTTTCCCAGTAATGTCTTGGTCCTCAATATGGATGAACCTTTTGAGTTCATCGAAATTGATCTTCTCTTTCAGTCTGTGTATCTCGGTATTGAAGAAGAGCCACTCGGAGGCAGCTTACTCAGAATCATGTACACAAAGAGGTTGTCGTCCATCTTTGAATGATCATCATCCAGCTTCTGACATAGGTTGACCAACTCTAGGAGTTGAGAAGTGATAGGCATGTTCGCTTTGAATCAGAAGTTGAAGAACTTCTCTCCGATGAGCGATTTTGATAGTCCTTCCTACTTCTGGAAATGCGCATTCTGTTGATCCCATATCTCTTTTGCAGACTTGTAAGCGTGGTAGGTCAACGCGAGAGGGGGATTCAGGGAATTCAACAGGTAATCTCTGCAGAAATCATCATCCTTGTTCCACTGGTACTCTTCCACATTCTCGACGGTGGAAGCGAAATCACTCTGAACAGTATAGAAAATCTCATGTTCCTTCATTCCTAGTTGGACTTATATTTTCCAACTAAGGAAATCGGAGGCATTGAACGATTGCAGTTTTACGGTGTCGAGCACGCTTTTCTTTGACATATTTATAGATTTAAACACAAATTAAAATTCTAGAACGAAGTCACCTGAGCCATGTGAAGATGTCAGAAAATTAAAACAATCCAGTAATTGTTTGTTATGCCTCCACTCCGGCTGATTGCAGTCTCCAAAAAAAGAGGACAAGCACTAATCAGCAAAGCAGTTGCAAATCTGAAATATCAGTGAAACTGGCCCGAGATAAAAACTTTCTCTCGGTCTAGATTGTAATATCTCCTTTTGCTTAGGTTGATTTCACCAAGAAATGAGTCATAGCAGCAGAAAAAATAACCAGGAGAATCTCCTTGGATTTGTTTTAGAATCCGGATCTGCTTGAGGAAAACGAGTAGATCTGGACAAAATTCCAGTGAGAGCACAGGAGGTGGCTGACAGGATGAGGAATAGTTGTTCTTCCCGATCCAAATTAAACCACCAAATTTCCTCTTGTACAAGTCTCTCCTAGATCTGATTGGCACTGTAGATCTGATCATGAGCAATGCATATCTCTCCTAGATCTGCAGAAGGAACAATCCCTACAGAAAAAATAGCACATAATCTGCAGCGAGAACAATTTGCCGGCTACTTCTGCCTCAAATTGATGCAGCATGGGAGCAGGATCTAGATGTAGATCTGCAGGGAGAAGGCGGCACAAGTATTGGCGACTGGAACAACCAGATCCACCTCCTACTCTACCTGCGACGAGAACAGGCAGAAATCTTCAGCAGAAGATCGACAGCAAGGTTGATCTGATCGGTGACTAGGAAGAACGTTTCCTTGCAGCTTTATCTCCTTTTTTTTCGATCGGTTACAGTAGCGGTGCAGAGATGGCGGTTCTCCGATCTTACAATAAAAAAAACTCACGAATTGAGTTGCTGGAATTGCGATCTCCAGGCTGTAGAGGAAAGCAAGGACGGCGGAAAACCCCTTTCCTTCTACTTTGCGATCTGGCGACGAAACAAACGGGATTCATGATCTTACTCATACAGATCCGGCGACAGGGAGAAATCCCAAACAAACTTCGGCGGCGACATGGAAAATCGCGAACGGTGGATGCGAGAAGATTTCCGATCGGGAGAAGGAGAAAGCGAACGGGTGGGCGAAAAAACTAGAAAATTATCTTGAGAATGTAATTGTCTCCGCTCAAGATAGTACAATAAGGCTCATCAAGTGTGGAATGACCTTATATAGTATCTCCAGCATAGAGCCGTTATACTCTAGTGACACGCGCAGACATATAACTAAATATCCTAATAAGGCCATGAAACCTCGGAATTACGAGCTGCAGATTCTAAAATGATGAAGAGGGGGAATCGTAATTTAGGGCTTTAGGGGTTTTGACAACTTTTTTGGATGCTATTAGTGTTGGTTTTTCCATTTTTTGGTTTGAGGTTTTATAAAACCTACCTACAAAATTGGCTCTTATAAGACCCCCTTTTTTTTCTTTTTAACACCACGGGGTCTTAGGCCCAGAACCGCCGTTTTGCGGTGACACCTCCACTCCCGGGAAGGTCATCACTACAAAATGCCTATCCTGCCGGGCAAATCGATCTCAACAGTAGCAAAGTAACAAAAGTAAGTCCACAGAAGTCACAAAAATAATAAATGATCTCCACGAAGGGAGTGTCCACAGATATAATAAAAATACAAAATCTTGGGCTCATGCCCAGTACATCAATGTCCTCGCTACAAATCTCTCATCACGGAAGCAAAACTAATGTAACTAGTAGGTGCCAGGACTCACAGTCCCTGCCGCCTGAACACCGGTACTAGACTGCCCCATCTCCAAGCGCGTCGACCTCCGGGGCTGCTCCTCCATGCTGGGCTCCACGGTTCCCTAAAATGAGGTGGTTCGAAAACCATTAGTCTAAAAGACTAAGTCCTATCATCCCCCGCCCCTTCCCCCATGACACCTAGGCACCGAGCGGGGAGGAGGAAAGGAAAGGACATGAAGGTGGAGAATGGCAAAATGATCAGATGGCGGCGGAACTAACTAGCAGTCCAATAGTATATAAGGCAATAATAAAAGTATGAGAAATTAAGCAGGAAAAATAACCTTAACTTATGCGAGGACACATAAGCCGACGGATCTTTTGCAGGGCTCCTATCATATAAAGAGTCTCATACCTGTTTATACGATAAGGTGTTGATTTTCTATAAAGCATATATATAAAGATTTCTGAAATAAACCTTAACTTATAAGCACGCTCGCACGAACTTATAAACCAAGGGGTCGTTTTGCAGGGCCTATTGTATAAAGCATCCCATACCACTTTATAGAATATGTTTCAGGGTTGAATGCAATGGTTATGCTATGAAATACAATTATGCCATGCTGTGAACATGCAAGTGCAACACACCCACTCGACTCTGTGTACACAGACCTTTAGTTCCCACTTTCTGGAGCCGAACCTCCTAGGATACCTCCGTAGTGACAAACGAAAGTTGTGGGTTGGGCCTTGCCCACCTCTAAACCGGTAATTGCACTACCAGTCAGACCTATCGTACGCCTCAATGCTGGTGCACTAAGCGGAGCTCCTGCGTACTCTTGCCGGCTGGCGCACCGGGCTTTACTTGGCCAAGTGCTAAACCACACTTGCCGAGTCAACGTATTGACGTCGGTGCATCGACTCACCAATACCGAAGACCCACCACCTTTACTTTATGCACATGCAACTTTGATGTATAACCACCGAGCCAAAGCTCCCCGGACCAACCCGTCGGTCACCAACTGCAATCGAGCCAAAGCTCGCAGGGCCAATTTGCCCATCTCCAAATCCACCGGGCCTATTGCCCGAGTGACCTACCTAACTCCCACAACTCCGGGGAGTGTGAGTGCAACCATAAATTACTTCTACTTAATCTTGCATTTCAGTTTTACATGCTATTTAGGTTAGCCCAGGACTGCCCAAGGTAAACCCCGTGAAGGGCTCTCGAAGGCACTAGGAACTACGATGGGATTACACCCAAAGCTCCCTTTTGCAAGGCACTTACTATTATTGGTTGCTACCAGATTTCCCAACCCTTAAATTATTTACTGGATCTAACCCTAGTGTATTAGACACTTCCTCCCCA
Source organism: Platanthera guangdongensis (assembly GCA_039583875.1). Taxonomy (NCBI): domain Eukaryota; kingdom Viridiplantae; phylum Streptophyta; class Magnoliopsida; order Asparagales; family Orchidaceae; genus Platanthera; species Platanthera guangdongensis. The sequence goes on along the minus strand of CM077163.1, from coordinate 176,105,722 downwards.
CGGGAAAGACGATCTTTCGCCGATCCCTAGCACCACCGAACACTAGCCATTCCAACCCCTTACTCATCCCAACTTCCAACGACGAACTCTTTTTCATTCATCCAAGTCAGCAAACATCTAACCCCAACTTGTGTGCCCCAATCACTACTAAAAAACAGACTTTTAGCCACGGCAGATTGCCGTGGCTAAAAATCAAAACCGTGGCAAATACTTTTTAGCCACGACTTACCCACGGCAAATGGGCATGGGCAATGCGAGCGTGGCTAATAGTATTAGCCACGCTGAATCCGTGACAAAAAGAGTTTTAGCCACGAATTTTAGCCACGGTTTAGAATCATAGCTAAAGGGTCTCTTTTCAGTAATTATTAGCCACGGTCCCATTATCGTGGCTAAAGCTCCTTATTTGCCACAAAATAGGCAAACCGTGGCAAAAAGTGTTTTTTTGCCACGGTTCAGTCATCTGTGGCTAATACTAACGTATTTGTCACGGTTCAAGTACCGTGGCTAATACTTCATTATTAGCCATGGTTTTTTGCCGTGAAAAAAAAACCATGGCTAAAAGTCATTTTTATAGTAGTGAATTATTATTCCAACACAATTTCTGTGATTTTACTAAATGCAGACCAACCTAAACTATATGAAATGTCTAATGGGATGTACACAAAATAATCACCAAGTACCCCTATAATAATTGTTGGAGGGCTATAATGACATTTTTAACCTAAATCCAGAAATTCATAATTTTCCTAATTTATCTGATAATTTATTTATTTATTCTAGTAAACCAAAAATCCAAGTTTGAACATGAAGTACCAATTTCAGATAAGCAAATGATCTACAAAATTTATGATAAATTCAATATGACCATTCAATAAGTAATCCAGTGTCTCACAAGTTTTTATAGGAAAATAAGCATCTATATAAATTATACGTAAAATCCCCAAAATTATGAGTTTGTAAAGCATATACTGCAAATAATCATCTAAAATCATGAATTAATTTCTCCAAGTGGTTATTGACCTAAAATTATCAGAGACACAATTTCACAATTTTGCAACAAGTAAATAGCCCTAAATAATTTATTGACCATAATTGCACCTTTTCAAATTTAGGAAGGAAGTAATAAAGTTGTTCAACTAAAATTTATAACAAAATTCAGGAATAATCATTTTGACTTAAAACATCTCCTGCCCAAATTTCATGAGTCTAGAATGAATAGTGTGATCATAATAAATAAAATAACATTTAGAGCCACATCATGTATAACAAAGGGGGTGCTTGTAATATTACTCATAAAATTTCAATAAATTCACCAGAGGTCCTGACTAACTTAAAATCCATGCTACCTAAGTTTCACACCTTTTTAGTAAGTGTTGGTGGCTTATTCTACACAAAAGGTGGATGTTGGGTATTGTATCCACAATGTACCTGATTTGAAGAAGCCCCTGGACAAGCTAAGGTCAATAGACTATGTATTTGATAAAATCCTTCTAGTTGTGCTTGCAGTTTTTCCACGCTAAGTGCACACCAATGTCAGGGTGCAGTAGGTCAATATACACGGGTCTGCACGACGTAATCCCTCGTTGAGCAGATCAGTGTGTTGGCCTACGTGTACTCTCTCTATTGGAGTGCACTTATTTTCAAGCACAGGGATGTAAATATGCAGGAGCAGACAAGGAGCAAGGATGGGTCAAGGAGCATCTCACAGGTGGAAAGACGAAAATTCGTCTAAGTTATAATCGACGAGAATCACCAAGTGATTCTCGCCGATTCGGCGAGAATCACTTGGGACTCTCGCCGATTCGTCGAGAATCAGAAGTTGACTCTCGCCGAACTCGATCCAGCAACTTCTAAGCAAGCACCTCTGCGTCTAAGTAAGATTCGGCGAGAATCACTAGTGATTCTCGTCGAATCGACGAGAATCACTGGTTGATTCTCGCCGTCTCGACCTGGCTTAAAGCAGTGCGTGCAACCAAGGCAAATTCGACGAGAATCATCTTTGATTCTCTCCGAATCGTCGAGAATCACCTTTGATTCTCGGCGACTCGGCGAGAATCACTTTCGATTCTCACCGATTTTGACTTGGCATTTTTCTGGAAATTCCTGAACCGGATTCTGCCGCTGTTAAATTCCTGGACCGGGATTTGGGGATTTCTATTGTGGGTCCCACAAACGGTCATATTGGAAAACTTCTACAGTATTTATATACAGGTATTTTGAACGGAAAAACACAGAAAGAAGCCGAGCGAGCGGAAACCCTAATATCGCGAAATCTCTCCGCCGCCTCCGTCGCCGCTCGCGCAAGTCCGTCACCGCCGCTGATCGTTCTTCTTCCCGATCTCCGGCGACAGAAGCTTAGCAAAGCTTGCGTCTCACGTGTCTATCCAGAGATCTCTTGTCTCTCGATTTGTTGACCGGGAAAAACCCCCCCGTCCGAATCGATCGAGACGACCGATCCTAGAGTGACCGTTGGTAGACCTAGTTTGCTTTGCAAAGAAGTTTGGATCTCAAAGCACTGCAGCAGCGCACCTTCGTTGCCGCCGACTCCGAACCAAGCCGCCGCTCGGATTGCCGCCACCGGTTCCGGGAGATCCTCTCCAAGAGAGACCAAGGTTGTAGACTCTTCATCGACTTCAAGAACACGTCGTCGAACAAGAGGAACACCGTAGTCTCCAAAAGAAGTTTGTATCACGTGTACACTCTATATTTAATTTCGTTGTAAAGGAACTTTTGTTCCGTGTTGTAAGGGTTGGGTGCAACCCGTTTTGTGGGAGTGTTGACTCTCACGTGTGGAAGGGCTCCTTCCGTTAGTGAAGGGATTGGATTTCAATCCCGTTGGAGAAGTGACCGAGTCGTCCCTTGTTGGGGAGATAGGTCGAAGGGGGAAAGTGGATGTACCCAAGTCGGGGAACCACTATAAATTTGATGTGTGTTCTGTGTGCTGTGCTTTTAGTTTTTATTGTGCAGGTACATCCGTAAATTCCGCAAAAGAACCACACGTCACCTATTCCCCCCCATAGGTGCATATAGCTGACACTAGGTGGACTTTTAAGTGGTATCAGAGGTAGGTTACTCATCAAAAAGGTTAACACCTTGAGTAGAATCCTGCCCCTAGTGTCAAAAGAAGAAGACAAATATCTACTATGGACGGGCTCAAGTACTCCGGCAAGATCCGAGTGTGCAACCGACTCAACTTTCTGATCTGGAAGGAAAGAATCAGATTTTACATGGAAGCAGTCGATCCTCGACTCTTCATGATTGTGGAGGAGGGACCTTATGTCCCCACTAAGGCCTCCACCATCGATCCAACCAAGAAGGTGCCGAAGACACTTTCTGAAATGGTCAAAGACGAGATGGTACTCGTGGGACTGGACAAGAAGGCACGAAACATTCTGGTGAGCGCAGTTGATGATTCCATGATGCAAAATTTCAGCAACTGCAGGACTGCTCAGGAGATCTGGCAGTGCCTGATCATCCTAATGGAGGGCACGGATGAAGTGAGGGATGATCGGAGATCCCTCCTGAACCAAAAATATGAGGCCTTCAGGCAAGGGCCTAAGGAAGAGATCGGAGTCACATACGAGAACTTTCTGAAGATTGTCAACGCCCTCAAGGGCTACGGAATAGTGTTCACCAATGGTGAACTCAATGACAAATTCCTTAGGTCCCTTACAAAGGAATGGGACACAAAGATCTGCGCCATCAGAGAATTTGGCAGACTAGCAGAAACTGATCCACAGATCCTGTTTGGGAAGCTGATGTCCTATGAACTCCAGCTGAACACCCGGAAGGCAGAGGAAGAAGCAGAGAAGGCTGCTGCAAAAGAAAAGACTGTGGCCCTAAAAGCCAGTTACTCCCGAAAGGGCAAGGGTGCGATGTCATACCGTGCGAGGAGTAAGGAAGAGGAGGATGACTCTGAACCATGCTCCTCCGGCTCAGAACTGTCGGAGGAGGATTTCTCCCTCATCACCCGAGAGTTCAAGAAGTTCCTCAAGATGAGGAATCAAAGAAAGAAAGACAGCTCCTCCTCCAGGCATCAGAAGAAAAATTATTCTTCTGACAGGTATGCATCTAAACCTAACAAACATCGTTCTTCTGATATTATTTGCTTTGGATGCAATAAGCCAGGACACGTCGTGGCCGACTGCCATCAAAGCAAAAGAGAAAAAGGGAAAGGAGAGGAGCTCAAATCCTCCAGAGATAAGAAGAAGGAGCGGAGCTACATTGCAAAGAAGGCCAAAGACACTAAGTGAGTCTGATTCCTCAGACTCCAGTGATGATGAGGAAGCCTACTTAGGGCTGGTGGGTCGCTCGGACTCAGAAGGAGAATGCCCCCCATTTACTGGGAAGGTAAAAGCTCACACCCCTCTCTCCGACTCCGACTCTGATCCTGAGTCTCAGGATGATGAACCTGAGGATGGCCCTTCAGCCCGTGAAGCTGAGCTCCTCGAGAAGTATGAGCTTCTGCTCAACACTTTCGATGAGTGCCGAAAGAGACTGAAGGCTGAGAAGAAGGAAGTAAAATTCCTTAAGGGTGAGTGTGTATCCCTAAGGGAAGAGGTCACTGGCTTGATTTCTCTCCGACAGGAACACCTTGACCTGACTTCCAAGCATTCAGAGTCTTTGAAGCTCCTTGATCTAAAGCAGGAGGAAGTCGACAAGTTGGAAGAACTACTTGCGGCAGAAAGGAAGATCGTCAAGAGCTTCTCCATGCCAAAAACAGTTCTTCCAGTCGTTGATACCTTCTCTGCTCAGGCCAAAGGAGCTGGCTTGGGGCATATAGGGGTACCTGGTTCTTCATCTAGGAGAAACAAGAACCAGAGGAAGAATAAGGCCGCCAAGAAGGCCTCTGCTGATGAAAAGGGTAATGCTCCTCTTAGTCCTGTTGCGTTCAGAAAGCCTGGCTTTCCTTGCAACCAACACGACTTTGAGTCAACATTTGGGCATCATTTCTGGCCCTCGGTTGCAAAGCCAAAGAGCCGGTATGACGGTTGGAACTTTCCCCGGAACTTCGGTGAGAGTGCCTTCAAGGCACCTTATGAGGAAATCCACATATGAAATTATGGTCTGTTCTCTAGCGGCCATAATGGAAAGCAGGCAACAAAAGCCAAGCCTATTATACAGAATGTGACAAAGTCATGCGACTGTTGTCACCATGAGGCCTCCACCTCCAGATCCAAGGCCCCAGCAGTACCCACCGTTCCCAGGGTAAGGCAGGAGCCTAGGAAGAGGTACAACAGATTTGACTGTTGGTGCTGTGGCAAAGTCGGTCACTTTGCCGTGGATTGTTGGTTTAATCCAAGGAACTACGAGACTCCCCATGTTAGCAATGCGAGACCGACCACTCGTAGGGTTAACCAACCGAGGGGGAGTGTGCTAACCAGGAATCTAGGACCCAAGTTCGATTGGGTTCCTAAGGCAAATTAATTTTGTTTTGCAGGAATGTCCAAAGGCCACCAAAACGCCAATCTGGTATTTGGACAGTGGATGCTCCCGGCATATGACCGGGACAAGAAGCCTGCTGCGTGATTACACTCCAGTCGAGAATGGACCCAAAGTCATCTTTGGAGGGTCAGATCGAGGAGTCACCAGAGGTTATGGTATGATTTCCAACGGTATAATATCCATCACCGACGTGGCTTATGTTGAAGGGTTAAACCATAACCTGATCAATATAAGTCAATTATGTGATAAAGGTTATGGCGTTAAGTTCTGCAAGGATAAATGTCTGATAATTTCACGTACCTCTTCTGAAACGGTATTATTAGGCATTAGGAGCAGAAATATCTTTTGTTTAGATTTTCTCAGCTTAGATTCATCTACCCCCGTATGCCTTGTGGCAACAAGCAGTGCATCTCTTTGTGAACAATGGCACAAGAGATTGGCACATATGAATTTCAAGACAATTAGTATGCTGTTTTCTAAGGACTTGGTAAGGGATGCTCCCAGTATCAAGTGCATCAAAGATAGCCCATGTCCTGCATGCCAGATGGGCAAACAGACTCGGGCTACCTTTAAGAGCATCGCTGACAAAGACTCTTCCCGATGTCTTTACCTTTTGCATATGGACTTGTTTGGTCCAATGCAAGTTCATAGCTTGGGAGGCAAGTCATATACGCTAGTGATAGTTGATGATCATTCTCGGTTTACATGGGTGTTCTTTTTGAAACGAAAGTCAGATACGTTTGACATCTTCACTAATTTTGTCAAGCAGGTTCAGAACGAATTTAACTGCTCCGTGGTCAAAATCAGAAGTGACCATGGAACAGAATTCGAATCTGGTGCAATGACAGAATTTTGTGAAGAACAAGGTATCTTTCATGAGTTTTCCTCCCCGCGCACTCCTCAGCAAAATGGAGTTGCGGAGAGGAGAAATAGAACTCTCATTGAAGCCTGCACGACAATGTTGAAAGACACTTCTCTCCCGGAATACTTCTGGGCAGAGGGTGTCAATACTGCATGTCATGTACAAAACCGAGCATTGATCAACAAACATCATCGTAAGACGCCCTACGAGCTACTGAAAGGCAGGAAACCAACCATGTCCTACTTGAGGATTTTTGGTTGCAGATGCTATGTACTGAATAATGGGAAGTACCCGCGTACTAAATTCGGTGAAAAATGCTTCGAAGGCATATTCATGGGCTATAGTTCCCATAGTCGGGCATATAGGGTCTTCAATAAGAGAACCCTAGTGGTAGAAGAATCAATAAATGTTGTTTTTGATGAAGGAAGTTTGCTTAACAGCAATTCTTCCAGTAGTATTCTTGAAGATGCAGGTGCTAGACTTGAACAGCTGAGTCTGGATGAGACCGCTAAAGATGACGCTCCCAAGTACATCAAAGTTTCCACCTCCACGTCATCTGAAAATGTTGAAGATCAAGATGGGACAAATCTCTTAGAAGAAAGAGAAGCCCAAGAAGTAGTTGAAGCTCCAGACGCCAGACTTCTAGAGCTCCGGCACGTGAGAGATCATCCTAGAGATCAGATCATCGGGGATCCTCGTGCTGGTGTCAGAACTCGAAGAGGTACAGTTAACGAAGTATTGCATCTTAGCTTCCTGTCACAGGTTGAGCCAAAGAAGTTCGACGAGGCGAACAAGAATGCGGCATGGATTCTGGCCATGCAAGAGGAACTACATCAATTCGAACGTTGCAAGGTTTGGACGCTGGTTCCCAGACCATACAAGCAGAATGTGATTGGCACGAAGTGGATCTTCAGAAACAAGCTGGATGAACATGGTGTCATCGTAAAGAACAAGGCCAGGCTGGTGGCTCAAGGTTACATACAGGAGGAAGGGATTGACTTCGACCAGACCTTCGCACCAGTAGCAAGGCTCGAGGCAATCAGGTTGTTCCTGGCGTATGTTTCACACAAAGGATTCACAGTCTATCAAATGGATGTGAAATCGGCATTCCTGAACGGAGACCTGAAAGAGGAAGTATACGTCGCTCAACCCCCAGGTTTTGTCGATCCTACTTATCCTAATCACGTTTATTCTCTTAATAAGGCCTTATATGGGTTGAAACAAGCTCCACGAGCTTGGTATGAGACATTATCTAGTTTTCTTCTTGAGAACAAGTTCTCCAGAGGTAAAATAGATAAAACATTGTTTCTCAGGGAAGTCAAAGGCAAGATTTTGCTGGTGTAAATCTATGTCGATGACATAATATTCGGCTCAACGGACAACAATCTTTGCAAAAAGTTCTCTAAACTTATGCAAGGAAAGTTTGAAATGAGCAGTATGGGAGAGCTCAAGTATTTCTTAGGACTTCAAGTGAAACAGTCTGAGAATGGAATCTTCATCTCTCAGACGAAGTTCACAAATGAACTCCTTAAGAAATTCGGTATGGAGAGTGCAACCTCTATGAGGACTCCAATGGGATCCACCATGTCTCTGGATAAGGATGAGAAAGGTAAACCTTTCGATGAAACCAAATACAGAAGCATCATTGGATCCCTGCTCTACCTTACTGCCAGTCGACCGGATATTATGTTCTCCACATGTGTCTGTGCCCGATATCAGGTGAACACTAAGGAATCTCACTATGTCGCTGCAAAGCGAATTCTGAGATACCTTAAAGGTACTCCTAATCTTGGCTTGTGGTACCCGAGAAACAATGATGTCGAGCTAATAGGCTTTTCAGATGCTGATTTTGCAGGGAGCAGGGATGACAGGAAAAGCACCTCCGGGACGTGTCAATTCCTCGGCAGGAGGCTTATCTCATGGAACAGCAAGAAACAGAATTGTGTTGCAACCTCCACAGCAGAGTCAGAGTACATCTCGGCAGGAAGCTGTTGCGCACAACTTCTATGGATCAGAAACCAGCTAGCCGACTACGACCTTCAGTTCAAGGAAGTACCCATGTACTGCGACTCCTCAAGTGCAATTGCCATTGCCAACAATCCGGTGTCGCATAGCAGAACGAAGCATATCGAAGTACGCTACCACTTCATTCGGGAGCACGTGGAAAACAAAGATATCTCTCTCTGTTATGTCCCCACGGACAAGCAGATTGCTGATATATTCACAAAGCCCCTAGATGAGGCCAAGTTCAATCTTTTCAAGACTGAATTGGGGATGCTCAATTATGAGGAATGAAGACTACAGAGGCTCCAGGCCCGTGCAAGAACTGAGGGGGAGCAAAGGGTAAAATGCTACAGACCCCGATTTGTAGAAGCCGAAAAGGGGGAGATTACCCTCTCGGCTAAGGCTAAGGTGGCTCCAAGCTTGCTCCCAAGAAATTGGTATTGGTAATGGATAACTCACTTAACTCTCTTTTCAGTTTATGGTTTTCATTCTCATTTGTTCTATTCACCTTTGCTTGTAGGGTTTAGGCTTCTTCAAATAGGGGGAGATTGTTGGGTATTGTATCCACAATGTACCTGATTTGAAGAAGCCCCTGGACAAGCTAAGGTCAATAGACTATGTATTTGATAAAATCCTTCTAGTTGTGCTTGCAGTTTTTCCACGCTAAGTGCACACCAATGTCAGGGTGCAGTAGGTCAATATACACTGGTCTGCACGACGTAATCCCTTGTTGAGCAGATCAGTGTGTTGGCCTACGTGTACTCTCTCTATTGGAGTGCACTTATTTTCAAGCACAGGGCTGTAAATATGCAGGAGCAGATAAGGAGCAAGGATGGGTCAAGGAGCATCTCACAGGTGGAAAGACGAAAATTCGTCTAAGTTATAATCGACGAGAATCATCAAGTGATTCTCGCCGATTCGGCGAGAATCACTTGGGACTCTCGCCGATTCGTCGAGAATCAGAAGTTGACTCTCGCCGAACTCGATCCAGCAACTTCTAAGCAAGCACCTCTGCGTCTAAGTAAGAATCGACGAGAATCACTTAGTGATTCTCGCCGATTCGGCGAGAATCACTAGTGATTCTCGTCGAATCGACGAGAATCACTGGTTGATTCTCGCCGTCTCGACCTGGCTTAAAGCAGTGCGTGCAACCAAGGCAAATTCGACGAGAATCATCTTTGATTCTCTCCGAATCGTCGAGAATCACCTTTGATTCTCGGCGACTCGGCGAGAATCACTTTCGATTCTCACCGATTTTGACTTGGCATTTTTCTGGAAATTCCTGAACCGGATTCTGCCGCTGTTAAATTCCTGGACCGGGATTTGGGGATTTCTATTGTGGGTCCCACAAACGGTCATATTGGAAAACTTCTACAGTATTTATATACAGGTATTTTGAACGGAAAAACACAGAAAGAAGCCGAGCGAGCGGAAACCCTAATATCGCGAAATCTCTCCGCCGCCTCCGTCGCCGCTCGCGCAAGTCCGTCGCCGCCGCTGATCGTTCTTCTTCCCGATCTCCGGCGATAGAAGCTTAGCAAAGCTTGTGTCTCACGTGTCTATCCAGAGATCTCTTGTCTCTCGATTTGTTGACCGGGAAACCCCCCCCCCCCCCCGTCCGAATCGATCGAGACGACCGATCCTAGAGTGACCGTTGGTAGACCTAGTTTGCTTCGCAAAGAAGTTTGGATCTCAAAGCACTGCAGCAGCGCACCTTCGTTGCCGCCGACTCCGAACCAAGCCGCCGCTCGGATTGCCGCTGCCGGTTCCGGGAGATCCTCTCCAAGAGAGACCAAGGTTGTAGACTCTTCATCGACTTCAAGAACACGTCGCCGAACAAGAGGAACACCGTAGTCTCCAAAAGAAGTTTGTATCACGTGTACACTCTATATTTAATTTCGTTGTAAAGGAACTTTTGTTCCGTGTTGTAAGGGTTGGGTGCAACCCGTTTTGTGGGAGTGTTGACTCTCACATGTGGAAGGGCTCCTTCCGTTAGTGAAGGGATTGGATTTCAATCCCGTTGGAGAAGTGACCGAGTCGTCCCTTGTTGGGGAGATAGGTCGAAGGGGGAAAGTGGATGTACCCAAGTCGGGGAACCACTATAAATTTGCTGTGTATTCTGTGTGCTATGCTTTTAGTTTTTATTGTGCAGGTACATCCGTAAATTCCGCAAAAGAACCACACGTCACCTATTCCCCCCCCCCCCCCTCATAGGTGCACATAGCTGACACTAGGTGGACTTTTAGTGGATATTCCCTAAACTAGGGTTAGTGATTTGAGAGGTCTATCCATCTCCAAATCTGTTGGGTATTGCATCCACGATTACCTAGATTTGAGGAAGCCCCCTGTCAAGCTAAGATGAATTCACAATGTATTTGATGAAACATTTCCAGTTGTGCTTGTAGTTTCTCCACGCTAAGTGCACACCAATGTCAGGGTGCAGTAGGTCAATATACACGGGTCTGCACGACGTAATCCCTCGTTGAGCAGATCAGTGTGTTGGCCTACGTGTACTCTCTCTATTGGAGTGCACTTATTTTCAAGTACAGGGCCGCTCATATGCAAGAGAAGACAAGGAGCATGGAGGATCAAGGAGCAGCTCCTAGGTGGAAGACGAAAAATCGTCCAAGGCAAATTCGACGAGAATCACCAAGTGATTCTCGCCGAATCGGCGAGAATCACTTGGTGATTCTCGCCGAATCGACGAGAATCATCAATGATTCTCACCGACTCCTTCTGGCCATCTCAATATGGTGCCAAGTAAGATTCGGCGAGAATCGCTTGTAATTCCCGCCGAACCAATGGTCATGCAGCCCATGAATACAAGTTGAATTCGTTGAGAATCGACAAGTAATTCGACGAGAATCACAATCGATTCTCGACGAATCGTCGAGAATCACTTGATGATTCTCGCCGATTCGTCGAGAATCGTCTGCGATTCTCGCCGATTTTTCCTTGGCGTTTTCTCAGCTAATTTCCTGAACCGGATTCTGCCGCTGTTTAATATCTGGACCGGGACTTGGGGGCTACCTCTGTGGGTCCCTCAAACGGTCATATTTGAGAATCCTACAGTATTTATACACAGGTATTTTTTGAACAGAAAAAACAACGACGCACAAAGAGGCCGAGCACGTAACCCTAAATCCGCGAACTCGCTCCGCTCCGCCGCCGCCGCTCGCATCAAGTGGTCGCCGCTGCTGATCGCTCTTCTTCCCGATCTCCGGTGACAGAAGCTTAGCAAGGCTTGTGTCTCACGCGTCTATCCGGAGATCTCTTGTCTCTCGATTCGTTGACCGGGAAAAACTCCCCCGTCCGAATCGATCGAGACGACTGATCCTAGAGTGACCGTTGGTAGACCTAGCTCGCTTCGCTACGAAGTTTAGATCTCCAAGTTCTGCAGCCACTCTTCATCGTAGCCGCCGATCCCGAAGCTAGCCGCCGCTCGTGTGCCGCCGCCGGTTCCGGGGAGATCTTCTCCAAGAGAGACCAAGGTCGTAGACTCTTCATCGACTTCAAGAGCACGTCGTCGAACAAAGAGGAACACCGGAGTCTCCAAAAGAAGTTTGTATCACGTGTACATTCTACATTTTCATTTCGTTGTAAAGGAACTTTTGTTCCGAGTTGTAAGGGTTGGGTGCAACCCGCTTTGTGGGAGTGTTGACTCTCACGTGTGGAAGGGCTCCTTCCGTTAGTGAAGGGATTGTATTTCAATCCCGTTGGTGAAGTGACCGAGTCGTCCCTTGTTGGGGAGATAGGTCGAAGGGGGAAAGTGGATGTACCCAAGTCGGGGAACCACTATAAATTTGCTGTGTATTCTGTGTGCTGTGTTTGTTGTTTTTATTGTGCAGGTACATCTGTAAATTCCGCAAAAGAACCACACGTTACCTATTCCCCCCCCCATAGGTACACATAGCCGACACTAGGTGGACTTTCAAGTGGTATCAGAGGCAGGTTCCTCAACAAAAAGGCTAACACCTTGAGGTGAATCCTGCCACCAGTGTCAGAAGCATGGATCTGGATTATGACGTATTGCCACTCAAACTCCCGGCATGCACAAAGGATTATTATCCTATCTGGAGGATGAGAGTGTTATTTCACCTGGATGCCATCGATCCTCGAGCATCCCTCATCCTGGAAGAGGGTCCATTTATCCCTATGAAGACCACCGACTCGGGGACCCAAGTGCCCATGTGCATCCCTGAGATGACAGAGATGGAACTCTCATTTTTCCAACTGGACCAGAGGATTCGACAAATTATTATGGATGTCTGGTCTGGAGCCTCTCGCTCCAGGTTGGAAAAATGTAAAACGGCTAAATCTCTATGGATGATGATCTCAGAGCTGATGGGGGGGTCAGAGGAAGCTGAAATTTGCTGCCAATCTGAGGATGAAGCATATGTGGGGGTAATCACTTCTGAAGATGAATGCAAGGATTCTTCGGATTGCATCAGAGCTCCAGTATCCTTGTCAGAGACTGAAGAAGATAGTGAGGAAAGCAGCTCCGACGAGGAAGAACCATTGGTCACTGATTCTAATGACAATAACCCAGATGAGCAGGTATCATCTTCATCCTGTCCCACATCTTTTGACTTCTCTGAAGACAGAAACTGCTCTCCTCCAGAAAATACTGATTCCCTGAAGAGAGCCCTTCAGGAAAGCAATCTACTTGCTGAGGAGCAAGCTCGAGAGATTGCTCAACTGAAAATCTTGTTGGTTCTCCAATTGGCGTCCAACAAGGTCAAGGACTCTAAGATCTCAGCTCTAGAGAATAGTCTAGAAAATGAGAAACGTATAGTATCCAACTTCTCCAAAGTTGATGCTATAAAGAGAAAACAAGAAACCGGGTGGATCTCCCGGATTATCCAGGGATGGAGAAATGGGGAAACGGTGTTCCGACCTCCCACTCCAAGCGGGAAGGCAACTCATCATGCCTTCAGGTATGACCACAGGAATAATCGTGGTCACTGTAAGGGTGAGTTGTCCCCATGTGGAAATGTTCATAGTGCAAGAGGCATCATGGCCACCCATGAAGAAATACCTAAGGCTCAGTCTGAGCCCTTTGTATTCACGGCAACTGCCACAACAAAGTGTGGATCTGCAGGTCCTGGTTCACAGAAGAATTATCTCCATTCAAGGACACGGGATAGTGAGAATAGAAGTCATGATGTCAGGCGTCATGGAGCCTCAGCAAGGAAGATGCCTGAAAGAATGGCACCACCTTCTCGGCCTCATAACGCTCACATCATGCATTCATTCCACCCTTCATCATGCCTCGATGGAAGAGGAATTTGTGCAACAAGAACATGCCCTATCCCTTTGAGACCTAGGACCGTGACTACATCAGTCACTAGATCAGGTCAAAAACGGCGATACAACATTCACTCTTGTTGGTGCTGCGGCAAAGTGGGACACTTTGCCATTGACTGTTGGCACAACCTCTCTGTGCCCACAGCAAGGGCTTCTCCACATTATAGGGACAGAGGCAGTCTTCCTGACAGGTTTTCTCAAGGAAGGCAGTTGCGTGTTCATGCTAATAGAAACCTAGGACCCAATATGATTTGGGTTCCTAAGGTTAAGTAATTCTGTTTTGCAGGGTAGTCTAGGTCCCCGTGAATACTTGGGAACTAGACAGTACGTGGCTCAAGGCTAGCTTGGAACAAGCGTCTGCAATAACAGACGTGCTACCTATTGAGCATAATCACTTTAAGCTACTGATATGTACTACCTGTGGGACTAAGACGATGACTCTCCATATCCCAGGTAATTTTGATCAGTTCAAGGACTTGTGTCATGATGCATCCTCATTCAAAGTAAATGTATATATATTGTTATCCCTGTGTATAAGTATACTTATGCTCATCATATATGTGTGCACCTTTAAGGAAAGATTACCTCGAGGCATGCAAATCATTACACATCAATAAAAGGTTAACCAAGATATGTCATTACGAATTTCGACAAATCACAATTGACATCAAAAAGTGTCTGGAGAACCGTCGTTCAAATCCAAATAGATTGTCGTTATAATAAATATGTATTCATTAATCTTGTGTTAACTTGACACTCGAAGAATTTGAAAATTGTGCAATGCTTCCCAAAGTTTCAAGACAAACATCAATATATATATTCCAAATCCCGCCTACCCATTTTATATCTCGCCGATTCGACAAACGGTATTAGAAACCAGATTAGACAAATCTCGCCGAATCCCGTCCAAGAATCTCGCAGACCGCTCGGCTTCCCCCGAATCCCGACGACCCCTATAAATCCCGCCGAAAGAATCTCCGCCTGTTCACCTTCCTCACGACTCGCACAGGAGACCTCTGGACGACCCTCGCCTTCCTCGCGCAAGTGCACTTCCGCGAACTCGCCGACATCCGCAGCCCTCCGACGCTCCCGTCGATGCCGTCGAATCGCTTCTGTGCGTGATCTTCTTCTCCCGAAGCTCACCAACTCCCGAAGCTCCCGTGAGATTCTAACTAGGTCGCATCCCACGGGATACTCTTCCCTCCACTGAAGCTCTTCCCGAAGCTCACCAACTCTCTTCCACCGAAGCCCTTAGATCCTCAATGGCCCCAAGGACGACCGCTGGTTTGATTTCTGGTTGCGAACTGGTTCGCACTGGTTTTTCTCATGCCTCGGACGAGTTCCGGAACATCGTTCTCATGCTGGAAGAAGCCGGGCTAACCTTCATATTGGAGCATCCTTGCAAAGTCTTAGATAAAGAAGTGCTGGAGTTCTTTTCTACAGCAAGGCTTCGAAACCGAGACTCCATCATCAAGAGCAAGGTGGCGGGGACTAAGGTCAAGATGTCTGCCGGTAAGCTAACTCGCTACCTGCAGCTCTCAAGTGCGGAGCAGGAAGACTATTTGGAGGACGAGGACAAAGCCAGAACCCTCCTGTTCTGCGGTCTACCCAGAGGCACACGATCAGTAAAACGAAAAGAGATGAATGAAGAAGGGAAGCTCCTATCCGACATCATAGGAAAAGTACTCATCTGTAAGCCAGGCTCCCATGATCATATCTCCGGAGATATGTTAAAATTCTCATAGCCGTGGTCTGCAGAAAGAGGTTCAACTGGGAGAGTTGATGTTTCAAAAGATCAAGGACACTCTGGGCACTCCGAGCTTCGGCCGCATCATCAGTCTATATCTCAACCAGCTCAACGGAGATAAATTCGACATGAGCAAAGGAGTTCCTCTACATTACTTGAAAAAGATGGATGCTACTGTATTTGATCGATGGGAGCGGCGCATCGGGCAGCCGGCTGTGGAAGAGCAAGAGGAAGGATCTCCAGCATCCTCCCCCCGTGAAATTCCTGATACCCTGACTGCAGGAATCGAGGGGGAGACTCTACCCTCTCAGATGGATATAATATCTGACATCGCCCAGGTGGCCAGGGATGCGGTGGCCGAAGTTAATGCAGAAAGTGAACCTGGGTTGAAGGATGAGGAGGTCCTGAACAGACACACTCTCGGAACTGAAGCTGAAACACTGGACTCTGCTGATCAAGAAGTGGAAGAAGATGCTGATATGGATGAGTTTTTGGATGAGGACGGAGAGGACGAGGTCCGTGAGGGCCATGAAGTGGTTGAATCTCCAGATACTGATGAACCTCCTACTGATAAGTCTGCACCAGTGGAGGGGGAGGTAAATGAGGCCACCAACATTCCTCCCATAGAGGCTGTGATTGTATCCAGCTCTACTGATGCTTCTGCGGCCGAGCCAGAACAAGGCCAAGAAGTGCCTCCGGGTATTCCACTACGAGATGACCTAGCCATTCACACTGTACATATAATTCAGGGCATCGTGAATGAGCTTAAAACCTCTTTTGATAAAGCTCAGAAAACAATGCTGCAAGAGATTAAGACTTCTGAAGATCTCATGCTGAAGAATATGGTGGCAATCAACCACAAACTGGATATGATGGAGAAGAAGTTTGAAGAAAAGTATACTGCGGCCGGCGAAGCTGTCACACTGTTAATGGCCGGCTTGAAAAAGACTACTGATACTCTGGCTGTTGTCAATCAGAATGCACACGTTGTGGCCAACAATATTCAGAAATTTGATGGCAACATGGTCACTTTAAATGCAAATCAGCAGGCCCTAGTCACTGAATTCAGCAAGACAACTAAGCACATTGATGACTCCTTGCACTCATATGCCAATTGCATAGCTGAAGAAGCCAAAAAGGGGGAGAAGGAGTATATCGCTAAGATGGCTGAGCTCCAGAAAAGCATGGATGCAAACTTTGTGAAATCAAGCAACTACGTCTATGAGAGTTGCTGGTGGATGCTACAACAGGCACTGGGCACGTTAGGAGTCGTCCTACCTGACCAACCTGCCGGTGCTCAGGCTCCTGAGACTTCTACGGCTGCCGAGGAAGTACATATTGCTGAGAATGTAAGTACAAGTGCTGCTGATATTTTCACTGATGAAGCTGACGCTAGGGCCATCTCCAAATCTAAGCTGAGAAGCATGTTTGACCAGGAGGACTTAGCTAAAGCAAGGGGAAAGAGGAAAATTCAGGAAGGGACATCAAAGGAGACACCAACTCAAAAGAGGATCAGACTAAGTGAGGAGGAGGTAAGAAACGAAAGGTGGAGCCCAGTCTCAAGGAACATCATCCTAGACACCTTCCGGCTGCAAGAAAGAGGAGAGATAAATCGAAATGAAGCATATAGCCAGTATGAATGGGAGACACATAAAGCATTTGAAGCGAAACGCAACATTTTCTTCAGAAACAACAAGGATCCAGAAAAAGTTGCTCCTCCTAGGTACTACCCAAAGCCCAAGGAATACATGGAAAGGCAGAGCAAAAAGTACTTGGCGCAAACTCTTAAGGGTGACGGAGCTAAGGACAAATAGTCATTATATTATAGCTGGTCACGGTATATTAAGAACATTTAACAATTATTACTGTCGTGTGAACAATTCTGACTTTCATGTGAATATATTTCTCTTGGTATATATATATATACTTGAATGTGTGAATGACTCAAGTCCTGTTCTGATTGCATATATTCCCTTGTGTCGCATATTTAATCTTTAAATGCTATTATTATTATTTGATAGGTGTTATTCATCTTAGCTAGTAGGGTTTTGGCTTCGTCAAATAGGGGGAGATTGTTGGGTATTGCATCCACGATTACCTAGATTTGAGGAAGCCCCCTGTCAAGCTAAGATGAATTCACAATGTATTTGATGAAACATTTCCAGTTGTGCTTGTAGTTTCTCCACGCTAAGTGCACACCAATGTCAGGGTGCAGTAGGTCAATATACACGGGTCTGCACGACGTAATCCCTCGTTGAGCAGATCAGTGTGTTGGCCTACGTGTACTCTCTCTATTGGAGTGCACTTATTTTCAAGTACAGGGCCGCTCATATGCAAGAGAAGACAAGGAGCATGGAGGATCAAGGAGCAGCTCCTAGGTGGAAGACGAAAAATCGTCCAAGGCAAATTCGACGAGAATCACCAAGTGATTCTCGCCGAATCGGCGAGAATCACTTGGTGATTCTCGCCGAATCGACGAGAATCATCAATGATTCTCGCCGACTCCTTCTGGCCATCTCAATATGGTGCCAAGTAAGATTCGGCGAGAATCGCTTGTAATTCCCGCCGAACCAATGGTCATGCAGCCCATGAATACAAGTTGAATTCGTTGAGAATCGACAAGTAATTCGACGAGAATCACAATCGATTCTCGACGAATCGTCGAGAATCACTTGATGATTCTCGCCGATTCGTCGAGAATCGTCTGCGATTCTCGCCGATTTTTCCTTGGCGTTTTCTCAGCTAATTTCCTGAACCGGATTCTGCCGCTGTTTAATATCTGGACCGGGACTTGGGGGCTACCTCTGTGGGTCCCTCAAACGGTCATATTTGAGAATCCTACAGTATTTATACACAGGTATTTTTTGAACAGAAAAAACAACGACGCACAAAGAGGCCGAGCACGTAACCCTAAATCCGCGAACTCGCTCCGCTCCGCCGCCGCCGCTCGCATCAAGTGGTCGCCGCTGCTGATCGCTCTTCTTCCCGATCTCCGGTGACAGAAGCTTAGCAAGGCTTGTGTCTCACGCGTCTATCCGGAGATCTCTTGTCTCTCGATTCATTGACCGGGAAAAACTCCCCCGTCCGAATCGATCGAGACGACTGATCCTAGAGTGACCGTTGGTAGACCTAGCTCGCTTCGCTACGAAGTTTAGATCTCCAAGTTCTGCAGCCACTCTTCATCGTAGCCGCCGATCCCGAAGCTAGCCGCCGCTCGTGTGCCGCTGCCGGTTCCGGGGAGATCTTCTCCAAGAGAGACCAAGGTCGTAGACTCTTCATCGACTTCAAGAGCACGTCGTCGAACAAAGAGGAACACCGGAGTCTCCAAAAGAAGTTTGTATCACGTGTACATTCTACATTTTCATTTCGTTGTAAAGGAACTTTTGTTCCGAGTTGTAAGGGTTGGGTGCAACCCGCTTTGTGGGAGTGTTGACTCTCACGTGTGGAAGGGCTCCTTCCGTTAGTGAAGGGATTGGATTTCAATCCCGTTGGTGAAGTGACCGAGTCGTCCCTTGTTGGGGAGATAGGTCGAAGGGGGAAAGTGGATGTACCCAAGTCGGGGAACCACTATAAATTTGTTGTGTATTCTGTGTGCTGTGTTTGTTGTTTTTATTGTGCAGGTACATCTGTAAATTCCGCAAAAGAACCACACGTTACCTATTCCCCCCCCCCCCATAGGTACACATAGCCGACACTAGGTGGACTTTCAAAATCCTCTAAGATTCATATCAGAGGGCTTCGGCTACCCTAGCATCATTTCTACCAAGTTGCAAGATCACACAAGGGCTTGTGACCCCATGCCCTTCACAACACTCACGAGCCCCTCCTTAGGGTTTAAGTTTGGATTCTTGGGCAAAACTGCCCTAAACCACCCCATAATCATGAGGCCAACCTCTGTTGAGGTGATTAAACCACTCAACCTCAAGGTGCACTTTTTACTTAAGAACCCCTCATTAATGTAAAATTAGGGTTAGCTCATTTCCTATCCAAAACACATCCAAATGAGGTCAAAATTTATACAGAGATATATCATGAGGCCAGGTACCACTCACCAAATTTTGGGAGGGTTTGGAGGTAGTTAGGCCACCTAATTAATTTACCCTAATATTATTAAATAAATATAAAAACCATAGACAAAGTATCTCCTAAAATCCCCATTTTTGGACAGACCCTAGATATAGCTAAGGGTGACCCCCTGCCCAAATTTCAGGTCATTTGGAAAAGGGATGAAGAGTGGGCACCCTTTTTAATTTTAGGCTAGCCCTAAGTATAGGTCCCACCAAAATGGGTGCCCTAGTCCAACCAGATATCCAAATTGGTTCAAATCAATTTTGAATTAAGGTAGACACTTAGAGCTAAAAACTTCATGTTGGTGACTTTTACAATAGAGGAGCCTAGTTAGTTTTATAAATTAAAACCATCCCTAGCAAAAAGTGTGACAGAAATGATATATAAATGAAAATTAAATGATTCTTATCAAAACTAGTGCACGAATCTTGGCGCGGATCCAGTGGCTCGGGCTCATCGTCTACCTCCAACCAACGACTAAGATAGCCCGATCCTGGAGCCACTTCCAATCACCACTGCCGCCCATCCCGGCACTTCCCCGGCCGGCCACCACCACCAACACCTCCACCGAGGTGGTGGCTATCGACTGGCGGCGTCACAACCGCCGGAGGGGCGGATTCCAGCGATTTTAACAAGAAAATTCTTGGCCCAAAACCATGAAAACCAGGAACTGGTTCTAACTCAATTGAGCCCGAACCTTGGACCTAAACATTGCTATGATCTAGCCATGAGGTAAGGAGAGGAGGAGGACCTTACCGGTGGCTTGAAGTCGAGAAGATCGCCGGAAAGCCATTCCTGAAGGAGGCGCCGCTCGGTTTCTGCAACTGCACAGTGGGGGGGGGGGCTCGATTTCTTCAGGTAAGGATTGGGAAAGCCTACTCTCGACCCACTGATAGTGTTTAAAGCCTCAGTTGTGGAGGGGAGGGGCTGGATTATTAATGCCCATTAAATCCATTATTGGCTAGGCTCGACCATGGAGGAGGGGGGCTGAACCAGGCCTTGGTGGCCAGGGAATTGACTGGAAAATTATCTCCTTCCTCTGGGGAGTTGAATTCAACCATTAAGGGTGGCCTTTGGCCTCCCCTTGGCCGAGCCCCCTTCATCCCCTCCACCTTCTTCTTTCTCTATCCTCCATTAACATGGAATGGAGCTCACCCTCTCTCCTAGTCACCAAGTTGACTTGTTCAATGAAGAGAGCTATTTGCAGCCCATCCATACACATTATTTCCTAAAGGAGCCACATGAGGAGGCTTGGGCTTGGGCTAGTCCCTTTTTGGGCTAGGTTCACCCAAAGTAGGCTTGGGTTGACTTTGGTCTTTTTGACCTTTGCGAGGCCCCCAATGGATCCTTGGTGACCCATTGAACTCCCCTAAGGCCTAGGTAGGGTTGGGGAGGGCTGACTTGGCACTTTGGAGGTCACCTGCCCTTAGGATGGGTACTTTGCCCAAGTTAAGGTTGGGGTTGACTTAGCTCAAATTAGCCACTAGTGTTGACCCTAATGGGTCCTTGGTGACCCATGGACCTCACCTTAGGGTTAGGAGGTATAAATGGGGTCCACCTAGCTAGGGGATGGTCAATTGACCCAATATAGTTCAGTTTGACCCATTTAGGGCTAGAGTTGACTTTGGTTAACCTAACCACCTTGACTGCCCTCCAAGGGTCCTTAGTGACCCCTTGACCCCATTTTAGGTCTAGGAAGACCCTGGTAGGGTGAGTTGGGCTTAACTAGGGCACACTGTCCTTAATTATGACACCTTGCCCAATTTAGGCCTAGAGTGGTCCTAGATCAACTTTGCCACCCTGAGTCGACTCCAATGGACCCTTAAGGTTCAGATGAACTTTACAATGGATTGGTGAGGCCATGGTGGGGTCTTGAAGTCTTGCTGAAGCCCCATGATCACCTTAACTAGGGTTCATAAATCTACTATTTGCATACCATAGTGGTCTTAAATACATCCCTAGGTCTACTTGGCCTCCTTGGGCTTCCTAGGGTTTTGTCATGACCTAGTCATGACAAAAACACTCCTAGGGGTCTAGTTGTTTGAGGGATGTTACAAATTCCAATATATTACAAAAAAAATTTCGTCCTCGAAATTCTAGTTACGCCTACGGGGTTTCAAATATGAAAGGAAAATTGTAACATCCCAAGAGGTTGTGAGTAATACCTGACTGAAAAGCTCTGGGTACCTTTGTTACATCAAGTCCAGGGGCTCCCAGGTGTGCTCCTCTTGCCCGTGATTCCTCCACAGGACCTTGACCAATGGAACCTTCTTGCGGCATAATACTCGTATTCCCCTGTCATCAATCCGGACCGGTTCCAGGTGAACTGATCGATCAGAGGATACTGGCCCATCCATGGCCGTAATCTGGTGCTCCGGACGTAGTAGAGTTCTCCTGAGTGAGGATACATGGAATACATCGTGCAGGCTTGCCAGCTCTGGTGGCAGCTCCAGCCTGTATGCCAAGGGACCGATCCGCTCTCGGATCCTATAAGGCCCCATATATCTTGGGCTGAGCTTCTTATTCCGACTCCGCACTCGTGAAACCCCATGTATTGGTCAGATCTTCAAGAACACATGGTCACCCACCTGGAACTCCACCTGACGATACCGAGCGTCATAATACTTATCATGTCGGCTCTGTGCCTCTAGCATCCTATCCTGTATCAATCTCACTTGAGCCTCGGTGTCTTCAACAAACTCCGAGCCCAAAGCCTTCGGATCCTCGTCTTGTATCCACGACAGCGGATTCCTACATCTCCGTCCGTACAGGGCCTCATAAGGAGCCATCCTTATGCTGGACTGGTAGCTGTTATTATATGAGAACTCGATCAGTGGCAACAGCTTCTCCCAGGGCTCACCGCGATCCAGTATGCAAAGTCGCAGCAGATCTTCCAAGGTCTGATTGGTGCATTCCGTCTGTACATCAGTTTGGTGATGAAATGCTGTACTGAATGTCAGCCGTGTGCCCAAGTATATTTGCACTGATCTCCACTCCATGGACGTGAATCGTCCATCCTGATCCAATACAATCGACCTGGGTACGCCATGATAATGGATAAACTGTTTCAAGAACCTCCGAACCAGCACACCAACCGAGTCATCCTTCCTGATCGGAATAAATTTGGCTACCTTTGTCAGCCGGTCGATGATCATCCAGATCGAATCGTTTCCTGTCCGCGATCGGGGAAGCCCATGTATGAAGTCCATCGCAACATCGTAAAACTTCCACTCCGCCACTAGGAGTGGCTGCAATAGTCCTGCGGGGTTCCTGCACTCTGCCTTCACCAACTGGCATGCCTCGCAGTGGGTCACGAAGTAGGTGATATCCTTCTTCATGCTTGGCCAGTACATGGTCTTCTTCAGGTCCGCAGTCATCTTCGTAACACCCAGATGTACTGAATACCGACAGCAATGAGCCTCCATCATGATATCCTCTCGGACCTGGCCTCCCTCTGGTATGCAAATCCGTCCTCTAAAACACACTAGCCCATCCCTTAGTGAGTAATCTCCAGCAGTTCCTGCTTCTAAGGCCCAGAATATCGGCTCAAGCTGGGTATCATGCCTCTGCCCATCTCTAACTCGGTCTCGAATGCTATCTGGGGCAATCAACGATGCTAGGTACTCTCGGTATAGCTCAGGATGATCCTCAGACACAAAGGATATCTGCATCTTTTCGAACATCTGGACCAACTCCAAGGTCATCAACTGCGTTCCTGCTCCAGAGTTTGGGGCCTTCCGGCTCAGTGCATCTGCCACCACATTCGCCTTTCCCGGGTGGTAGTGCATCTCATATTAGTAATCTGCTAGAAACTCCACCCATCGCCTCTGCCTGATATTCAGCTCCTTCTGCGTGTCCACATACCTCAAGTTCTTGTGATCGGAGTAAATGTCGCAGTGGAGACCGTACAGATAGTGTCGCCGGACTTTCAGCGCAAATATGACCGCTCCCATCTCTAAATCATGAACTAGGTAGTTCAGTTAATGCTTCTTCAGCTGCCGATAAGCGTATGCTATCACGTGACCATTCTGCATCAGCATCATACCCATGCCCTGGTAGGAAGCGTTGGTGTAGACCTGGAATCCTTCCTTCCTCGAAGGAAGGACTAGTTTAGGAGCCAAGGTGAGTCAATTATTTAACTCCTGGAAGGCCACCTCGCACTACGGGGTCCAGACAAAGGGCACTTCTTTGCTTGTCAGGGACATGAGGGGAAGGGCAATACGAGAAAATCCATCCACGAACTTCCGGTAGTAACCGGCAAGTCTTAGGAAACTCCGCACATCTGAGGCCAACTTCAGCTGCGGCCAATCCCAAACTGCCTGAATCTTGGCCGGGTCCACTGCCAACCCAGCACCACTGATGATATGACCTAGGAAAGACACCTCCTTCAACCAGAACTAGCATTTGCTGAACTTCGCGTAGAGCTGGTGCTCCCGTAGTCTTTCCAGGGTCATTATCAGATGTCGTGTGTGCTCCTACTCTATCCTCGAGTAGATGAGGATGTCGTCAATAAATACAATGACGAACACATCTAGATATGCCTCAAATACCCTATTCATGAGGCTCATGAAGGCCGGCGGTGCATTCATGAGCCCGAAGGGATTACAGTAAACTCGAACTACCCATATCTACTACTGAAGGCAGTCTTCGGTATGTCCTCCTCCTGGATCCGCAGCTGATAGTAGCCCGACCTCAAATCCAGCTTTGAAAAGAAATGCGCGCCCTCCAACTGGTCAAACAACTTATCTATCCTTGGCAGTGGATAGGTATTCCGGACTGTCAGTCGGTTCAGTGCCCGGTAGTCGATACACAATCTGAGTCTCCCGTCCTTCTTTTTGACAAATAACATCGGGGCTCCCCACGGTGAAGAGCTTGGCCGGACAAAACCGGCTTCCACCAGTTCCTGGAGCTGGCTCCGAAAATCTGTCAGCTCCTTCGGGGCCATGCGGTAAGGGGCTCTAGACGTTAGCTTAGCCCCCTGCACCAGTTGTATCCGGAAATCCTGCTTCCGGTGCAGGGGTATCCCTAACAGCTTCTCTGGAAATACGTCGGTAAAATCTCGCACCACCGGAATATCTGAGATGGAACCCTTAGCCTCGGCCATCCCATACAACACTTCATAGACTTCCTCCCCCTGTAAGTGGGCCTTGACGGCCTGCACGGATGTCAGCAAGAGAGGGGGAATAGATCTAATACCTTCGATGACGATGAAGGAATCCCCATGCCTTACAGTAATCCTCTTGGACATGCAGTCGATTTGAGCATGGTTCCAGCGCAACCATGTCATTCCCAGGATCAGATCAAAGAATGGCATCTTCATGATCGTCGCCGGTGCTTCAAATATCTTTTCGCAGATCTCCGCCTCCATGTTGCAGCGGGCGGTGGTGAATAACTCCGATCTGTCAGGTAGCCGTATCCTCATCATCAGGTCGGTGAACCACTCCACGCCTTCCAGCCCTTCCAGGAAGGCTTCAGACACAAACGAGTGTGAATCACCCGTATCGAACAGTGTATAGGCGGGCTTGCCGCTGATGAAGACTATGCCTGGGCATTTAACTTAAATTCTTAGAAATATAATTATGGTTTTCTTTCCTAGTCTATCATTCCTATATTCATAGCTTTAATTATCTAGGGAATAAAAGATTAAAAATTAACTGGCATACCTGTGATCACTTGCTCCAGGTTCCGTTGTTGAGTCAGATCCAATGCATATACCTGCTCCCTCTCCTGCCCGTGGTCTCTGTCATGGTATCCATGACCTCGGCCATGTCCTCGGCCTCCACAATACTGAGCTGGTGGTGGTGCCTCCCTCATGGGGCAGTTCCTCCGGATGTGCCCTACCTGATGACAATTGAAGCATTCTGGCGGGGGATATGCCATTCCCCCGGGTCTTTGTGCCTCCCACATCTGGGGTGGCTGAGGGGCCACCACTACTGGTTCCCTCTGCTCTAGTCTCTCCTCCTGCCGAGGCTGGTCTTCTACTCTTCTCCCATCTATGATGCGGCCCCGCCGCTGATCATTTCGGGCCCCCCAGCCCTGGTCCTCAGCTGGCCGCTTCTGGCCTCGGGTGGTATGCCAATCTGCCTCGATCCTTTTCGCCATCTCCAATATCCGTGGAATAGGTGTTTCAGACACAAACAACAGAGCCTCCCTTAGATCCTCTCGCAAGCCCTTATAGAACCTCTTGGTGTAACCTGCCTCATCCAACTGGTAAGAATCCGCAAACCGGGCCAGATTGTTGAACTCTTGATGATACTCCACCACTGTCTTGCTACCCGGTCTCAACTGTAGAAATCTATCCTCCAGCTCGTCTCTGGCCCACTGCAGAACAAAATGCTCCAGTAGTGTGGCCCTGAACTCCCCCCAAGCTATCTCAGCAACCACTTTGTCGGTAAAAGACGTGTCCAGCGAAGTCTTCCACCATCTCTTGGCATGGGACTCCAGGCAAAAGACGACCAAGGACACTCTATCCTCCCATGGGCACCGGATCCCAGTCAGCATCTCATACATAATGTCCAACCATTCCTCCGTCCGAACGGCCGACTCTATCCCCAAGTAGGATGGGGGAGAAAGTCCTCGGAAAATACTCAGCCAGTTGGCCCCCGGGTTAAGCTGCGGAGCCGGAACCTGTTGTGCCCTAAATGCCTCAAGGATAGCTGTCAGAGTCTGCCCCTTCTCTGAATGTAGGAACGGAGTGGGAACCGGAGGAGATGGTGCATCCTCAGGAGTCTGCTGGACTCCTCCCTGTGGTGTAGGCTGTGTTGGGGGCTGCATGACAAAGCCAATTGTAAATAATCGACTCAAACCTAATTAACGGTGGACAATTTACATGTGATCCCCCATATGGGCACACCACTGCTTCCTTTGCTTAGTTTGTCCCCAAAATAAACTCGTGCGGGGGTGACCCAGGGGTTGTGGACTGCTACTTTTCGATCGAGGTCTCGCTCTGATACCACTTGTAAGCCCCCCCCCCCCCACCTTTTTTCTTTTTAACACCACGGGGTCTTAGGCCTAGAACCGCCGTTTTGTGGTGACATCTCTACTCCCGGGAAGGTCATCACTACAAAATGCCTATCCTGCCGGCCAAATCGATCTCAATAGTAGTAAAGTAACAAAAGTAAGTCCACAGAAGTCACAAAAATAGTAAATGATCTCCACGAAGGGAGTGCCCACAGATATAATAAAAATACAAAATCTTGGGCTCATGCCCAGTACATCAATGTCCTCACTACAAATCTCTCATCGCAGAAGCAAAACTAAAGTAACTAGTAGGGGCCAGGACTCACAGTCCCTGCCGTCTGAACACCGGTACTAGACTGCCCCATCTCCAAGCGCGTCGACCTCAGGGGCTGCTCCTCCATACTGGGCTCCACGGTTCCCTAAAATGATGTGGTTCGAAAACGGTTAGTCTAAAATACTAAGTCCTATAATCCCCCGCCCCTTCCCCCATGACACCTAGGCACCGAGCGGGGAGGAGGAAAGGAGAGGACATGACGGTGGAGAATGGCAAAATGATCAGATGGCGGCGGAACTAACTAGTAGTCCAATAATATATAAGGCAGTAATAAAAGCATGAGAAATTAAGCAGGAAAAATAACCTTAACTGATGCGAGGACATATAAGCCGAGGGATCTTTTGCAGGGCTCCTATCGTATAAAGAGTCCAGTACCTGTTTATAAGATCGGGTTTTGGTTATTTATAAAGCATACATATAAAGATTTCTGAAATAAACCTTAACTTATAAGCACGCTCGCACGAACTTATAAACCAAGGGGTCGTTTTGCAAGGCCTATTGTATAAAGCGTCCCATACCACTTTATACAATATGTGTCAGGGTTGAATGCAATGGTTATGCTATGAAATACAATTATGCCATGCTGTGAACATGCAAGTGCAACACACCCACTCGACTCTGTGTACACAGACCTTTAGTTCCCCCTTTTTGGAGCCGAACCTCCCAGGATACCTCCGTAGTGGCAAATGGAAGCGGTGGGTTGGGCCTCGCCCACCTCTAAACCGGTAATTGCACTACCAGTCAGACCTATCGTATGCCTCAACGCTGCTGCACTAAGCCGAGCTCCTGCATACTCTTGCCGGCTGGCGCACCGGGCTTTACATGGCCAAGTGCTAAACCACACTTGCCGAGTCAACATATTGGAATTGGTGCATCGACTTACCAATACCGAAGACCCATTAACTTTACTTTATGCACATGCAACCTTGATGTATAACCACCGAGGCAAAGCTCCCCGGACCAACCCGTTTGTCACCAACTGCAACCGAGCCAAAGCTCGCCGGGACAATTTGCCCATCTCCAAATCCACCGGGCCTAATGCCCGAGTGACCTAACCTAACTCCCACAACTCGGGGGAGTGTGAGTGCAACCCTAGATTACTTCTACTTACTCTTGCATTTTAGTTTTACCTGCTATTTAGGTTAGCCCAGGACTGCGCAAGATATACCCCGTGAAGGGCTCTCGAAGGCATGAGGAACTACGATGGGATTACGCCCAAAGCTCCCTTTCACAAGGCACTTACTATTATTGATTGCTACCAGATTTCCCAACCCTTAAATTATTTAATGGATCTAACTCTAGTGCATTAGACACTTCCTCCCCACGGGAAAGGCGATCTTTTGCCGATCCTGAGCACCACCAGACACTAACCATTCCAACCCCTTACTCATCCCAACTTCCAACGACGAACTCTTTTTCATTCATCCAAATCAGGAAACATCTAACCCCAACTCGTGTGCCCCATTTCTTATTCCAACACAATTTCTGCGATTTTACTAAATGCAGAGCAACCTAAACTATATGGAGTATCTAATGGGAGGTACACAAAATAATCACCCAGTACCCCTATAATAATTGTTGGAGGTCTATAATGACATTTTTAGACTAACTCCAGAAATTCATAATTTTCCTAATTTATCTGATAATTTATTTATTTATTCTAGTAAACCAAAAATCCAAGTTTGAACATGAAGTACCCATTTAAATAAGCAAATACTCTACAAAATTTATGATGAATTCAATATGACTATTCAACAAGTAATCCAGTGTCTCCCAATTTTTTGCAGGAAAATAAGCATCTATATAAATTATACGTCAAATCCCCAAAATTATGGGTCTGTAAAGCATATACTGCAAATAATCATCTAAAAATCATGAATTAATTTCTCCAAGTGGCTATTGACCTAAAATTATCAAATACCCAATTTCACAATTTTGCAACAAGTAAATAGCCCTAAATAATTTATTGACCATAATTGTACCTTTTCAAATTTGGGAAGGAAGTAATAAAGTTTTTCAACTAAAATTTATAACAAAATTCAGAAAAAATTATTTTGACTTAAAATATCTCCTGCCCAAATTTCATGAGTCTAGAATGAATAGTGTGATCATAATAAATAAAATACCATTTAGGGCCACATCATGTATAACAAAGGGGTGCTTGTAATATTACTCATAAAATTCCAATAAATTCACCAGAGGTACTGACTAACTTAAAATCCATGCTACCTAAGTTTCACACCTTTTTAGTAAGTTTTGGTGGCTTATTCTACACAAAAAGTGGATATGCCCTAAACTAGGGTTAGGGATTTGAGAGGTCTATCCATCTCCAAATCCTCTAAGATTCATATCAGAGGGCTTTGGCTACCCTAGAATCATTTCTACCAAGTTGCAAGATCACACAAGGGCATGTGACCCCATGCCCTTCACAACACTCAAGAACCCTCCTTAGGGTTTGAGTTTGGATCCTTGGGCAAAACTACCCTAAACCAACCCATAATCCCTATGAGGGTGTCTAAGGTTATGTCAAGTCAGTGGTCAAAATCCCAACCTCTGTTGAGGTGATTAAACCACTCAACCTCAAGGTGCACTTTTTACTTAAGAACCCCTCATTAAGGTAAAATTAGGGTTAGCTTATTTCCTATCAAAAACACATCCAAATGAGGTGAAAATTTATACATAGACATATCATGAGGCTTGGGACCACTCACCAAAATTTAGGAGGGTTTGGAGGTAGTTAGGCCACCTAATTAATTTACCATATTATTATTAAATAAATATAAAAACCATAGACAAAGTATCTCCTAAAATTCCCATTTTTGGACAAGCCCTAGATATAGCTAAGGTTGACCCCCTGCCCAAATTTTAGTTCATTTGGACATGGGATGAAGAGTGGGCACCCTTTTTAATTTCAGGATAGCCTTAGGTATAGGTCCCACCAAAATTGGTGCCCTAGTCCAACCAGAGGTAAAAATTGGTTCAAATCAATTTTGAATTAACGAAGACACTTAGAGCTACAAACATCATGTTGGTGACTTTTACAATAGAGGAGCCGAGGTATTTTTAAAAATTAAAACCATCCCTAGTAAAAAGTGTGACAGAAATGATATAGAAATGAAAATTAAATGATTCTTATCAAAACTAGCGCACGAATCTTGGCACGGATCCAGTGGCCCGGGCTCATCGTCTATATCCAGCCAATGGCTGAGATAGCCCGAGCCTGGACCCACTTCCAATCACCGCTGCCGCACATCCCGGCACTTCCCTGGCCGGCCATCACCACCAACACCTCCACCGAGGTGGTGGCTATCGACTGGCGGCATCACAACCGCCGGAGGGGCGGATTTCGGTAGTTTTAGCAAGAAAATTCTCGGCCCGAAACCATGAAAACCAGGAACTGGTTCGGGCTCAATTGAGCCTGAACCTTGGACCTAAACATTGCTATGATCTAGCCATGAGGTAAGGAGAGGAGGAGGACCTTGTCGGCGGCCTGAAGTCGAGAAGATCGCCGGAAAGCCATTCCTGAAGGCGGTGCCGCTTGGTTTCTGCAACTGCACAGTGGGGAGAGGGGGCTCGATTTCTTCAGGTAAGGATTGGGAAAGCCTTCTCTCGACCAACTGATGGTGTTTAAAGTTTCAGTTGGGGAGGGGAGGGGATGGATTATTAATGCCCATTAAAGCCATTATTGGTTAGGCTCAGCCATGGAGGAGGGGGGCTGAACCAGGCCTTGGTGGCCAGGGAATTGGCTGGAAACTTCTCCCCTTCCTCAGGGGAGTTGAATTCAACCATTAAGGGTGGCCTTTTGCCTCCTCTTGGCCGAACCCCCTTCATCCCCTCCACCTTCTTCTTTCTCTCTCCTACATTAACATGGAATGGAGCTCACCCTCTCTCCTAGTCACCAAGTTGACTTGGTCAATCAGGAGAGCTATTTTCAGCCCATCCATGCACATTATTCCCTAAAGGAGCCACATGAGGAGGCTTGGGCTTGGGCCAGCCCCTTTTTGGGCTAGGTTGACCCAAAGTAGGCTTGGGTTGACTTTGGTCTTTTTGACCTTTGGGAGGCCCCCAATGGATCCTTGGTGACCCATTGATCACCCATAAGGCCTATGTAGGGTTGGGGAGGGCTGACTTGGCACTTTGGAGGTCACCTGCCCTTAGGAAGGGTACTTTGCCCAAGTTAAGGTTAGGGTTGACTTGGGTCAAATTAGCCACTAGTGCTGACCCTAATGGGTCCTTGGTGACCCATGGACCTCACCTTAGGGTTAGGAGGTATAAATGGGGTCCACCTGGCTAGGGGATGGTCAATTGACCCAATATAGTTCAGTTTGACCCATTTGGGGCTAGAGTTGACTTTGGTCAACCTAACCACCTTGACTGCCCTCCAAGGGTCCTTAGTGAGCCATTGACCCCATTTTAGGTATATTAAGACCCTGGTAGGGTTAGTTGGGCTTAACTAGGGCACACTGCCCTTAATTAGGGCACTTTGCCCAATTTAGGCCTAGAGTGGTCCTAGATCAACTTTATCACCCTGAGTCAACTCCAATGGACCCTTAAGGTTCAGATGAACTTTACAATGGATTGGTGAGGCCATGGTGGGGTCTTGAAGTCTTGCTGAAGCCCCATGATCACCTTAACTAGGGTTCATAAATCTACTATTTGCATACCATAGTGGTCTCATCTACATCCCTAGGTCTACTTGGCCTCCTTGGGCTTCCTAGGATTTTGTCATGACCTAGTCATGACAAAACCACTCCTAGGGGTCTAGTTATTTGAGGGATGTTACAGCTCCTGTTCACGAAAATATAAAAGGGAGCCACCTAGGTTTTTGAACCAATCCCATACGTGAGTAGTAAGCAGTAGGGCTGATATCGAGTCGAGTTCGAGTGATTTTGGTTCAACTCAAAATCAAAATTTTCGACTCGAACTTGGCTCGAAATTGACTCGAATTGATTTCAAGTCGAGATGGCTCGACTCGAAATGACTCGATTCCAAGTCGGCTCGAAATTGAATCGAGTCGGCTCGAAATCGAATCGAGTCGGCTCGAAATTGAGTAATTTTTCATTTTATTCTTAGTTTGCTCAAAATTAAATTGGACAAGCGATAAATTTAGCAAATGAAACACTTAAAGTCATCATTCTTTTTATTTAGGTTTAAATTTTGTTATTTTTAATCTTCAAATAAGGATATATTAATAAATACATAATTTTTTTAATTAATTCGAGTTGATTCGAATCATATTTCAAGCGATTCAGGGCTGACTCGAAATCGACTCGAAATCAAATTCGAGTCAAATTTGAATCGACTCAAATTGAGTCGAATCAATTTTAACCGATTCCGATTCAGCTCAATTTTCAAACGATTTTCGAGCGACTTTCGAGTTTCGAATAATATGCTCAACCCTAATAAGCAGTCGCCTGTGAGATTTAGGTATGTCGCCTGAAGCCTTTAAGTGCAACCACCTAAAGCCTTTGGAAGTCGTCCATAAGAGAAGATCTTTGTCACACACACACAGACACTCTCTCTCTCTCTCTCTCTCTCTCACTCTCTCTCTCTCTCTCTCTCGCTCGCTCGCTCGCTCGTACACTCAGAGGGGCCGCCAGCCTTGGGTGTTGTCACTGGTCTTGGAGGAGATATCTGTTGGTATTGAGAGAGGGTGTTGCCCCTAGGATTTGTGGATATTGCTGTCGGCGTTGCACTGGAAGTTCTTTGGAGTAAAGAGATGCGGTGTCAAAGGAATGTGTGAGTGCAATTAGCCTCAACAGTGTTTTATCTCTTGTGGTGGCATGGTCTCCGCTGGTGGTATGGTTAAACGTCATACATCGACGTTGAAGGTTTTGGCGAAACTTGTGCATCCGCGAGGCGGATTATAATCCAGATCTTCTACTCTTTTGCAGATCTTATGTGTCCGGCGGATCCGTGTATATTTCATCGGACGGTCAAATTTCTCATGTATTTGCATTTATATTTTCGTTATATAATTTTTTTTGTTGTGTTTTGTGTTCTTGTTACCTGTTTTGATTTATAGTTTTGCCTGCATTTATATCAGATTTTACAACAAGTGGTATCAGAGTCAGGTTGCAAGTAAGTGACTTATTGGACGTTCCAATTTTAGGTTTGGGTCAACAATGAGTGACGACATCGGTGTGTAACACCTCCCCTGTAATGACCGTATAATATGGGTCCGGCCGGGGAGCCACAACATACAGACGCCACAGCTTCAGTATTATAAGATGATATAACTACCCGATCTCAAAACTCATAACCACAGCACAGCTGAAAAAGCAAACAGACTAGAAGTTATCCACAACATATAGGAGTATCGAAGCAGCCTTAAGGCCTTACAACAAAAGTGAGTCCAAAACTCAAATAATAACACCAGTCATAAGTGTGCATAAGCACTCCTAGACTACCTCGGCATGCAAGCTGGAAAACATGAGCATCAAACATACAATGTCATAAAAGTAGAGCTACAACAAAACTATAACACTTCATGAGGCTTAGGCCCTTTTTGCCGGCGAGCTAGCTCCTGCTTGCGATCCTTGCCCTGTAAAAATTTTGATTGTAACGTGGGTCAGCATATAATGAAAGGGCCTGCTTACGCAGCATGTATGCAAAAACCCGGGCTTCACCCAAGGCACCCGATCGCATATGCATCTAGCACATCATCACATCATATGGGTACTCATCATTTCCCCATTGGCATAAAGCCGCATACAAAGGGGGGGGGGGTACCAACATTCCCCCATCGGCATACAAGCCGTCACACGGAACTCTTGCCAAGGCCCCACCCACTCAAGTTCTTAGACCCGGGCTTGCCTGTAAGCCCTGACTTCTCATGTCAAGATTCTAACAAACACACAGACCGATTCTAAGAAGCCTTGCTGGACCCCACCCGCTCATGGCCTCATTGCTCGGGCTTGCCCCATGCTTGACATTCTCGTCAGTCTCATAGAAGGGGACTAGTCTCGTCGGGACACTCTCCACACATGACGTGCACGTCACGGGATAGCCAGCCGACCACTGAGATACAGCCACGCCTTGGCACATCATAATCCAAGACAATTCCACCCTAGTCCCTCATCCGTACTACAGCGTTCCCGCGCAGCAAGGAAACCATCTACTCCAATGTGGAGCTAACCTTGTTCACCAAGGAAACCATCTACCGCCAATGAGGATCTAACCTTGTCTGGTTCCGACTACACGTACTCACTCGAGAAAAGGGGGAAAACATCACAAACATCACAAATGGCATCTTGCCGCAATGGATCTCTAAGAATCCTTAAAGCTCGTATGCAACATCATCGAGTCGGACTAACGGTCGCGACTACGGCTTCACCCACCATGCCTAATCCACTAATGGAGCGGATCTCTAATGCAAAAACATGATGGGGACGGACTCAATCAACCCGGAGGTTTCTCTAGAACCTTGGCGACCCAAACCCCTCTCATTTGAGAGTTTGGTGCCCAAAAACTAGAAAATAAAAGATGCTAAAACATGCACCTAAAACCAAGAGGAGAAGTGTCGTTACCTTCTGACCCCTCTTCCTCGCCATGGCAACCTAGCCGAATGAAAACCTTCGCAACGGTCTTGCCTCCACGGATCCGGACTCGGCTCGTGATTTGGAGCACTGAAGCCTCTCCAACAGCCGGATCTCTCCTTCATCTTCTTCCTTGCTCTCCCCTCTCTCTAGATCTTAGAAATAGATTGCTTGGAGAAGAATGAGGGTTTTTAACCCTATTCTCTGACTTAACTCAGCAAGGGAAACCCTGGACCATCAGATCCCAAAAGAAGGGAAAGAACGGCCACGATCTGAACTGAAAAACAAAACACCTAGGTCGAACACGGCTTGTGACACTCCCATGTCCAAGGCCGTGTTCCCCAATCGACGCCGAAACCGTCGCACCCAAAACAGGACACGGGTCCATGACACGCCCGTGTCACATTTGATACGGCCATGTCCAACCTGAATACGCCCGTGCTCCAGGCCGTCTCCAACCCCTTACACGTCCCGACTACAACCCGAGAAGGGCACGACCAGTGATACGCCCGTGTCTCAGGCCGTGTTAGAAGTCTCGATGATCGTCGACTGCCTCTTCGTTAACTTTGCAAAAATTCGTCGAACACGCTTGACACGGCCGTGGACACGGCCGTGTCCTAAGCCGTGTTGCCCTGCCTGTGTCGATACAACCGTGTCGATACCGCTGTGTCGACACATCTGTGTCGACACCTCCCCTGTGTCGACACAACTGTATCGACACCTTCTCCTCTGTGTCGACACCACTGTGTCGACACCTCTGTGTCGACACCACTGTGTCGACACCTCTGTGTCGACACCACTGTGTCGACACCTCTGTGTCGACACCACTGTGTCGACACCTCTGTGTCGACACCTCCCTTGTGTAGACACTCGAGGGAACACGCATGCGACATGGGCTCCGACACGGGCGTGTTAGAGGGCGTGTCCCCCACTAGTCGACGAACTGAGCGAAAAATCGTCGACTTCCCGGGCTCTCGATGAACTTGGTATGACACGGTCATGGACACGCCCGTGTCCTAGGCCGTGTGACCCTCACCAAGACCCAAACTTGGCTCTCGACGCTGCTCGTCCTTCTTTCAAATTTTGGGGCGTTACAACTCTCTCCCCCTTAAAAGAATTTCGTACCGAAATTACCAAAAAGCAAGAAGAGTACACAAAATTTAAATGATACCTGAACGAAAAAACTCTGGATACTCCTCCAGCATGGTTTTTTTCTCGCTCCCAAGTGTGCTCCTCACGGTCGCAGTTGTCCCATCAGACTTTAACGAGTTTGACCTCTTTGTTCCGCAACTGCCGAATATTTGAGTCCTCTATAGCAATTGGACGGACTTGCGTCCTCAAGTCTTCCTCTATCGGCACCGATGTCGATTCGATCACCACACTAGCCTCTACCAAGGCTTTCCTCAAGACGGAGACATGGAAGACATCATGCAATCCACTCAACTCTGCGGACAACGCCAACTGGTATGCTGCTTCTCCCACCGTTCAACAACCTCAAAAGGTCCCAAAAAACTTGGACTCAACTTCTTGAGTCGGCGAATTCATGAAACGCCTTTGAACGGCTTGATCTTTAAATAGACCCAATCACCTACCACGAACTACAACGTTCGGTGGCGAGCATTAAAATATTTTGCTTGCTGATCTTGAGCCACTTTCATGCGCTCTTGAATGGTCCGTACCAACTCACAAGCATCAGCTACCACCTCTTTTCCCAAAAGTTTGGTGTCTACCACCTCTTTAATCTGAACTTGGACTTGTGTTCAATCAATCTCCTCAACAACAACTTCTGTAGACTGTATAAGCCTATTTATAGGCCTTCTTCATGGTAACCGGCTGGTCCGGTCCATAACTGAATTCTGACAACTCTGACAAGTGCTGTAGACCGGCTGGAATGGCAGCTGTCAAGTCATCCAGTCAGTTCTTGAAAATTCTGTAACTGTCTAGAAGTGTCGAGACTATCTGTCTTTAAGTGTCGACACTTATAGACCAAGTGTCGACACATATTGTCTAAGTGTCGACACTAGCCTACAAGGTGTCGACACAACTCCTTGTGTTGTAGATTCTATATCTCGACACTGCTTCTTCTTCATGGGTCGACATTGAAATTGAGTGTCGACACAAGTACTTGTACTTCAGTATTTTGCTGAATTCTTCTAAGTGTCGACACAACACCTTTGTGTCGACACATCTTCATGTGTTGAAACTGTTAAGTGTCGACACTGCTTCTTGGTGTCGACACATGTATTCAGTATTGATACTTGTTGAGTGTCGACACAGCTCCTTGTGTCGACACATTCTTCTTTTGTCGAGACTCTGGCTGAGTGTCGACACATTCCCTTAGTGTCGACACTTGTACTTAGAATATTTTTGTTGAACTTTGCTGATCTTTACTAAGTGTCGACACAGCTCCTTGTGTCGACACTTTCTTCAAGTGTTGAGTCTTCAGCTGAGTGTCGACACATTCTTTCTTGTGTCGACACTTCCTTCAAGTGTTGACTCCTCTGCTGAGTGTCGACACATTGTTCTGGGTGTCGACACTTGTACTTAGAATATTTTTGTTGAACTTTGCTGAGTGTCGACACAGCTCCAAGTGTCGACACTTTTGATGTAGACACAGTTTCACTGGATGTTGACACAACTGCTATGTGTCGACACAGCTTCACTGCACTCTTCTTCATTGAGTGTCGACACAGCTCCTTGTGTCGACACTTTCTGTCTGGTGTCGACTCAGCATCCCTGGTGTCGACACAATGACTCCAAGTGTCGACACAGCTTGCCTGGGTGTCGACACAAGTCTTCTTAAGTGTCGACACTTTCCCTCTGGGTGTCGACACATGGACTTAGAAACTTTTTCATCATTTCCTGCAAATACTTAACCTGCACAAGTAAACTCAAAACACATCAAATACATTTTGATGTATATCATTGAGTTGGGTGAGGCTTCTTCAAATCAGGTACATTTAGACCAATGTAACCAACAATCTCCCCCTATTTGGAGAAGTCATAACCCTTAGTCAATGATATACACCATTCATAATAAAATTACACAATGATGTAAAGCAGGATCATATATAGCAGGGCAAACATAAACATGTATCAAACAAACATGTATACAAAGACATAATCTCAGAACAACAATGAAATAGATTTAACATATAACACATTGTTCTAATATCTGTCATATTCATTTTCAAAAGTTTACAGAATGTTTTACATCAATAAAAGATTACAAGGTAAACTTAAGAAAATTCTAATTCTATTTCTGTTCAGGCTCCTTGATCACTATTCCTTTGCCAGCTTGTACTTTGGCTTGAACAGGAGCTTCAGCAATATCATCATCAACAGGCTTCTTGCCTTTCAGATCTTTCTTCTTAAGTTCCTCAGCCTTAATCTTTTGCCTTTCAAAATAATGATAAGGCTTGGGAAAGTACTTGCTAGGCTCCTGAGCAGTAGGAGGTAGCTTTCCCATCTTGGCCTTTCTCCTGTATTGGACTATAGCCTCCTGCCTTGTCTCATGCTTTCTCCATTCAGCCTCAGAAAACCACTTGTTCCTGTCTTGAATGTTATCCTTTGCAGCTTTCCATGCAGTCAAAATAATGTTCCTAGAGGTGGGGCTCCACTGCTCAAAGTCAGGTCTTTGTTCAGCTTGCTCCCTGAACCTCTTCTTTGACAATATAGTTTCTTCTTCTTTCTGCATAGCTTCTTGCATAGCTTCAGAGATTGGCTGGACTACCTTTTCTATGATGACATTATCCTTACCCCCAGGTGGGCTATACATGGACTGTATGTCAGCATGAACCATATCAAAATCTGGAGGAGGGTAGATGACTTGAGCCACTTCAGGTTGCTCCCCTCCAAGATATGCAGGATGAATTCCAGATTCAGCAACATTATCATCATCACAAAGAGGAGGATATCCAAGAGTTGCTCTGATGGAATTAGATATCCACTTAGCATGATCAGAGCTGGCCTTGACTAACACTCTCTCCCCCTTTATGACTTCTCTTTCTATATGATCTCTGACATCATCTTTCTGAAATCTCACTTGATTATCCAAATAATTAACTCCATCTTTAAAGAAAGGTTTTAACCTTTGGAGTTTGTCAGTTATCAACTTTTGAGAATCTTGAATGGCAGTCTTAACAGCAGTGATTTCTTCTAGGAATACTTTGTCAAATTCTGCTTTAGCAGCAGCAGTAGAAGTAGGCAAGCCAGCAGCCATGTTCTTCATTTCTGTGACAATAACATTGTGAGATTGTGTCAAATTGTCATTCATTCTGATTTGGTTCTCTAGAACATACCCTGCTTCAGTGCTATGTCATCTACTTGAGCCTTTATTTTTTCTTAATGAGTTGCAAGATAGACTACTGCATTCCCACCCTTGTGGAAGCAGTCAGTCATCTCCTTCTTATTAAGATTCATCTCAAATCTTATTGACTTGATATCCTGGGATAGATCAAACTGTAATGATTTTTGCCCTTCATCAACATACTTCTCAATTGCCTGCCTGTGCTCATCAAGTTTAATTTGCATTGCTACCATTAAAGCACTATAATCAACAGTTGGAGCTGGCTGTGATATAGGCTGTGGAGTAACAGTTTGGAGAGCCTTCTTATAACTTTGGCTCCTTCTCCTAAATACTTGAAATTTTCTTTTCTTAGCCCTTGAAGTCTCCTCATCTTCAGAGGCAGACGTGCTGGCTATCTCTACCCTCTCCTTAGGTAGCTCTTCAATAGCTTGGGGCTTTTCAGGTTCTTGCCTTACAGACTCTTCAACATGAACTTGTAGGTGCTCCCCCTCAACTAGAGCATTCTCCCCCTCAGCAGCAGTTTCTTTGTCAAAATCTGTTTGATCCAGGTTAAGGAACAGATCTTCCATGGTATACTCTTGTGGAGAATGAGCTGGAGAAACTCTGGGCTCATCAACCACTAGATCAGATACATCTTGAACTATAACAGATGTGTCTTCCATGACAACATCTGGGACTTGACTATGAATCTGTGATTGCTGATAAACATCAGACAAATCAGTATCCTCTAAAGGAAAATCTATAGCATTAAGCTCAGTGATTACCTCTAGATGATGTTGGTTGCTTGTTCACTTTCTAGTGTAGTTGGTTCTTCTACAACTAGAGGCTCCCCCTGGATTTGATCCTTGTGTATGGGGCTAGCTTGAGGTAGCTCCCCCTAGATTTCAGCAACATCTTGAGGAGCTGGAGACTTTACAGCAGTTCCTTCCTCATTCTCATCAGGTGTGAAGACCACTTGCTCTTCACTTTCAGAGCTGCTAGTTGGAACCTGAGCCACTGGGGCAGACTTCTTCTTCTGCTTCAGTGGAGTTGCTTTCTCAGGAGTGATCTTCTCAGGGGTTGACATCTCTTTAGACAACACCCTGTCCCATCTGTAGAATATTCTCATATCCATTTTCCTCATATGATTTATTTTAGTGCCAGCAGTCTGACCCATAACTTCTGGCGTGCTTCTAGCTAGATATAGACTTAAGATCCTTCCCAAGTTTGGCTTCTTTAGGCTTTCTTTAATCTTCTCAAAAACTACTACAGACCAGTCAGTTTTCAGAGTGAAGATTATCCTTATCATAATACTAAACATATAGACAGACACTCTGTCATGCCCTCCTGGCTTGCTCAATATCACTTTCCCAACAATTTCAGACAGGAATTTCCCCTGACTGTTCATTCCTTTTCTATTGAAGACTGAACCAATCTTCATCTTAGCATCTAGTCCACACCAAGTTAGAGCTTTCCTGGTCTTAGAAGCAGCAACTTCTTCTTCTTCTTTGGTTCTAGGTAACTGTAGTACTTTCCTCAGACTTTTTGGAGAGACCTTTACTTTTTCACCATGAACCCTGGATTTGATCTTGAATCCAGATTCGTCCACTTCAGCACCATTGAGGAATTCCAGTACTTCCTTCTTCCAGATTTTAGTAGGTTCAGAAACAAGGAATTCCAACCCCGAGTCTGCTACTAGGGTTACTACAGTCTTGATTTCTTGGTCGGCATCATCAAAAGCATTGCGCACCAACTCGTAGCCTTTATTGACGTTCTCCTCAAGCTTTGGTGCCATTAGGGTTTGATGAATTTGACTGGAGAGAAGAGAGGTGTCGACACACAAGTTTTGGTCTCGAAACTTTTGAAAGCGTGTCGACAGACTAAGGTAAAATCCTATTTATACCTTTCTAGGTTTGAAGATGAAAAGGCGGGCAGCTAACTTAAATTGTGTCGACACTGTCGATAAGTGTCGACACTGACTTATAATGTCTCGACACATATGTGTCGACATAAGTTTAGTCAACAAATTATATGTGTCGACACTTGTTTATGTGTCGACACCACTTAACTCGACATATAGTCGAGACTTTACTTAGATAATTCTGAGTAAACACTATGTGTCGACACCACCTTGGTTGTGTCGACACCAACTTGTCATGTGTCGACACTAATATTCTGAAGTGTCGACACCAACTTCCTAGATGTGTCGACACCTATTCCCTGAAGTGCTGAAACCAATTTTCTGTGTCGACACAGAAATCTCTGTGTGTCGACACCTTTTTACTTAGCCATTTCCAATTTTATAAACTTACTCTAAGTTTATCATTTCTAGTTCAATTTTAAACCTATTGAACTTAGTTTCTTCTAGGGGCATAGTATACATATCAGCTAGTTGATTTTCACTTTTAACATATTATAGTAAAATATCTTCTTTCTCTACATGCTCCCTAAGAAAATGATATTTTATCTCTATATGTTTAGTTCTACTATGGGAAACAGGATTATGTGCAATTTATATAGCACTTGTAGAATCACAAAAGAGTGGAGTTCTACTTACCTGAAATCCATAGTCCTCAAGCTGATGTTGTATCCACAGAAGTTGAGCATAGCAACTTCCTGCAGCCACATATTCTGACTCTGCTATGGAGATAGCCACACTTGTTTGCTTTTTGCTACTCCAAGAAATCAGTCTTCCACCTAGGAATTGATAGGTTCCAGTTGTGCTCTTTCTGTCTTCTTTGCATCCTGCAAAGTCTGCATCTGAATAACCTGTTAGTTCAAAATCCCCATTCCTAGGGTACCAGAGGCCTAGATAAGGAGTGCCCTTTAGATATCTCAATATTCTTTTGACTGCTGTCAAATGAGACTCTTTAGGGCAGGCTTGATACCTTGCACAGACACATGTAGCATACATGATATCTGGTCTACTTATAGTCAAGTATAATAGGGAGCCAATTATCCCTCTATACAAGGTCTCATCCACAGGTTTCCCTGCATCATCCTTGCTAAGAGACATACTTGACCACATAGGAGTCTTCATGGTGCTGGATGAATCCATACCATACTTTCTTATGAGTTCTAGGGTGAACTTGGACTGGCAAATGGATAAACCATTCTCAGTCTGTCTTACTTGGAGACCCAAGAAGAACTTTAGCTCTCCCATACTACTTATCTCAAATTGACCTTGCATCAGTTTTGCAAACTTTTTGCAAAGGCTACTTTCAGTAGACCCAAATATAATGTCATCTACATATATTTGTACTAGTATAACTTTGCCTCTAGATTCCCTAAGGAATAGAGTCTTGTCTATTTCCCCCTTGTGAACTTATTCTCAATGAGGAAACTAGACAGGGTTTCATACCAAGCCCTAGGGGCTTGCTTTAACCCATATAAAGCTTTCCTAAGTCTATAGACATGATTAGGTAAAGTTGAATCAACAAAACCTGATGGCTGTTCCAAATAGACTTCCTCTTTAAGATTACCATTCAGAAATGCTGACTTGACATCCATTTGGTAAACTTTAAATCCTTGAAAGGTTGCATAGGCCAGGAACATCCTTATGGCTTCCAATCTGGCTACTGGAGCAAAGGTTTGATCAAAATCAATACCTTCTTCCTGCCTATATCCTTTAGCAACCAATCTTGCTTTGTTCTTAATGATAACTCCTTATTCATCCATCTTGTTCCTATAGATCCACTTGGTTCCAATTATATTGTGGTCTTTAGGTTTAGGAACAAGCTCCCAGAATTTGCACCTCTTGAACTGATTCAGCTCTTCTTGCATTGCCTCAATCCAAAGAGGGTCTTGAATGACTTCTTCAAACTTCTGTGGTTCAACTTGGGATAGAAAACTGGAGTAGATTGCTGCATTCAGATTTCTGCTCCTTGTTTGTACCCCTTGTCTTGGATCACCAATGATTTGTTCTGTTTGGATGATCTCTAAGATGCCTATTGGCTGGAGGCATCCTTACTTCAGGTTGAACTTCATCAACATCTTCATCATGCTGTACTCCTTGAACTTCATCAGCAATTGGTACATGTAGTTCTCACCCTGGACAACAGCCATTGTCTTCTACTTGTTATCTTGCAGTAGGTTCTTCTTCTAGAGTGAGTTTGTCCATCTTCTTTGTTAAACCTGTGGGGCTGCATATACTACTAGACAACTCATTGTTAATAAGTCTAGTTTCATCAAATACTACATGTACAGTCTCTTCTACAACTTGAGTAGATAAGTTGTAGACTCTATAAGCCTTACTATTGTTGTTGTACCCAATAAAAATTCCCTCTTGTGACTTGGCAGCAAACTTAGTCAAGTAAGACTTACCATTGTTAAGTATGAAACACTTACAACCAAAGATCCTAAAGTAGGATAGGTTTGGTTTCCT
The DNA here is from genome assembly GCA_039583875.1 of Platanthera guangdongensis. Classification (NCBI taxonomy): domain Eukaryota; kingdom Viridiplantae; phylum Streptophyta; class Magnoliopsida; order Asparagales; family Orchidaceae; genus Platanthera; species Platanthera guangdongensis. Next base: position 176,062,785 of record CM077163.1, on the reverse strand, counting down.
GCCTTTCACAACCTCATAGGGGGTCTTGTTGAGGCTTTTAGTAATGGTAGCCCTATTAATAACATGGCATGCAGTATTCACTGCCTCAGCCCAGAAGTATTCTGGTAGTGATGTATCACTTAATAGGGTCCTACCAGCCTCAATCAAGGTTCTATTCTTCCTCTCAGCAATGCCATTTTGCTGAGGTGTTCTTGGTGAAGAAAACTCTTGAAATATCCCAAATTCTTCACATAGTTTTGTCATGCTATCAGACTGAAACTCAGTACCATGGTCACTTCTTATTTTGACCACTGTACTATTGAGTTCATTCTGAATTTGTCTAACAAAGCTATAGAAGACATTGGGTGTTTCAGATTTCTATCTAAGGAAGAACACCCAGGAAAACCTTGAGTAGTCATCTACAACTACAAAGGTATAGACTTTCCTACCTAGGCTGTGAACTGGCATTGGACCAAAGAGATCCATATGCAAGAGGTATAAGCACCTCACAACATCTTTGTTTTCAATGCTTCTAAAGGTGGATCTAGTCTGCTTGCCCTTTTGACAAGCTAAGCAAATACCATCTTTAATACACTTAACTTGAGGACCATTCCTCACTAACTCTTTACTAAAGAGTTTGCCAATTGTCTTGTAGTTAAGATGGGCTAGCCTCTTGTGCCATTTGACACAATGAGAGACTGTCTCATCAGCTACAAGACACACTTGAGAACCATTGGTCTCACACATAATGTCTAGGCAGTAGACATTCCTCTTTCTATAACCTGTCAAAATAATCTCTTGATCATTTGATCTCTTGATATGACAACCATCTTTCACAAATGAGATGTCATATCCTACATCACTTAATTGACTTATACTAATTAGGTTGTGTTTCAAACCTTTAACATAAGCCACTTGAGTAATGGTAACTAAGTTACTAGAAATGTTACCAAACCCTTTGATGATTCCTTTTTCAGAACCACCAAAGGTGAATTTAGGACCATCTTTAATTGGAGTGTAGTCCTTTAGCAATCCCCATGTTCCAGTAATATGTCTGGAACATCCACTGTCCAAGTACCATATAGGGGCATGGCCACTTGGACTCACCTGCAAAATAGATTAGTGAACCTTAGAACCCAAAGAATTCTTGGGTCCTTGGTACTGGTTAGTTTGCATTCTAACAAAGCTACCTGCAGGCTTTCCAATAGGCAATTTGCTACTCACTTTGGCACTAGCATTGTGCCAACAGTCCATTGCATAGTGGCCTACCTTGCCACAACACCAACACTCAAACTTATTGTACCTTTGCTTAGGTACTGTCTTTGCTATTTTATCTACAGCAGACTTGTTGAGAGTTGGGGCTTTGCCTTTGGACTTAGACTTGGACTAAACAGTCCTTGCAGGTCTAGTAAATCCCAGTCCAGCTTTGCCTTTGTGATGAACAAATTCATCAATTAATGGCAGAACTGACATAGGTTTAGAAAACCTAGCAACTAAGTCTTTCTCTTTCTGAAGATTAATCTCCAGACTCTTGATTTGATCATTCTTAAATGATATAGTTCCCATCTTAATCACAGTTATGTGCTTCAGTCTGACTATCTCATTAAGCTTTTGATCAAATAACTTCTCAGAATCTGTTGCTACAGCTTTGAGATTTGCAATTTCCTTTGCCTGACTTTTGGCTAGGGACTTGCTCTTCTTGTAAGCTTGCAACAGTACTTTATATTCATCTATTAACTGATGAATATCTTCTTCAGACTCAGAAGCACTCTCATCATTTGATGATGATGAATCTGATTCTGTACTGGCACAAGAAATTGAACTTAAAGTTGAACTTTGTACCTTACTAGGTCCTGGCTGCTCTAGGATTTTGTCATTTTCAGTCAATGCCATCAGTCCTTGGCACTGACTGTCCTCTTGTTCATATATAGAATTCATAATCTGCATGAACTCTTCTTCTTCTTCCTCAGCAAATAGTCCAATATATGCCTCAGCATCTGACTCAGTTTCTGATGAAGATAAATCTGACAGGCTCTTGTCCTTTTTGGCAACAAAAGACTTCTCCTTCTTGCCCTTGTATTGAGTCCTTTTCTTGTCACTAGACTCCTTCCTCTTCTCTGGACAGTCTGCAATGACATGTCCTTGTCTATTACAACAATAGCACACAATTTTTGATAGTGTAGCTTTGCTAGACTTGGACTTTTTCCTGTCTTTCTTTGAAGACTTCTTTTTCTGATAAGAGTCTTCCTTTTCCTGTGAAGTAGATGGCATTGTCCTCCACTGTTTCTTCTTTAAGAATTTCTGAAAATGTCTTGTGAAGGCAGCAAAGTCCTCATCACTTTCAATGCTTTCAGATTTTGTGCTTTCTGAATCTTCTGACTCAGTCTCAACTACTTTAGGAGGTGGAGTTGGTGGCTTACTCATGTACTTTCTGGGGGCTTCTGATTTAAAGGCCACTGTCCTTTCCTTGTGTTCATTTCTTGTGGATTTCTCCTCTTCTTTCCTCACCATTAACTGCATCTCATAAGACAGCAGTTTGCCAAAAAGTGTTGGTGGAGGAATTTCTGCTAACTTAGCCATTTCTCTAATGGCACAGATCTTGGTGTCCCAATCTTTTGTTAGGGACCTTAGAAACTTATCATTGAGTTCATAATTACTGAACTCTCTGCCATAGGACATGAGCTCATTCACAATCCTGTAAAACTCTTATAGCACTCAGTTATGCTATCAGCTTTTCCTTGTCTAAAACTTTCATATTCTTGATTGAGCAAGGATTTTCTGTCTTGCCTGACTTCTTCAGAACCCTCCATATACACGATAAGAGTATCCCACATTTCTTTAGCTGTCTTACAGTATATCAGATTCTGAAAAGTTGCATCATCTATAGCACTCACTATAATGTTTTGAGCCCTTTTGTCCATGGTGGTTAGAACAATCTCATCCTTTGTCATTTCAGAGAAATCCGTTGGTGTTCTCTTATTTGCATCTAATACTGACACCTTCATGGGCACATATGGCCCTTCCTTCACTGTGATATAAATCCTAGGGTCTGAGGCTTCCATAAAGAGTCTCACCCTTTCCTTCCAGATACCAAAGATCTCTTTCCTACATATGGGTAGCTTCATTGATCCCAATTCCTTGTGATTTTCAGTGGAACTCATACTTCTTGATTTTCTTGATTCTGTAATTCACTTAGACTGAATCTGCCAACAGGATCTACTCAGACAGTTATGTCCCTTTTTGAGTAACCTCCCTCTGATACCACTCGAAAGATATTGTACCTAAATACCTAGAGGGGGGGGGGGTGAATAGGTGACTTGAATCTTTTTAACTTTTTATGGCAGCAATCAGTTTCTAACAAAGATTTATATCTACTTTTGCACAGCTATCACTCAGCAATTACAGCAAACCACAACACACAGTAGACACACAGTTTTATAGTGGTTCCCCAAGGTTTGGGTACATCCACTATCCCCCTTCGCCTATCTAGCAGTGTGCTAGATTCGGCCAAACTCCTCCACTATCTCAGGACCCAAAACTGGTTCCTACACCTCAAGCCCAAGTCCCTACAACTCAGCTTCTTCACAAAGCCTACACTCAACCACAAAGACCTACACTCAGCCACCAAGGCCTACACTCAGCCACCAAGGCCTACACTCAGAGATTTCAATCTCCTACACTCAGGCTCTCAAGCCCTACACTCAGCCTTTATAATTACAGGCTTACAAGACTCAGATCCAAAGGATTCTACAAGATAAAATGAATACAATAATGTTAACTCAGCAACTCAGAGACAAGAGAGGGGAGTTGTGAGTTTCTTGATGAGTTCTTAGAAGAACTCAGCTGAAATCAATCCGACTTAGCTTTCTTCAAAGCTTCTTGAAAGTAGAACTCAATAAGATTGACTCCTTCTGCAGTTGATCCTTGATCTCTGCTACTTAAGATTCAGAGTGAATCTGAACCCTTTTTCTCAGCCTGGTTCCAAAGACTGATTTATTGGATGAAGCTCTCTCTCTCCAACTTCTTAGATCTTCACTTGATAGCTAGATCTTCTTTTAATCTGAACTTGGACTTGTGTTCAATCAATCTCCTCAACAACAACTTCTGTAAACTGTATAAGCCTATTTATAGGCCTTCTTCATGGTAACCGGCTGGTCCGGTCCATAACTGAATTCTGATAACTCTGACAGGTGTTGTAGACCGGCTGGAATGGCAGCTGTCAAGTCATCCAGTCAGTTCTTGAAAATTCTGTAACTGTCTAGAAGTGTCGAGACTATCTGTCTTTAAGTGTCGACACTTATAGACCAAGTGTCGACACATATTGTCTAAGTGTCGACACTAGCCTACAAGGTGTCGACACAACTCCTTGTGTTGTAGATTCTATATCTCGACACTGCTTCTTCTTCATGTGTCGACACTGAAATTGAGTGTCGACACAAGTACTTGTACTTCAGTATTTTGCTGAATTCTTCTAATTGTCGACACAACACCTTTGTGTCGACACATCTTCATGTGTTGAAACTGTTAAGTGTCGACACTGCTTCTTGGTGTCGACACATGTCTTCAGTGTTGATACTTGTTGAGTGTCGACACAGCTCCTTGTGTCGACACATTCTTCTTCTGTCGAGACTCTGGCTGAGTGTCGACACATTCCCTTAGTGTCGACACTTGTACTTAGAATATTTTTGTTGAACTTTGCTGATCTTTACTAAGTGTCAACACAGCTCCTTGTGTCGACACTTTCTTCAAGTGTTGAGTCTTCAGCTGAGTGTTGACACATTCTTTCTTGTGTCGACACTTCCTTCAAGTGTTGACTCCTCTGCTGAGTGTCGACACATTGTTCTGGGTATCGACACTTGTACTTAGAATATTTTTGTTGAACTTTGCTGAGTGTCGACACAGCTCCAAGTGTCGACACTTTTTGATGTAGACACAGTTTCACTGGATGTCAACACAACTACTATGTGTCGACACAGCTTCACTGCACTCTTCTTCATTGAGTGTCGACATAGCTCCTTATGTCGACACTTTCTATCTGGTGTCGACTCAGCATCCCTGGTGTCGACACAATGACTCCAAGTATCGACACAGCTTGCCTGGGTGTCGACACAAGTATTCTTAAGTGTCGACACTTTCCCTCTGGGTGTCGACACATGGACTTAGAAACTTTTTCATCATTTCCTGCAAATACTTGACCTGCACAAGTAAACTCAAAACACATCAAATACATTTTAATGTATATCATTGAGTTGGGTGAGGCTTCTTCAAATCAGGTACATTTAGACCAATGTACCCAACACACAAGTTTGACATCAATTCACGTACAAAGCTACATCCCGCTTCAGTCCAAGCGACCAAAAGGATCTCTTCATATCCAAGTACATATTTGTACTGCCCGAATGAATGGAGTACTTTGTAAAGTGAGCCTCAAACATCAACTCCTCACGGAGCTTGCCGAACTACGATACACAAATCTTTCCGTCCTTCCTCAGAATCCCATCAATCATCTCTCAGGCGCTGCACTCGCCTTTTTGAGCTTCCACCACGAATGACTGAAACTCCATATCCAAACGAGTCGCTTCCCGAATACGATCGGACAAGTCGTTCTGCACTTCAATCCACTTTAATCCAGCCACGCTAACCCCGCCTCTTGCTACGCACTCCAAGATGAGGGACTCCCATTCCCGCACCAACTGCTCATCATGAGCGTCAATACAATTCCCTTACCCAGAGTATTTTCTACTCAATGCATCGACCACCACATTGGCCTTGCCTGGCGTATACTGAATCGCCACCTCATAGTCTCCAAGAACTCGACCCACCTACGCTGCCGCATATTCAGGTCCTTCTGATATAGGAGATACTTCAGGCTTTTGTGATCCGTGAAGATCTCTACCTTCGCACCATAAACATAGTGCCGCCACAATTTCAACGCGAAAATTACCACCGCCAACTCCAAGTCATGAATGGGGTAATTCCTCTCGTGAGGCTTCAGCTGTCTAAACCCAAAGGCTATTACACTGCCATGTTGCACCAACACGCAACCCAAACTGCATTCCGATGCGTCACTGAAGATCTGAAATCCTTCGGTCCCTTTCAGTAGACTTAGGATTGGAGTCGTCATCAGTCTTTCCTTCAGCGTCTCGAATGCCTGACTGGACTCTTGAGTCCACACAAACTTCTGGTCTTTACGAGTGAGTGAGATGAGGGGTAGAGCTATCCGCGAAAAGTTTTCCACGAATCTCCTATAATACCCGGCTAGTCCAAGAAAACATCGGCATTCCACCACAGTTCTCAAAATCGGCCAATCTCTGATGGCTTCCACCTTTGTTGGATCTACTGCCACCCCATCCCCACTAATCACGTGGCCCAAAAATGGCACCTTCTCTAACCAGAACTCGCACTTCGAGAACTTTGCATACAACTGGTTCTCCCTCAACACTTGCAAGACCATTCTCAAGTGAGTATCATGCTCCACTTCCGATTTAGAATACACCAAGATGTCGTCAATAAAGACAACTACAAAAGAGTCCAAGTATTTTCGAAATACTCGATTCATCAAATCCATGAATACAGATGGTGCGTTCATCAGCCCGAACTGCATCACCGAGAATTCGAAGTGTCCATACCTTGTACCAAACGCTGTCTTGGGTATGTCCTCGTCCCGAATCCGCAACTGATAGTATCCTGACTTCAAGTCCAACTTTGAATACACTACCGACCCCACCAACTGGTCGAACAGGTAGTCTATGCACAGCCGCATACTACCGTCTTTCTTCTTTACAAACAACACCGGCGCGCTCCACGGTGAAGAACTAAGTCTGATATACCCTTGCTCCAACAGTTCCTGCAACTGTACCTTGAGTTCAGCCAACTCCTTTGGTACCATCCTAAACGGAGGACGGGACACCGGCCTAGCCTCCGGTACTAACTCAATCGAGAAATCGATCTCCCGTCGAGGAGGCACTCTAGGAAGTTCATCCAGGAATACATCCTCGAACTCTGCCACCACTGGAACTTCCCCAAGTGATAACCTAGAAAGGTGAACCTCCAATAACGCTACAAGCACTACTCCACCCTGGCTAACTGCCCGTGCCAATTGCAAGGCCGAAATCAGAGAACAAGCCACTCCATTAAGGCCCTCAAATTTGACCTCTATCTGCCCTTCACTTCTTAGCGTCACCGCCTTGGATATGCAATCAATACTGGAACATTGCTCCGCTAGCCAGTCCATTCCCAAAATCACATCAAACTCGACCAACGGTAAGACCGCTACTGTTAACACAAAGTCAACTCCGCTTAGCTCCCAACAAATGCGCCCTTTCTTTCAGGTGGTTATGGATGACCCATTGGGCATGCGCACCTTCAGCTCCGCGTCCGCCGAAAATGACTCAACTCCAATCCTCCGGATGAAGCTTTCTACAAGAAAGGAGTGCGACGCTCCAGTATCAAACAGTACTCTAGCGGGGTATCCGGAAACCAACACAAAACCTACAACATAGACATCAACAATAACGGTCTAAATGTATGAGCGCAAGGTTAAACTTAAATTTCCTCATACCTGTCACCACGTCGGGTTGGTGGATCGCTTCCTGCTGTCCCAGGTTGTAAGCCCTTAGTTGCACCGGTTGGAACCGATAAGCGCTCGACTCTGCCATCTTCCCTTTCTCTGCGGTACTGGGGCCAGAGCGCATAGTCTGCTCCTGCCATGTATCCTGCTCCGCACCCCCTTAGTTACAAAAATGAGCTATGTGTCCCACCTTGCCATAGTTGAAGCACATCGGTGGCCCCTTAGAGAGAGACCCTCCGGATGTCCACTTGCTTTTCTCACCGGACTTGTACGGGTGAGTCTTCTTCCTCCATCTATTCCCTTCTGACTTTCCTTGGGATTGAGAAGGCTTCCCTTCTCCTTGCTTGGGTGCAAAACCCTTACGGCGTTGGCTTCGCTCTAGATCACTCTCCAACGTCCTCGTAGCCTCAACTAGCTCGTTAAAACCAGCTCTCTTCATGTCAATAAGGGGTTGCCTTAGATTCTCCCTCAGTCCCTGGTAAAAGAGGTTATCCCTCTCTACATCATCTGCCATAGTCGTTCCCGCATAACGACCCAAACGGGTGAACTCCTGCACATACTCGTCCACCGTCTTGTCTCGTTGCATCAAGTGCAGAAATTGCCTCTGAAGGGCCAACCTTGTAGAAACGAGAATGTACCTCTTTAGAAAATCATCCCCAAATTCTTCCATCGACGGGGTGCGTCCGGGAAATTGGCGGTCGCTATGGCTCACCCACCACAACTTTGCGTTTCCCTCCAACATGAAGGCCACAAATTCAGATTTCTTCTCTTCCGGCGTCTCGGCCACCCTCAAAAGCTCTTGAATTTGTGCCCACCAGTCCTCTGCATCAGTCGGAGTACCGACACCCTTGAATTTCGGGGGATGGAAGATCAGAAAGTACTTCATCTGTCGGTCTCCATGCCCGACCACCACTCTTTCTGCCAAAGGCTCTACTCGCCTAGTTTCTTCGCTTGGCACAGCCATCGCCGTATCCAGTGTAGCAGGTGTTGCTACCTGAGCTGTTGTTGCAGCCTGGGCTGCCACCATTGCTTCTACAAGCATGCGGCAGAAGTCGGCCGGGTTTACACCCATGCCCAAAGGACCCTGAGTTGTGGCGCTGCTCACCAAAAGCACTTCTCTTGGTATCTACGTACCCGCCTGGTTGCTTGCACTCTTCAAGGAAGTAAGAAAATAAGGAATCAGTCTCTAATCGCAAGACTCGAACATAAGGACACACATGGTCCCGCATTACTCCTATGTGGATAACTTCTATATGCACTGACCTTGAACCTAACCTCGCTTTGATACCAAATTGTAACACCTCCCCTGTAATGACCGTATAATATGGGTCCGGCTGGGGCCCCACAATATACAGACGCCACAGCTTTAGTATTATAAGATGATATAACTACCCGATCTCAAAACTCATAACCACAGCACAGCGGAAAAAGCAAACAGACTAGAAGTTATCCACAACATATAGGAGTATCGAAGCGGCCTTAAGGCCTTACAACAAAAGTGAGTCCAAAACTCAAATAATAACACCAGTCATAAATGTGCATAAGCACTCCTAGACTACCTCGACATGCAAGCCGGAAAACATGAGCATCAAATATACAATGTCATAAAAGTAGAGCTACAACAAAACGGTAACACTTCATGAGGCTTAGGCCCTCTTGGCCGGCGAGCTAGCTCCTGCTTGCGATCCTTGCCCTGTAAAAATTTTGATTGTAACGTGGGTCAGCAAAGGCTGACCTCAAACTGTCTAACAAACACATCTCCTCCCGGTCTCCCCTAACGGCCCGCAGGGAACCCCTCCAACCTGCAAGTCAGCACTTCGTATGCAATATATATATAAATAAGTAATGCACTAAGAATAGGCTTGGATATCTCAAACAACATACACGTTCTCTATTGTTGAGCATATAATGAAAGGGCCTACTTATGCAGCATGTATGCAAAAACCCGGACTTCACCCAAGGCACCCTATTACGTATGCTTCTAGCATATCATCACATCATATGTGTACTCATCATTTCCCCATTGGCATAAAGCCGCAAACAAAGGGCGGGGTACCAACATTCCCCCAACGACATACAATCCGCCATACGGAACTCTTGACAAGGCCCCACCCGCTCAAGGCCTTAGACCCGGGCTTGCCTGCAAGCCCTGGCTTCTCATGTCAGGATTCCAACAAACACACAGACCGATTCTAAGAAGCCTTGCTGGACCCCATCCGCTCATGGCCTCATTGTCCGGCCTTTCCCCATGCTTGGAATTCTCGTCAGTCTCATAGAAGGGGACTCGTCTCGCCGGGACACTCTCCACACATGACGTGCACGTCACGGGATAGCCAGCCAACCACGAAGACACAACCACGCCTTGGCACATCATAATCCAAGACAATTCCACCCTAGTCCCTCATCCGTACTACAGCATTCCCGCGCACCAAGGAAACCATCTACCACCAATGCGGAGCTAACCTTGTTCACCAAGGAAACCATCTACCGCCATTGAGGAGCTAAGCTTGTCCGGTTCCGACTACACATACTCACTCGAGAAAAGGGGGAAAACATCACAAACATCACAAATGGCATCTTGCCGCAACGGATCTCTACGAATCCTTAAAGCTCGTATGCAACATCACCGAGTCGGACAAATGGTCGCAACTACGGCTTCACCCACCATGCCTAATCCACTAACGGAGCGGATCTCTAATGCAAAAATATGTCGGGGACGGACTCAATCGACCCGGAGGTTTCTCTAGAACCTTGGCGACCCAAACCCCTCTCATTTGAGAGTTTGGTGCCCAAAAACTAGAAAATAAAAGATGCTAAAACATGCATCCTAAAACCAAGAGGAGAAGTGTCGTTACCTTCTGACCCCTCTTCCTCACCATGGCAACCTAGCTGGATGAAAACCTTCGCAACAGTCTTGCCTCCACGGATCCGGACTTGGCTCGCGATTTGGAGTACTGAAGCCTCTCCAATAGCCGGATCTCTCCTTCACCTTCTTCCTTGCTCTCCCCTCTCTCTAGATTTAGAAAGAGATTGCTTGGAGAAGAATGAGGGTTTCTAACCCTATTCTCGGACTTAACTCAGTCAGGGCAACCCTGGACCATCAGATCCCAAAAGAAGGGAAAGAACGGCCATGATCCGAACTGAAAAACAAAACACCTGGGCCGAACACGGCTTGTGACACGCCCGTGTCCAAGGCCGTGTTACCCAATCGATGCTGAAACCGTCGTACCCAAAACAGGACACGGGTCCATGACACGCCCGTGTCACATTTGACACGGTCGTGTCCAACCTGAACACGCCTGGGCTCCAGGCCATGTCCAACCCCTTGCACATCCCGGCTATAACCCGAGAAGGACACGTCCAGTGACACGCCCGTGTCTTAGGCCATGTTCGAAGTCTCGACGATCGTCGACTACCTCTTCATCGAATTCGCAAAAATTCGTCGAACATGCTTGACACGGCCGTGGACATGCCCGTGTCCTATGTCGTGTTCCCCTGCCTGTGTCTACATAACCATGTCGACACCTCTGTGTCGACACATCTGTGTCAAAACCTCCCCTGTGTCGACACAACTGTGTCGACACCTCTGTGTCGACATGTAATATCCCAACTTTCAGCAGGAAAAATTTTTGGGTGACACGGCCTGGGACACGGGCGTGTCCCAGGGCGTGTCCCCCCTACATTCGACGATCGGCGAAAGGTGCTCGACGACTGATAACAACAGAAAAATTTTGGGTGACACGGCCTGGGACACGGGCGTGTCCCAGGGCATGTCCCGCCGGTCGACGAACTCAGTTTGACGAAGTTGACTGGGGCGTGTCTGCTGCCGTGTAGGGAACATGCCAGACGACACAGGCGTGTATGGATGGCGTGTCCCCTGCATTCGATGATTGTAGCGTGTCCCCATACGTTCGAAGATTGTAGCGTTTTCCCCTGCGTTCGACGATCGACGAAAATCTGTGTTCGCTGATCGTCGAGTGACCACTGCGTTTGACGATCGACAAAAACCTGCTTTCGACGATCGTCGAGTGACCACTGCGTTCAACGATCGACGAAAATCTGCGTTCGACGATCGTCGAGTGACCACTTGACCACTGACCCCTTGAATTAAAGGGGCAGAGGCCACTTGACCTTGACTCCATCATCCCAAAGATTGTGCTGGCTGGCTTCCTCAGAGAATTTTCAGAAAATTTGAATGCATGGTGCCCACTTGGCATGAAGAATGATACAACCAAAGCTCCAAACCGATCTTGCATTGGTTGTATCTCCCCATATACCCCCTCCCAGCCAGAAATAGTGGTTCCATTAGCTTCAGAGGGCAAGGGAGAGTAGAAATCGATAGCTGGAGTGAAGTAAACGGTGCAGGAACCATGAATCCGAAAGGTGCCGCCGGAGCAAGGTCGGGAATGGCCACCCGCCTCCATCCTCTCCGCCAGCCACCAACACAGGTTCGTTTCACCGTACCTCTACATGTACTAGAATCCTAGATCAACTAGGGGAGATATCGTGCTCAATTGAGCCCGATGGCATGGGAGAAATGGGAGAGTTTCGAAGCTTTTTATTACCGCTCGGGATCGCTGTCGCCGCTGTCTCCCGCCGCCTCATCATCGGAAAAGGATAGCCACCACCACCGTGAAGGTGATGGCACCGTTGGCCGGGGGTGGCGCAGCCTCAGGTGGCCGGAAATGGCCCCGCAATATTCCCCAGGTCGGCTCGATCTCAGCCGTTGAACTCTTGGGGAAGATAAACGGATGCCGTCCAATATCAATTTAAGATTCGTGCTTTACTTTTATTAAAATCAATTAAATTCTGTTATTAATTAATGAAATGAAATTTACATTTATGTCACATTAATTCAATGACATTGCATGTCAAATATAGGGCTCTTAGAGCCATTTCCAGAGGATGACATGAACATGAAATATGTAGCCCTTTGTGTTAACTTTAATTTGCCACCCTTAACTTGAGATTTGGTCCAGTGGTCTGACCAGTAGGACTATTTTTCTAAGGTTGGTCCTTAGCTAGGGCAGAACTTCAAAATGATGCCCAAGTCAAACCATTCATCCAAATGGCCCAAAATTTTGGGTGCACGCATGTTTAGGGCTTGTTTAACCCCTGTACAAATATGAGAATTTTTGGGAAAACTGTTGCTATAGTTTTTACTAAAATACCCAAAATGAAATAAATGAAATATTTGGAGTTATGAGACTCCAAATGGCCCCACTTTTGGTGGCATGTCCTTAGGGACATTATAAGTGTATATTTTAAATTTCAGCCAATTTGGACCACTGCACGTTGGGTAAACCTACTTGCATGTGTTGGCTTGTTATAGGATTGGTGTGCATTTAGCCTAAAATGAAATAATGTGTATTCAGCCAACTTGGAACATTCAAAAATCATGATTTTCATTATGGAGACACATGAGGGTGTAATACACCTCTCATAGCAATGTTGGGATTTTGGGAACAAAAATCCCATTAATTTGAATTTCTGAAAATTTGGTCCCTTTTAGGAAATAAATTTAAAATAGGTTTACCCTTGTCATAAAAGGTTCAATTTCTGTTAAGGACTAAGGAGTGACATAATAAGCACTAGAAATAAATTATATCTCTGTTGGATGAAGTTTAAGTAGTTTAAGGAGCAAAATGACCATTTTACCCTTATGGAATTTTGTGTAGAAATCATGGATATATTCCTTTGAAAAAAATCTGAGAGAATTCATATTGTTGTAATTGTATGTTTTATACCATGTGTAATTATTTCAGAATTTTTGGAGTGCCAAATAATGTACTTAGGCCCCATAATGGTATTTTGGTAAATAACTCAAATTGATCATGGATAGGCCATTTCAACCTAGATGTAAATGGAAATCTGGACATAGTATTATTTCATTATTATCCAGGCTCTATAATTTAATTAGAAGTTTTGAGATAAAATTTTATGTAGTTCATTTGGAAAATGCTAGATTTTTGGATATAGTATTAAATAGGAATTAATTATAAATCTAAATTGAAAAGGCAAGAAATTTTGGTAGACCCCATTAATCGTCATATTATATACCTGGAAGAATCCCTAGGACAGTAGGTTCAATATTGACAATACTTCATGTGCAAAATGACTAGAGATTATATTTAAAGAAATTAATTTAATGGTGTAAGTAATTTGGAAATTATGGAAATTCATCCTAGTCATCATATAGGTCCATACCATCCTAGGATAAATAATTTGAGGCATATGGCCAGAGAAATTAGAAGGTCACATTTGTGGGTGGTATCGGGGCATGAGTAAGGGTCTAGCACCGATGTTCGTACTAGTAGGGCAACCAGGGGAGGAATCTGAATAACTAGTAAAGTGAGGATCTTAGTGGAGGAATTAACCCTGGGTAGTCTCCTTGAGGATTCCTTAACCATGTGTGGAAGAGTGCAAGTCCCGTAATAGCAACCATAACGGGGACCGGCGGAAGACCGTCGCGCTCCTAATAACACCTTAAGTCTTTAGGGTCGTTCTAAAGTAATACGAGAGTTGGGGTATAAATCCTGGGAAGACACCAATAAAAGTAATTATCCTTGAGAAAGGGAACTTGGGGCGTAATCCCATCGTATTTCTTAGTGCCCCCGAGAGCCCTTCACCAGGTATACCCTGGGCAGTCCTGGGATTAACCATAAATCACTAAGTATAATAACCCGTAGACAAGAGTAATCTAATAGGTTAAGACATTGTGGTTCATTCTCACTCGTGTTGGGTTGGAGGGAGACTTGTGTAACATGCTCACACGTGTAGGGTTTGAGGGATTTGGAATAAAGGCACTATTGTGCGTTCTCACCCGTGTAGGATTGGAGGGATTGTGATAATTGCTCACCCGTGTAGGGTTTGAGGGATTCAGGACGGGTTGGTCCTGCGAGCTGAAGGCTCGGGATGAAATACTTGTATGTGCATAAATTTAGTGGCGGGGCATGTGGTACTGGACGTTCGTCACACCGATGGCAGTATGGTGCACCATGCGGCTGTGAGGGTTACAGAGGCCACTGGGTTGTTTTACACTGCGGTCTGGAGGACGATCCCCGATAACACATATCCGACCCAATAAGACTGACGGGGTTGTCAGCAAAGTACGTATGCAGAGACTCTAGAATGCACCTTGGACGTGTACAGAGGCGTATGAGAGGGGTCTAAGGTTTGGTAGTGTGCATACCGGCGTAGAAATGGAGACGCCCGCTCCGTTGCTGCCATAGCCACAGCGGTGGTACCCGAGAGTGATGCTAGCTCTCAAAAAGTGGGAACTAAAGGTCTGTGATCACAGAGTCATTGTGCGTGAGTTGCACTTGCCTGTTCATAAATTGCATCATAACATTCATTCATATTAGGTCATACGCTTCATAGATCCTTATCATATAAATTAGTATGTGCTCTTTTATATGATAAGTTAAATTTCCTGGAAACCTTAACTTATAAATTTGTATGGGTATTTTTATAAGTTAAGGTACTTTTGTGATGGTAGATAGCTTTACCTTTCAGCTTTACTTTACTTTTCTGCTCTTACTTTATGTTCTTTACTTCCTTTACTAGTACTGCACTTTACTTACTTGTACTATATACTTAGAACTGCTAGAGTAGAATAATAATATCCATTACAATTGCTAATTAGTTCTGGTAACCTGCTTCCACTTTTGCTACCCCTTGTTGTCCTCCGCTTCGTCCTTCCGCTCGGTGCCTAGGAGATGCGGGGCGAGGTGCGGAGGAAACGACTTAGTCTTTTTGACTAATGGTCGGTGACCATACAATTTTAGGAGCTTGTGGAGATGGAGCACCAGCACGACGAGGAGGCAGGACTTGAGGAGCAGATACTGCTACCACAGGCTACTACTACTACTGCGCGTCCTCAGGTGGGACGAGTTTTGATGTATTAGATTAGCTTCCGCTTGATTTGAGAGAGAGAGTTGATATGATGTACTGGGCATAAGCCCTTATTACTCTTTCATTTGTACTCATTGTGGACTATGTTTCTGTACTCTTCATTTATTTATATGATATGTACTCTGTGACTTGTGGACTAGTGGATTTGATATACTGTTATACTTCTATTTCTCATATTGGCCTACATGTTATATGATCGTAATAGCCGGCAGAATCGGCGTGTTGCGGTGTCGACTAACCCGTGCGTTAGTGTGACCGTAAGACGGCAGTTTTGGGAATAAGACCCAGTAGCCCTCCTTGGTAGGGGGGGTCTTACAAACTGGTATCACTTGAACAAACGATCATATGAGAAAGAAGTCCACAACATTGGACCACCCCGCGCGAGCATTAGTTTGCGTACAAACTAAGCAGCAGAAGCAGTGGTGTACCCATGTGTAAAAAAAGGTCACATAAAACAGTCCATTAAGTACAATGAGTTAGGCCAATCCAATTAGGACACCACCTTAGCTTGACTTACCAAAGGATTTCGTAGTGTATCCGAGTTCTAAATCGACTTCAGAGATATATTGGTTAAGGTATGGGGATACCCAAATTCACCAAGGGAAGAATTTGACGCAAGAGTCAATACTTAAGGCTTAAATTCTGATGTCCCTACTCTACATATCGAGTGATATTATCACTTCTTACCCAAGCTGATAGGACCGCCTTAAGGAGAACTAGTGCATATAATATATTAGTGGAATTGTAGGGTACTCGTAAACTTAACCCTCATACTGATGACTTGATTATGTTAAGACAACCACAGTGGAAAATACCAATGGTAGAATAAGAATTCAAGAAACCCATTTTCGTTGGGTCACGTGCTGATCTTGAAAAATTGTTCGTATAGTAACCTTGAAGGCCTAAGGTATATAACATATCAATTAAGGTAGAAATCCAGTTCTAAGATTGTTAAACCTAAGGATTGAGTGCACATATAAAAGGAATGCACTGTAAATATTAAGGGAATTTAGCCCGAAAGGTATGGGGGCTCATCCTTTTGTTTATTGGGCTAAATTGGTAACGACTTGAATTTCTCTAGACCTGGTTTATAAAACATGTGTAACAAACATAGTAATCTAGAAGACTTGATTAATTCAAATGTTGCTCAAGTAAAGATGAGGTTTTGCATTCGCATAATCGGCAAGATAATCAACCCTCCCTAGAAGTTTGGGATATACGTAGAGGGTTGCCTGCTTAGATATATTACAACCCTAGAACAAGGAAAGTCTCCATGAGACGTTAGAAACATCCGTGGACTGGTGAATTAGATCATTACTTGGCATAACTTTAAGAGAGATTGTAATTTCGTCATTGCATTATGACATGATGTATCCCAAAGATCGAAACAAGTTGCGTATAATCCACAAGAAATCGAACAAGTGGCCTTTCGATAAACTAAAATCAAGCAGTAACAACGACACAAAAGGTTTTATGTATAATTAAAGGAATGTGTTACCTCAGCAAATCACGTTCCTAGATGCCCTAACACCTTAACCTAATTGACATGACACGCAATTAATATTTATATCATCGGTTAAGGATTTGATTAATGTACTCAGATATATTGCAAGAGAAAACCAATGTGAATAGAGAATTCAGTATAAGTCAGAATGATAGTTGGAAATTCTGCATAGATGTGGCTCTTAGGAAAGTGACTACGACTTTCACATACTAAATGTGTAGAATTGGGGGAAGTGGAAATGATGATGGATCACTGCAATCCGCGCCTACCTGACATGCTCAGGTCACAATGTTAGAAACATACGGATCGAAATAGAATAACCTCATGGTAACGTGAAGGAGTGATTACGGGTCTTAACTATGACTTGATTGGAGCCTATCAAGTAAGGATTGAAATATTTGAGTAATTATGTCTATAACACTAGGGGTATAACAATCCCAGAGAAACTTAAAGTCAAGTGAAAAATCAAAATTGGAAGACATATATTATAGGTATGATCCTTTGGATGTGACTCTGATGATCATAAGAATCAAAACAAAAGTGTTCGATGATGATTTACATGTGGTGTATTCTCTCAAAGAACCAATCCTTTCCAAATTTAAATGGTTTACTCACCCTTATACCTTGGGAGGTAGTTACGTTATAATTGGAAATCTTGATAGGATAACGACTTGCGTTTAAGAATATAACGATTAAGTTTGCTATGGTTATGTATGATTTAGTACTACCTTGTTTGATCCTAAAAGGGGCTGGGAATTGGAGAATTAAACACAATGATGAAATATCATTACTATTCACGCGTACATGATATAGCCAGTCACTTGATCATAATGGTGAACTATAACCTTGAATGACTCAATTAAGCAAAAGTCATTATATTGGAACTTAAGAATTGAAATGAAGTAACGTTATGACAGATAAGATTAATCTCCTATGGCATGACATAAAAAAAAGTGTAACGACTCAACAAAAAAATTCAAATGAGGTAGATGATTAGTTGAAACATACGCATAAGTATGATCCCTTGATTATGACAACATCGAGAACTGGGACACATACATTGATAACATCATGATCATTTTAGGAAATTCATGACTATGAAGAGACCAATTTTTGTTTGTTAAGGTGAATACGGTGAAATTACATGAGAAGTAATGAGTGTTTATAAGATTCTCGTTATGATGGAAATGATTTGTGTCAGACCTCACCATTTTTGAAAAGATACGCTTATAAATTTATGATTTAGATTATATGTTAAAAGCGATTGGGAGTCATCTGTATCAACATCAATATCAATACTGATCGCTTGATGTACGCTTGAAAGGTGAACACTCTATAAATCATGTATTACTATTTATATAGAGGTGTAATAAGTCATGAATCTGGAAGAAACAAGATGATGATCTCTTCATCACATCATAATCTTGGAAGTTGGTTAATTACTATGCATAAGTTGGATCTTCGTCATAAATGATATCACGATAACTTGTATTGGAAGAATCTATATGGTATAAGACATAAGGCATGATGCGATTCTGGAAGAGAAATATGAGATTTATGTGTTCAATTCTACATATAAGATTACTAATTCTCACGTACTTGGTGATCCTTGTTCGTAAGGGACTTTGAACCAACCTATGATTAAGGTTTATTTAATGATAATGTGTCAGAAGACTTGGAAATATTCTCACGTAACCTTGATTATGAATATCACGAAGTATAACGAAAATACACTTGGAAGTGACGGTTACCGCTGATAGAGTTTTCTTATAAAGAACATACGCGAAACAAGTATTGAAATGAGTCCTTATAGAGCTTTTTATGAGAAGAAGGTTCACCTAGTGAAGGTAATGTGGTTCAACCACGGACAGGAGAAGCACACCTGGGAGTCGATGGATCTGATGTAAGAACAACACCCAGAGCTGTTCACTTCAGGTAACGCTTTAATTAATGTTTGAAGTATGCTTGAAAACCCCGTAGACCCAAACTTGAATTTCGGGGACGAAATTATTTTCTTGTTTATTTGGATTTGTAACATCCCAACTTTCAGCAGGAAAAATTTTTGGGTGACACGGCCTGGGACACGGGCGTGTCCCAGGGAGTGTCCCCCCTGCATTCGATGATCGGCGAAAGGTGCTCGATGACTGATAACAGAAGAAAAATTTTTGGGTGACACGGCCTGGGACACGGGTGTGTCCCAGGGCATGTCCCGCCGGTCGACGAACTCAGTTCGATGAAGTTGATTGGGGCGTATCTGCCACCGTGTAGGGAACATGCCAGATGACACGGGCGTGTCTGGAGGGCGTGTCCCCTATGTTTGATGATCGGCGAAAGCTGCGTTCGACGATTGTAGCATGTCCCCCTACGTTCGGCGATTGTAGCGTGTTCCCCTGCATTCGACGATCGACGAAAATCTGCGTTCGTCGATCGTCGAGTGACCACTGCGTTCGACGATCGACGAAAATCTGCGTTCGATGATCGTCGAGTGACCACTGCGTTCGACGATCGAAGAAAATCTGTATTCGACGATCGTCGAGTGACCACTGCATTTGACGATCAACGAAAATTTATGTTCGATGATCGTCGAGTGGCAGGTGAATTAATGGGGCAGAGGCCACTTGGCCTTGGCTCCATCAGCCCAAAGATTGTGCTGGCTGGCTTCCTCAGAGAATTTCCAGAAAATTTGAATGCATGGTGTCCACTTGGCATGAAGGGTGATACAACCAAAGCTCCAAACCGAGCTTGCATTAGTTGTATCTCCTCATATACCCCCTCCCAGCCAGAAATAGTGGTTCCATTAGCTTCAGAGGGCAAGGGAGAGTAGAAATCGATAGCTGGAGTGAAGGAAATGGTGCAGGAACCATGAATCCGAAAGGTGCCGTCGGAGCAAGGTCGGGAATGGCCATCCGCCTCCATCCTCACCGCCAGCCACCAACACAGGTTCGTTTCACCGTACCTCTGCCTGTACTAGAATACTAGATTAACTAGGGGAGATATCGGGCTCAGTTGAGCCCGATGCCATGGGAGAAATGGGAGATTTTCCAAGCTTTTTCTTACCACACGGGATCGTCGTCGCCGCCGCCTCATCACCAGAAAAGGATAGCCACCACCACCGTGAAGGTGATGGCACCGTTGGCCAGGGGTGGCGCTGCCTCAGGTGGCCGGAAATGGCCCCGCAATATTCCCCAGGTCGACTCGATCTCAGTCGTTGAACTCTTGGGGAAGATAAACGGGTGCCGTCCAATATCACTTTAACATTCGTGCTTTACTTTTATTAAAATCAATTAAATTCTGTTATTAATTAATGAAATGAAATTTTCATTTCTGTCACATTAATTCAGTGACATTGCATGTCAAATATAGGGCTCTTAGACCCATTTCCAGAGGATAACATGAACATGAAATATGTAGCCCTTTGTGTTAACTTTAATTTGCCACCTTAACTTGAGATTTGGTCCAGTGGTCTGACCAGTAGGACTATTTTGCTAAGGTTGGTCCTTAGCTAGGGTAGAACTTCAAAATGATGCCCAAGTCAAACCATTCATCCACCTGGCACAAAATTTTGGGTGCACTCATGTTTTGGGCTTTGTTAACTCCTGTACAAAAATGAGAAGTTTTGGGAAAAGTTTTCTATAGTTTGTACTAAATTACCCAAAATGAAATAAATGAAATATTTGGAGTTGTTGGACTCCACATGGCCCCAAATTTTGGTGGCATGTCCTTAGGGACATTATAAGTGTATGTTTAAAATTTCAGCCAATTTGGACCAATGCATGTTGGGTAAACCCACTTGCATGTGTTGGCTTGTTATAGGCTTGGTGTGCATTTAGCCTAAAATGAAATATTGTGTATTCAGCCAACTTGGAACATTCAAAAATCATGATTTTCATTATGGATACACATGAGGGTGTAATACCTCTCATAGCAATGTTGGGATTTTGGGGACAAAAATCCCATTAATTTGAATTTCTGAAAATTTGGTCCCTTTTGGGAAATAAATTTAAAATAGGTTTACCCATGTCATAAAAGGTTCAATTTCTGTTAAGGACTGAGGAGTGACATAATAAGCACTAGAAATAAATTATATCTCTGTTGGATGAAATTTAAGTAATTTAAGGAGCAAAATGACCATTTTACCCTTATGGAATTTTGTGTAGAAATCATGGATATATTCCTTTGAAAAAAATCTGAGAAAATTCATATTGCTGTAATTGTATGTTTTATACCTTGTGTAATTATTTCAGAATTTTTGGAGTGCCAAATAATGTACGTAGGCCCCATAATGGTATTTTGGTAAATAACTCAAATTGATCATGGATAGGCCATTTTAACCTAGATGTAAATGAAAATCTGGACATAGCATTATTTCATTATTATCAAGGCTCTGTAATTTAATTAGAATTTTTGAGATAATATTTTATGTACTTCATTTGGAAAATGCTAGATTTGTTGATATAGTATTAAATAGGAATTAATTATAAATCTGAATTGAAAAGGCATGAAATTTTGAGAGGCTTCATTAATCGTCATATTATATACCTGGAAGAATCCCTAGGACAGTAGGTTCAATATTGACAATACTTCATGTGCAAAATGACTCGGGATAACATTTAAAGAAATTAATTTAATGGTGTAAGTAATTTGGAAATTATGGAAATTCATCCTAGTCATCATATAGGTCCATACCATCCTAGGATAAATAATTTGAGGCATATGGCCAGAGGAATTAGAAGGTCACATTTGTGGCTAGTATCGGGACATGAGTTAGGGTCTAGCACCGATGTTCGTACTAGTAGGGCCACCAGGGGAGGAATCTGAATAACTAGTAAAGTGAGGATCTTAGTGGAGGAATTAACCCTGGGTGGTCTCCTTGAGGATTCCTTAACCATGTGTGGAAGAGTGCAAGTCCCGTAATAGCAACAATAACGGGGACCGGCGGAAGACCGTCGCGCTCCTAATAACATCTTAAGTCTTTAGGGTCGTTCTAAAGTAATACGAGAGTTGGGGTATAAATTCTGGGTAGACACCAATAAAAGTAATTATCCTTGAGAAAGGGAACTTTGGGCGTAATCCCATCGTAGTTCCTAGTGCCCCCGAGAGCCCTTCACCGGGTATACCCCGGGCAGTCCTGGGATTAACCTTAAATCACTAAGTATAATAACCCGTAGACAAGAGTAGTCTAATAGGTTAAGACATTGTGGTTCATTCTCACCCGTGTTGGGTTGGAGGGAGACTTGTGTAACATGCTCACCCGTGTAGGGTTTGAGGGATTTGGAATAAAGGCACTATTGTGCGTTCTCACCCATGTAGGATTGGAGGGATTGTGATAATTTCTCACCCGTATAAGGTTTGAGGGATTCAGGACGGGTTGGTCCTGCGAGCTGAAGGCTCGGGATGAAATACTTGCATGTGCATAAATTTATTGGCGGGGCATGCGGTACTGGCCGTTCGTCAAACCTATGGCAGTATGGTGCACCAGACGGTTATGAGGGTTAGAGGGGCCAGTGGGTTGTTTTAGACTGCGGTCTGGAGTACGATCCCCGATAACGCACATCCGACCTAACAAGACTGACGGGTTGTCAGCAAAGTACGTACGCAGAGACTCTAGAGTGCACCTTGGACGTGTACAGAGGCGTATGAGAGGGGTCTAAGGTTTGGTAGTGTGCATACCGGCCTAGAAGTGGAGACGGCCGCTCCGCTGCTGCCGTAGCCACAACGGTGGTACCCGAGAGTGATGCTAGCTCTCAAAAAGTGGGAACTAAAGGTCTGTAATCACAGAGTCATTGTGCATGAGTTGCACTTGCCTATGCATAAATTCCATCATAACATTCTTTCATATTAGGTCATACGCTTCATAAATCCTTGTCATATAAATTAATATGGGCTCTTTTATATGATAAGTTAAATTTCTTGGAAACCGTAACTTATAAATTTGTATGGGCATTTTTATAAGTTAAGGTACTTTTGTGATGGTAGATAGCTTTACCTTTCAGCTTTACTTTACTTTTCTGCTCTTACTTTCTGTTCTTTACTTCCTTTACTAGTACTGCACTTTACTTACTTGTACTATATACTTAGAACTGCTAGAGTAGAATAATAATATCCATTACAACTGCTAGTTAGTTCTTGTCACCTGCTAACACTTTTGCTACCCCTTGTTGTCCTCCGCTTCATCCTTCTGCTCGGTGCGTAGGAGCTGCGGGGCGAGGTGCGGAGGAAACGACTTAGTCTTTTTGACTAATGGTCGGTGACCATACTATTTTAGGAGCTCGTGGAGATGGAGCTCCAGCACGACGAGGAGGCAAGACTTGAGGAGCAGATACCGCTACCGCAGGCTACTACTACTACTGCGCGTCCTCAGGTGGGACGAGTTTTGATGTATTAGATTATCTTCCGCTTGATTTGAGAGAGAGAGTTGATATGATGTACTGGGCATAAGCCTTTATTACTCTTTCATTTGTACTCATTGTGGACTATGTTTTTGTACACTTCATTTATTTATATGATATGTACTCTATGACTTGTGGACTAGTGGATTTGATATACTGCTATACTTCTATTTCTCATATTGCCCTACAGGTTATATGATCGTAATAGCCGGCAGAATCGGCGTGTTGCGGTGTCGACTAACCCGTGCGTTAGTGTCACCATAAGACGGCGGTTCTGGGCATAAGACCTGGTATCCCTCCTTAGTAAGGGGGGGGGGGGTCTTACACGACACAACTGTGTCGACACCTTTTCCTTTGTGTCGACACCACTATGTCGATACCTCTGTTTCGACACCACTGTGTCGACACCTCTGTGTCGACACCTCCCTTGTGTCGACACTCGATGGAACACGCCTGCGACATGGGCTCCGACATGGGCGTGTCGGAGGGCGTGTCCCCCACTAGTCGACGAACTGAGCGAAAAATCGTCGAGTTCCCGGGCTCTCGACGAACCCGGTACGACACGGCCATGGACACGCCCGTGTCCTAGGCCGTGTGACCCTCACCAAGACCCAAACTTGGCTCTCGACGCTGCTCATCCTTCTTTCAAATTTTGGGGCGTTACACGGTGTGTTCCCTATTTTCACAGATCTGATCCGTAAATTAATCAGATTGCCTAGAGATACTGCGGACAGCTATGGAAGCGAAGGACATTATATTGGCTAGATATTCTGTGGAGAAATTTGACTGTAGCAGGAACTTTTGCCTATGGCAAATTCGGGTCAATGATATACTGGTTAAGCATGGGTTGATCCAAGTGTCACGGGGGAGTGATGCTTTGCCTGCTCTGGTGAAGGATTCTAAGTGGATGGAGATAGATGAGCTCGCCACCGGCGCTATCAGGATGTGCGTCGATGACAAGGTGTTGTTCAACAACGGTATTGAAGAGTCCGCTGTCACACTTTGGGAGAAGTTGGAGGGATTCTACGTGGGCAAGTCATATCATTAGTTTATTGTTACGGTAGAGATTGTACGGCCTGAAGATGTAGGAAAGTGGTAACTTGCAGGAATACTTCAAAATGTTCAATGAACTTCTCAACCAACTTCATGTGGTTGATGTGAAGGAGGAAGATGACAACGTATAACACCCCAATTTTCTAGACTTGAGGCTCTGGGCATTACCGTGCGGCGATAAGTTGTTAACGCCCTGTGGTAGCCTTCGTTCATCGAGTGGAGGCATCAAATGGTAGGCATTGAGTGGTAGCACACGACGTTATCTAGTTACTGCTCGGCAGTAGCCCGGTTCGTCGAGTCAAATTTGTCAATACGAAAGCGTTGAATGAGCTACCGCGCGATGATATTGCTACCGCCGGCGGTAATACTGCATTATTTTGAGACTGGCATATCCGGAAGTTACCACAATGCAGTAGGTAGCTACCGCCTGATGGTAGCATGCGAGAGAAGTTTCGTAGCGGCTGAATTTATGTTGTCCGATCCTTCTTGGGATGTAATCCTATGGTCCAGGACGCTCCATCCAAGAGGATTAAGTAGGGCTGAAAGGTTGTTTTCCCTCATTTTCTTCTCATTTTGAGTGGGAGTTAGGGTTTGGGAGAGAGGGTTTGGAAGAGGAAGAAGAAGCGCTTTCTCCGCCATTAGCGAAGCTCCGAGACTCTGTTTGTCTATACGAAGCCAGATCCGTATAGAGGACTTGAAGACGCACATTTTCATCCGTACAAAACGAGATCTCCATGGCTAGGAAGAGGAGTCGTATCGTAACGACACTTCTCCTCTCGGTGTTTAGGATGCGTACATGAGATCCGTTTCATTCTTGCTTACTTTCAAGCATTTAGGCACAGGATCTCTGAAATGAGATGAGTACGGGTTGTCATGGTTCAAGAGGAGAAACTGGTCGATTGTGTCCGTCCCCGGCATGATGTTGCATTAGTAATCCGCACTGATAGTGGATTAAGCATTGTGGTTGAAGCCGTAGCCGTGACCGTTTGTTCGACTCGGTGATGTTGCATATCGAGCCTTAAGGATTTTGCTAGAAATCTATTTGTTTCAAGATGTCGTTTGTGATGTTTGTCCCCCTTATTTCGTGCCAGAACGAATGGTGGATTAGGGTGGGATAGGATATGTTTGTGGATTGATGTGTGAAGGTGTGGCTTTGTCTCTGTGGTCGACTAGCTAGACCGTGACGTGCAAGTCATGTGTGGATAGTGTCCCGACGACACAAACCCCCTTCTGAGAAACTAACGAGAACACCAAACTTTTGACAAGCCCGGGCGATGAAGCCCGCGAGCGGGTGGGGTCAAGCAATTGTTCTTAGCATTGGTTTGTTTGTGTTATGGAATCCTAATGTGAGAAGTCAGAGCTTGCAGGCAAGCCCAGGTTTTGAGACCCACGAGCGGGTGGGGCCTAGGCATGAGTTCTGTGTGGTTGCTTGAATATCGTCAGGGGAAAATGGAAGTACCAGTGTGATGTGATGTGATGATGCATGATGATATGTTAGTTTCATGCATTATAAGGTGCCTTGGGTGAAACCCAAGTTTGCATACATGCTACATTTTAGGCTCCCTATTATTAAATGCTCAACCTAGAAACGTGTTTGATGTATGGGGCATCCCAACCCATTTCTTTACTCTCCATGATTATATACATTTGCATACAAAGTGTTGACCTGCAGGGTGATGGAGTGCCTCGGGGGTCCGCTAGGTATGGCCGGGAGGAGATCTGTTGGCTATACAGTTGAGGTCAGGCTTTGCTAACCCATGTTACAACAAATTTTTACAGGGCAAGGATCGCAAGCGGGAGAAAGCTCGCCGACCAAAAATGCCTAAGCCTCATGAAGTTGACCCTCTTTTATTTACTTATGCTTTGTTGAATGCTTTGCTCCATGAACCGTAATCTATCTTGCATGCCGAGGTAGCCTGGGAGTGCTAAAGCACTTTGCTTTGTTTATTGTTGTTTCAGTTTTTGGGCACTTGAATGTTGTAAGGCCTTAAGGACGTTTCAAACTCCTGTGATAGTGGATAACTTCTAGTGGTTTGTGAGTCTTCGCTGTTTTGTGTTCTGAATTTTGAGATGTGTTGTTCTTTTATATCACTTTATAATACTAAAGCTATGGCATCTATATGTTGTGGCGCCCCGGTCGGACCCATATTATATGGTCATTACAAGGGAGGTATTATAATTTGGTATCAGAGGGAGGTTAGTGTCCAGGGTAAGGTTTAGGGTTCGATTTGACATAATCAGAATGCGTAAAGAAGTTATCCACATAGGAGTATCACGGGACCGTGTATGTCCTAGTGTCTAAGTTTTGCAAATGGAAGTTGATTCTTGTTTTACCTTGCTTTCGCTAAGGGTGCAAGTGACGAGGCAGGGACGTCGAGGCCTAAAGAGAAGCCTTTGGCGAGCAGTGCTACTACTCCGGGTCCTATGAGCATGGGTGTAACCCCGGTTGATTTCTGTCACATGCTAACATTGAAAGAAAACGGTTGTCAACCTAAATCACCTAGAGGGGGGTGAATAGGTGAGTTGTGTAACGCCCCGAAACTCAAAGGAGCGACGGGGGACGTTTTGGGCCAGTTTTGGGTTCTGGCTGCAGGCACACGGCCTGGGACACGGGCGTGTTCTAGGGCGTGTCAAGCTTGTGTCGACACTCAGCCGGTAAGTCGACACTTTGGTCTCGACATTGTGTCGAGATTGGGCACACGGCCTGCGACACGGGCGTGTCGCAGGGCGTGTCGACCCGTGTCGACACTTAGCCCGCGAAGTCGACACTCTGCGTTCGACGAAGTGTAGAGACATGGCACACGGCCTGCGACACGGGCGTGTCGCAGGGCGTGTCGACCTGTGTCGACACTCGTCCCTGGAAGTCGACACTTTGGTCTCGACATGGTGTCGAGACAAGGCACACGGCCTAGGACACGGGCGTGTCCAAGGCCGTGTCATCAGGTCGACGATCTTCGCTCGACGAAGTGTCGAGTATCGAGACCGTGTACACGGCCTGGGGTCCAGGCGTGTTGAGGTGACACGGGTAAGGACACGGGCGTGTCCTAGAACCCGTGCAGTGCTCAGGTTGATTTCGGGTAAAAATGATGGGGGTACACGGCCGGCCACACGGCCGTGTCAGGTGGAACACGGGCGTGTCAGCTCGAACACGGGCGTGTTCGATACCCGTGTGAGGTTCCAGGGGAGCCGATTTTGACGGCGAATGAGGCACACGGCCCTGGACACGGTCGTGTGCCAGGCCGTGTTCGGTCCAGATTGGGCATTTCAGTCCTGAATCAAAGCCGTTCGTTTCCTTATTTTGAGATCCAACAGCTGGGGGTTGTTCCTGAAGGGATATACCCGGGATTGGACTTAGAAACCCTCACTTTTCTTAAGTTATCATCTTTCTAAAACCTTAGAGAGAGAGGAGAGCCAAGGAAGGAAGAAGGAGCTAGATCCCGCCATTGGAGGAGCTTCGAAGCTCCAAATCGCGAGCCGACTCCGGATCCACGGAGGCAAAGCTAGTGCGGTGCTTTTCATCCGCTTACTTTTCAATGGCACCAAAGAGGAACGCTAGGGTAACGATCCTCATCTTGAGCATGAGTAGCTCTCTTTCTTTGCATAGGAAGCCCGCTCTCGCGAGTTTGCGGAGAGTTGGCGGCGTTCCTTCGGGTAGATATGTGAAGTCCCCATTGTTTAGAGTCCGTAAGCGAGAACGGACATAGGCATGATGTGTGAAGCCTACCCAGACATGTTGGTCTGGATCGGTGATGTTGCATTGCATAAATGCCGGAGAAGACTCTGTGCTATTGATTGTTTTTCGGGTTTTCTACACGGTAGATTGCAACAGGGAGCCTTGGGGATTAACCCTAAGGTGCACCCGGAAGACTGGGCTGATGCGTGATCTTGCCAACATGGAGGCCTGAGAGCCAACTTGTACATAACCGAGTTATGTGAAATTGTGTGACGAAAATGGGACTCGGGAGAAGTTTGACCTGCGCAAATGGCTTAAATTGTCCTTGCGACATGAGCACGGGTTAGATGGAACCGTACCCATATCTATGTCGTTCGGGTTAAAGAGACCTAAGGGTACGTGGCACTTGCCGTTGGCATAGATGAGAGTCTTCGGCGGTCCATGGCTTAAATTGACGTGACCCATGCCGGGAAGACAAATTGCTTATATGTTTGGCCGTCAAAGTGGCGGTGGTACGTCCGGAATGTCCATGGCTTTAACTGACGTGACATCGACCGGTTCACCGAGAATGTGCCCTGAGTGCACGGGGTGTGTGGCTATTTGATCCTACGCCTGTGATGAGATGAATATTATTATATTGCTCGCTTGTGCAAATAAAACTGCAGGGAAGGAGCATTGTCGCCCCGAGTTGGGGGCGGGATTGTTATAATTTGGTCAGCATTGCTGACCGTTGCCTTTTTGTTTGCCACCGTGCGGTGGTTATGTTGCTTGCAGGTGCTGCTGGACCATGCGGTCAATAGCGGGCTAAAGCCCAAATTGCGAAGCCGGCCCTTGAGGGCCTATTTGGAGTGTTTACTGCTTTATTCATGTATGACCGGCCTGCGGGCCGTGGTTTGTAAATCATGTAACATTAAGTAAACCTTTTTGTAAGGCCTTAAGGCCAGTACTGGTGTATGTACTTCATTCCTGGTTGGCTATTCTAGTGGACATTCATGATTTAGTGCTGGGTTCTTTATTTTCAACTTAAACTGCTTCCGCTAGAATGCTCTGTGTAGGACGTTATGATTAGTTGGATTGTTTCCATTGAGTAACCACCCGGTCTGTCTGTGGTATATGGCGTCGGGCCCCGGCCGGACCTACTTCTATATGCTATGCGACGGATAGGGGGTGTTACAAATTGGTATCAGACTACTGGTTTTGGTCGGCCTTAAGATGAATTCGTGGGCGAATTCTTTTTAAGGGGTGGTGAGCACATTGTGTGCGTCATCGTTATAACAGTAAAAGAACCCATGAATGTCCACTTAGGAATGAAAATACACGTGTTTGAGGACCTGTGTGTTCCTATAATTGTTGTTTGCAATTTTATTTGGTCGCTTAACGGTGTTTTGTACCACTATACGTGACCGGAAGCGGTGCTGGACAACCAGAATGTCCGGTTTCTGAGGAGCATAGTGCACCCGGTGAGGTGTTTGAGACTCCTCCTTCGTATGAAACCGTTAGAAGGATCGTAGAAGCGGCGTTCGCTATGACGGGTGCACAACTTGGAGGAAATGTACAACCCTGCGCCCCTGTTGTGGCTTCAACGCCGATGGGCGTGATGCAGCAGATGACCTTTGGTAGACAGTCAGGGCAGCAGCTGAATATGCATTTAGTGCAGGGAGCGCACACATTTGAGGAATATTTGCAAGCATTTCTTATGATAAGCCGCTACCCATGCTTTGAGTTTGATAATGAGCAAACTACAGTCGATAGATTTTATAATGGCCTGCGCGCCGAGTTACGAGTTCTATTGCTAGGACCAAAGTTATTGGGATTCCGAGCCTTGGTGGAATCAGCTGGATCATTGGAGTCAGATTTGAGGAAGACCCTCCCGATGCCAGCGACCATGGTATCGAACTATGCAAGCCCCATAAGAGTTGCATCCGTTGGAATGCTGGAAAAGGGCCTATGACATCGACTAGCAAAGCTACTTACACATGTTTTACTTGTGGAAAGAAAGGGCACTTTGCCCGAGACTGTTGGAAAGGTGCTAAGAAGGCCAATAAAGCTATGTCAGGAGCAGTCAAGGACTCTAGTGCAAAGAAGACGGCATTCAAAGTGCCGAGCACCTCAAAGTCTGTATATCGAAAATGGTATAAGAAGCATAGGACTTCGGGTCCAGCTCCTTCTGGTGCTTCTGGGGCGACTACGGGTCAGACCCCGGGCACATGTTTCAACTGTGGGGAGCCGGGGCATTATGCTCGTGAGTGCCTAAAGCCCTGGAGAAAGCACGCCGTCGTGACGACAGGTATGGTTTAAAGATAGTTTTGCCTTAAACACTTGTCGCCCTTGTGCATGTTAGATTAGAACTACTGGTGCTAAGCCTTGTTATAACTTTACTTTATCTGCGAGAGCACCGTTAGTTTAGGGAGCTTCGCATTCCTTTGTTAGGAATTATATTGTGCGTCGGAGTACCTCCTTCGATGCTAAGAGACAAATTGGATGCGTTATAGTCCAATGGTGCTCATTGTGCGCGGGTAGAATTGGTTGCGCTTAGTTTTGGATTGGGAATCAGGAGTTCGATCTGCAAGCTTCGTTACTACCGCTAGGGGAGTTCGATGTCATATTTGGCATGGACTGGCTCTCGGAGTAGCAGGCCCATATAGATTGCGGTAGCAAGGAAGTCAAGCTGGGAGCAAGTCGTGAAACGACTTTTACGGGCTTAAAGGGGTCGAGCAAGACGTTGATGTCTGCTCTTCAGATGGTAAAGGCGGTTCGTGCCAGGGCAGAACTGTTCTTTACACTAGTGGAGGTTGCAAAGCCGAAGCCCACGTTGGATTGTATTTCAGTGGTATCGGAATACCCTGATGTGTTCCCCGCAGATCTTCCTGGAGCCCCGCCTCAGCGGGAGATAGATTTTACGATCGAGCTAGTGCCAGGTGCAAAGCCTGTGTCACGATCTCCGTATCGGCTAGCGCCTAAGGAAATGGCAGAGCTGAAAGTTCAACTGCAAGAGTTGTTGGAGCAAGGGTATGTGCGCCCGAGTTCTTCGCCTTGGAGCGCACCGGTCCTCTTTGTTAAGAAGAAGGACGGAAGCTTGAGGCTATGTATTGATTATCGGGAGCTCAACAAGCTGACAGAGAAGAACAAGTACCCGATCCCTCGGATTGATGATCTTTTTGATCAGTTAGTCGGGTCGACGGTGTACTCGAAGTTGGATCTCAAGGCTGGGTACTATCAGCTGCGAATAAGGGAGAGTGATATCCCGAAGACAGCATTTAGTATGAGATACGGGCATTATGAGTTTACAGTCATGCCGTTTGGGCTGACTAATGCACTGTCAGTGTTCATGGATTTGATGAACAGGACATTCAGGGAGTACTTGGACCATTTCGTGATCGTCTTCATCGACAATATTTTGGTGTACTCGCAAAGTGAGGAAGATCACTTCAAGCATCTTCATTTGGTTTTGGAGACGCTAAGGAGAAATCAGTTGTATGCCAAGTTCTAGAAGTGCGAGTTTTGGTTATCCTCAGTGGCGTTCCTCGGTCATATAGTGAGTGGGGAGGGTATTGTAGGGTATCCGGCGAAGATTGTTGCGATGCGGGAGTGGCCTGAGCTTTATACGGTAGCGGAAGTCCGGAGTTTTCTGGGGCTTGCCGGCTAATACAGGCGCTTCGTAGTGAACTTCTCGCAGATAGCGTTACCCCTCACTACTTTGACGAGGAAGGAGCAGAAGTTCTTTTGGATGCCGAAGTGCGCGCAAGCTTTTGAGGAGTTGTAATGTCGGTTGACCACACCGCCTGTGCTGACTTCGCCGATTGGAACCGAAGGCTATGTGATTTAATAGCGAAGCTTCGGGCAGCGGTTTGTGTTGCGTGCTACTGCAACACGGAAGTGTAATAGCTTATGGCGCGAGACAACCAAAAGTGCACGAGAGGAACTATCCGGTCCATGACTTGTTGTTAGTGGCCGTGAGTTTTGCCTTGAAGCTGTGGAGGCATAATTTTGTACGGTGTGAAAATGGATCTCTACGCTAGTCACAAGAGCGTGAGTATCTGATTAATTAGAAGGAGCTGAAAATGCGGCAGCATAGATTGATGGAGTTCTTGGGAGGCTATACATTCAAGATCCACTACGTGCCTGGTAAAGGCAATACGGTTGCAGACGCGTTGAGTCGCCGAGCCCCAGCTCAAGCCAATTGGCTATCGATGCATGATGAGCGGTTGGTGCGGGAGTTGGAGGTGTTGGAGATTGTTTGTGTGGATAGGCAATCAAGTGCTGAAGTGGTACTGAATTGGACTGAAGTCCAATGTGACCTGGCTGATCGGATTCGGCAGGCTTTGGATATGGATGTCCTTATGAAGCGGTTCGTGGTAGAAGCTCCGGATGGGTCAAATTCCCAATTCGTTGTGGAGGACGGATTGCGTTGGAAAGACGGTCGTCTTTGCGTCCCACGTGTGGGCAATTTGCGGGTGGAATTGGGGTACGTGACACACCATACTAAGTACTCGATTCACCCGGGGAGCACGAAAATGTACCGCGATGTAAAGAAACTGTTTTGGTGACCGGGTTTGAAGAAAGATGTGGCGCTCTACGTAGCGAAGTGCCAAACTTGCGCCTTGGTGAAGGCAGAGTGCCAAAAGCCGGGAGGATTTCTTAAGTCCTTGCCTATGCCGGAGTGGAAATTTGACGACATCTCTATGTACTTTGTGCACGGTTTGCCAAGGTCGCAAAAGGGGAACGACGCCATTTGGGTGGTTGTTGATCGGTTAACGAAGGTGTCGCATTTCATTCCGCATAGGAAGGATGATCCGGTGGAGAAGTTGGCAAAGCTTTATGTGGATAACATAGTACGGCTTCATGGTGTGCCCCGCACCATCGTGAGTGAACGAGTTGGGCGGTTTGCGTCCAATGATTGGAGGCTTGTGCAGCAAATGTTGGGAACAAAGCCGAAATTCAGCACAGCCTTCCATCCGCAAACGGATGGGCAGACCGAGAGGGTCAATAGAACTATGGAAGACATGCACCGCATGTGTGTCTTGGATTTCGGAAAGCAATGGGAAGACCACCTTTATTTGGTGGAGTTCGCATACAACAATAGCTACCAAGCGAGTATTCAGATGACGCCTTTCGAGGCCCTATATGGTAGAAAATGTCGCACGTCGTTGTCTTGGTTAGAAACGGGTGAGTCAAAGTTGTATAAGCGATCGGAAGTGGAGGGTGCTACTTCTTTGGTGCGAACCATTCGGGAGAGGTTGCTTATCGATTAGGACCGGCAAGCGAAGTACCATAATGCCAAGCACAGGAACGTGGAGTTCGCTGTGGGCGATTATGTGTACCTAAAGATCAAGCCGTTCAAGGGTGTCTCGCGGGTGCGGCGATTGAAAAAGCTAAGCCCGAGGTACCTTGGGCCGTTTGAGGTTCTGGAGCGAGTTGGTGAAGCGGCCTATCGGTTGAAGCTTTCAGTGGAGCTTAGTGGTTTACATGATGTATTCCATATTTCGGTGCTCCGGAAGGCGGTGCAAGAGCCTACGCAAGTGATCGCGGTTGATCAAGTGCCGGTGGATAGTGGGCTAACGACAAAGGTCAAGCCCGTGCGGATTGAGGACTCGGAGGTCAAGCGGCTACTCAATAAAGAGATCAGGATGGTCAAGGTCCGGTGGGAAAATTTCGGTCGTGAGGAGCTCTCTTGGGAGCGAGAGCAGACTATGCTTGATGAGTATCCGGAGTTGTTCCGCTCAGGTACAAATTTTGGTTTTGTACATGTCTTTCCTTTATATAATTTCGAGGACGAAATTCTTTTAAGAGGGGGAGAGTTGTAACGCCCCGAAACTCAAAGGAGCGACGGGGGACGTTTTGGGCCAGTTTTGGGTTCTGGCTGCAGGCACACGGCCTGGGACACGGGCGTGTCCCAGGGCGTGTCAAGCTTGTGTCGACATTCAGCCGGGAAGTCGACACTTTGGTCTCGACATTGTGTCGAGACTGGGCACACGGCCTACGACACGGGCGTGTCGCAGGGCGTGTCGACCCGTGTCGACACTTACCCCACGAAGTCGACACTCTGCGTTCGACGAAGTGTCGAGACATGGCACACGGCCTGCGACACGGGCGTGTAGCAGGGCGTGTCGACCCGTGTCGACACTCGTCTCGGGAAGTCGACACTTTGGTCTCGACATGGTGTCGATACAAGGCACACGGCCTAGGACACGGGCGTGTCCAAGGCCGTGTCATCAGGTCGACGATCTTCGCTCGACGAAGTGTCGAGTATCGAGACCGTGTACACGGCCTGGGTTCCAGGCTTGTTGAGGTGACACGGGTAAGGACACGGGCGTGTCCTAGAACCCGTGCAGTGCTCGGGTTGATTTCGGGGAAAAATGATGGGGGTACACGGCCGGCCACACGGCCGTGTCAGGTGGAACACGGGCGTGTCAGCTCGAACACAGGCGTGTTCGATACCCGTGTGAGGTTCCAGGTGAGCCGATTTTGACGGCGAATGAGGCACACGGCACTGGACACGGGCGTGTGCCAGGCCGTGTTCGTTCCAGATTGGGCATTTCAGTCCCGAATCAAAGCCGTTCGTTTCCTTATTTTGAGATCCAACAGCTGGGGGTTATTCCTGAAGGGATATACCCGGGATTGGACTCAGAAACCCTCACTTTTCTTAAGTTATCATCTTTCTAAAACCTTAGAGAGAGAGAGGAGAGCCAAGTAAGGAAGAAGGAGCTAGATCCCGCCATTGGAGGAGCTTCGAAGCTCCAAATTGCGAGCCGACTCCGGATCCACGGAGGCAAAGCTAGTGCGGTGCTTTTCATCCGCTTACTTTTCAATGGCGCCAAAGAGGAACGCTAGGGTAACGATCCTCATCTTGAGCATGAGTAGCTCTCTTTCTTTGCATAGGAAGCCCGCTCTCGCGAGTTTGCGGAGAGTTGGCGGCGTTCCTTCGGGTAGATATGTGAAGTCCCCATTGTTTAGAGTCCGTAAGCGAGAACGGACATAGGCATGATGTGTGAAGCCTACCCGGACATGTTGGTCTAGATCGGTGATGTTGAATTGCATAAATGCCGGAGAAGACTCTGTGCTATTGATTGTTTTTCGGGTTTTCTACACGGTAGATTGCAACAGGGAGCCTTGGGGATTAACCCTAAGGTGCACCCGGAAAACTGGGCTGATGCGTGATCTTGCCAACATGGAGGCCTGAGAGCCAACTTGAACATAACCGAGTTATATGAAATTGTGTGACGAAAATGGGACTCGGGAGAAGTTTGACCTACGCAAATGGCTTAAATTGTCGTTGCGACATGAGCACGGGTTAGATGGAACCGTACCCATATCTATGTCGTTCGGGTTAAAAAGACCTAAGGTTACGTGGCACTTGTCGTTGGCATAGATGAGAGTCTTCGGCGGTCCATGGCTTAAATTGACGTGACCCATGCCGGGAAGACAAATTGCTCATATGTTTGGCCGTCAAAGTGGCGGGGGTGCGTCCGGAATGTCCATGGCTTTAACTAACGTGACATCGACCGGTTCACCGAGAATGTGCCCTGAGTGCACGGGGTGTGTGGCTATTTGAGCCTACGCCTGTGATGAAATGAATATTATTATATTGCTCGCTTGTGCTAATAAAACTGCAGGGAAGGAGCATTGCCGCCCCGAGTTGGGGGCGGGATCATTATAATTTGGTCAGCATTGCTGACCGTTGCCTTTTTGTTTGCCATCGTGCGGTGGTTATGTTGCTTGCAGGTGCTGCTGGACCATGCGGTCAATAGCGGGCTAATGCCCAAATTGCGAAGCCGGCCCTTGAGGGCCTATTTGGAGTGTTTACTGCTTTATTCATGTATGACCGACCTGCGTGCCGTGGTTTGTAAATCATGTAACATTAAGTAAACCTTTTTGTAAGGCCTTAAAGCCAGTACTGGTGTATGTACTTCATTCCTGGTTGGCTATTCTAGTGGACACTCATGCTTTAGTACTGGGTTCTTTATTTTCAACTTAAACTGTTTCCGCTAGAATGCTCTGTGTAGGACGTTATGATTAGTTGGATGGTTTCCATTGAGTAACCACCCGGTCTGTCTGTGGTATATGGCGTCGGGCCACGGCCGGACCTACTGCTATATGCTATGCGACGGATAGGGGGTGTTACAAGTTGTGCGTCTTTTGCGGAATAAAAAATAATTAGAGCACAGCACAGAACTTTCTACCAATATCACCGACGACCAAGATTTATAGTGGTTCCCCTCCCTTGGGTACATCCACTTTCCCTCACCGATCTAGCACTCAACTAGACTCGGCTACTCCACTATCTCGGATCAAAAATCGATCCTACCCTCGGAACAAAGTTCCTACAAACTCGATCCAAACAACGGGATCTACACCTCGGAAGATAACACTTCCTACAAACTCGGAGTGAAAAAACTCCTACACTCGGAGAAACTTTCTCCTACAAGATTAATAAGGTTTTGGAAAATTATACAAACAGTAAATCCAATCAGATCTGATGAAACAGCCAGAAACATCTTCTTATGGAGGTTGCAGCACTATCAGAAATCGGTGAAGAGAATCTCGGCCCAGATTTGGATTTTCTTGCTTTTACAAAATCAGAGAGAGAAGATGAATAGTGATGTCGATCTCGATCTGTAACTTTCTTCAGAATGAATCCTCTGAACTTAGAAGGACTGGCCGGAGAAGATGGTGGCGGTGGCTTCCGTTTCGTGAAAACAGTGAGGAGTCGGCTGAAGAACTTTCTCAAAATAAAATGACAAGAATGCTTGGAGAAAAAAAATTAGGGTTTGTCATTTTCTAATAAGACTTTATATAGGAGAGAATAACGGTCATAATCGGTCATAATGATGTACACGTGGAACAATCATGTCGCGTGATTTGAAAATCCCGTCAGAAAAAAAAAACTTAGACAAATTTCAGGAAAGTTCAGCCATATACACGAGTAAGAGAAGATCTACTCGAGTAGTTGAATAACTACTCGAGTACATGAAGGAGAACATACTCGGGTATATAAGGATAGGCTACTCGAGTGGGCAGAAACCAACTACTCGAGTAAGCAGAAAGAACTACTCGAGTATGTATAGTGACTTACTCGAGTACATAAGGGATCTACTCGAGTACAAGAAAACCTAATCGAGTATATTACATAAACTACTCGAGTACATGAAGGACTACTCGAGTGGGATACTTAGAATAAATTCTGAAGAAGTCAGCAAGCAGCTACTCGAGTAGTTGAACTAAACTACTCGAGAGGAAGTGATCTACTCGAGTAGGTGAAAGTTCTACTCGAGTAAAAGACTTAGAAAATTTTGGAGTAGGAAAATTTCAAGGTACAGGAGTGAAACATGATCTACTCGAGTAGGTATAATGAACTACTCGAGTATGATTCTATCTACTCGAGTATGTGAGAATACTTACTCGAGTATGCGAGTATACTTACTCGAGTCCATGACTTAGAAAAATTTTGATGAGAGAAGCCTTTAATACTCGGGTATAATGAGTGATCTACTCGAGTATATAAACATGCTACTCGAGTATATGACTACGTTTACTCGAGTACATGACTTAGCTACACGAGATATACACTTAAGTACTCGAGTACAAGGTTTCTTTACTCGAGTAAATTATACCCAAACTACTCGAGTAGTTATAGACCTACTCGAGTAAAAGACTTAGAGAATTTTTGTTGTTGGAAAACTTTTTCTTCTAGTGTAGTCAACTTCCAATCCTTTTTCCAAGGTCCAATAGCTTGAATATGAAGTGTATCCCAATAGAGAGACCACACATGAGTCAACACCTTGGAATATGCAATGAGGGATTACATTGCACAGTTCCTGTGTTTGGTGACCCACTATGGACTGACATTGGTCTACATTTCCCAGTGAAATTCCTGCAAACACATAACTCAAACCAAGCATCAAATACAACTTACTTCATCTTAGTTCCAGGATGACTTCATCAAATCTGGGTTAGTGTGGATGTAATACCCAACAATCTCCCCCTATTTGTTGAAGTCAGAACCCTTTATACTAAGGTGAATTATAAACATAAAGGAAGACAAGTAGAGAAAACAACATGAGCAGGTAAGCAATAGACCATGAAAAAGATAATTAGACAGAAATTTAGAATTGTATATATGTAAATTTCCAAAAACATCAAGTCTACAACTTGTCATTTCAATCTCTCAACATCTTTTAGGTTTAGGTTTGGGTTTGCTGCTTATCCATCTTTTCTTGCTGTCTTCTTAGATAGCTGAAAGGCTTAGGGAAATATTTAGGAGGCCTTGGAGGAGCAGCAGGATTATTTCTCCCAAACTCTTTGTCATGGATCTTCCTTTTTAGCATAGATTTCTCATATAACTCTCATTCCTGGGAACTGTAATGAATGTTCCTGTTCTCATTAAGATCCATAACTAGCCTGAGTGTGTCCAAAATTAGAGACTTGGAGGTTGGAGACCAAGCTTCAGCATGTTCAGTGGCTTTGGAAGGAGCAGTCCTGCTAGCAGAGGGGCCTTCATCATACTTCCTTTTCTTCTTGTAGGTTCTGATCTCTGGAGGAGCTTGAAGGAATATATCAGCAGGGTCTTCTTCCTATCCTGGAACATAAGTATATGGAGGAGCAACTGAGTCTCCAGGCTTGGGAGAGAAGGTAGGTTGCAGAGGAACAGCTGGGGCAGTGACATCTGTAGCTAGAGGGTTGAGATGATGGGGAATGATGTTGGGGTCAAGTGCAAGGTCTGGAAAAATCTGATTGTGCATCCAGACAGCAGTGTCATAGGTGTGAAATTTGACACTCTGTATCTGGGCTAGCACATCATCATGAATGGTCTTCACATGAGCTTCCCATACATCTGTCTTCTGAGCAGCAGATTTTTCTACCTGGTCTTTGAGTTCTTTTATCAAACCCTCCCCCTTTCTGATTTCAACAGATAGTTTATCTATGGTGTCATCTTTGAAAATGCCAACTTCTTCACAGATTGTCATTTTGTTAGCCTCATTTTTCTTGTCTAGTTCTATCTGATTGTTTGCCAGGGTGATACCTTGTTCCATAACATTTCCAACACTAGTGATAGTGTGGTCAAGGGCTTTGCCACCAAGTTGAAATAAGTACTTGAGCCTGTCAGTGTTATGCTGAATTTCAGCAAAGCCTCTGCTCATCTCAGTCTCAAGAGCAGTTACCTTGTCAGTGACTACCTTTAGAGAGGTGTCAAAATAATTTCTCTGTTCTTGAAGAAGAAGTGCAATATTTTACAGCAGAGCTGAGGAGGAGGAGACTATATCAGCAGCAGAGGGAGCAGTAGTAGGGATAGGAGGAGTTACCCAAGGAGCTATTTCTTCAATGATGACAGAGCTGAGAGCTCTGGTGGTATGAATTATAGCATCCCTTTCTTCTGTATCATAGGAAAGGGAGAAATCTAGGTTTCTGAGAGGGGCCTCAGCAGGCTCTGGAGAGGTCTCATCAGAAATAAGAATGGTGTCTTGCTTGTCTTTTGGGGGATCTGGAGATGGTGTTGGAGTGCTGGCTGGAGAATGGCAGGAGACTGTGGTGGAGTGGAGTCCTTATGACATTCAGTGGTTGGAGTTGGAGGAGATAGAGGAGGAATGGGCATCACTTCTTCAGAAAGCTCTGCAATCATAGCATCTATGGCAGCAACTGTGGACAGAAGAGTGTCTTGAGGTACTTGATCTGAAGGAGTGGCTATACTCTATGAAGTATGAGGTAGGGAAGGAATTTCTGGCTGAGGAGAGGGCTGCCTGACTTGGCTAGAAGGAGAAGGCTCCCCCTCACTTGGTGCACTAGAGGATCTAGCCACATGATGAGGAGAGGGAGATGGAGTCTTGTCCTCTGCAGCTGGAACTTCTGGAACTGCTGAAACCTTTGCAGCTTGGGCAAAATTCTTTAGCTTGCGATCCTATCTCTGAATAGAAGAGATGAAGACCTTCTTCATGTGGTGAAGTGGGGTCCCTTTGGAGAAGTTGAAGACCTCAGGATTTGTTTCATGGAGGAGCAGAGAGATAATTCTGGCGTACTTGGGGGATTTCAAGTTGTCCTTGATTTTATCCAGAATCAGCATACCAAATTGATATTTCTTGCGACAGACAATTGCTTGCATTATATCGAAGAAATATGAGGGAATCTCTCTGATGGAGTGTGTCTTGCACAGTAAAATTTTTCCAATAACATCAACCAAAAATTTGCCTTTTGCATTCATATCCGACCTTTTGAAGTATTGAGCATCAGTTGAAAAACCACAGAAAAGGGCTGTTCTGTTGGAATCTTCAGCAACTAGGTGATCTTCTTCATCGACAAGCGGTAAATGGAGAAGCTGAGAGACAGAGGTCTTGGTGAACTTAAGTTTCAAACCCTTCACTTTGGATTTTAGGACTTTCCCATTCCTTCTGACCTTGAGATTGGAGAAGAATTCGACAACTTCTGGGAATAAAACGCGACCGGGTTCCTGGAGAATGAAGGAGAGGTCGGCGGTGTCGAGAAGGATGAGGAGGTTGTGGAAGTCATCTGAGAGCTCTGCAATACCGACGGTGACGAGTTCTGAGCCGACGCCGATCTTGGAAGAAGCCGCCATGGCTGCGGTTGACTGGAAGAGATGAGGAGAGAGGCGGCTCTGCAACAGCGGCGGAGGAGAGTAGGTGAATCGGCAGAGTAGGCGAAGCGGCAGAGGGTACTCGAGAGAAAGAAATAATGTCGTGTAGGTTTGGGTTTTCGGAATTTCATATATATAACTCTTAAAATTCAGCTAATTGATTTAAAGGAAGAGGTGGCATTTAGCCTTGGGTGGCGAATAGAAAGAAATTTCAAAATCTGGGAAACAGTACACGAGAAAGAGATAGACTACTCGAGTAGGTAAGAGGTTACTCGAGTAGATCGTCAGAAGTTACTCGAGTAGGTGGAGAAAAATACTCGAGTAGATAAGTGACTTACTCGAGTAGGTAAGTGACTTACTCGAGTAGGTAAGTAGGTACTCGAGTAGGCACACTCTTATACTCGAGTAAGTAGAGAAGAGTACTCGAGTATGTCAGTTGTTACTCGAGTAGGTCTGCCGTGACTCGAGTAGGTGAAGTCACATACTCGAGTATGTCTTATGCTTCTCGAGTTGAACTTTGAAAAAGTTTAGAAAAAGTAGATTTTGACTAACCCCTTGTAATTACTTGCTTCTTAGTCATCCAACCTTCTTTAGTCCTCTTTGTTGAGCATTCCCAGCTCAGTCTTGAAGAACGAGAACTTGGTCTCGTCCAGCGGCTTTGTGAAGATATTTGCAACTTGCCTATCTGTAGGCACATATTGGAGATCTATGTCTCCATGCTCCACATGTTTCCGGATGAAGTGATACCTTAGCTCGATGTGCTTTGTCCGGCTGTGGGAGACTGGATTGTTGGCTATTGCAATTGCGCTGGAGGAGTCACAGTACAGAGGAATATCCTTGAACTGCAGGTTGTAGTCCTCGAACTGATTCTTTATCCATAGCAACTGTGCGCAACAACTGCCTGTAGAGATATACTTTGACTCGGCCGTTGAGATTGCGACACAGTTCTGCTTCTTGCTACTCCAGGAGATTAGCCTTCTTCCGAAGAATTGGCAAGTCCCTGAGGTGATCTTCCGGTCATCTTTGCTACCTGCAAAATCTACATCTGAAAACCCAATTAGTTCGCAGTCATTACTTCTCGGGTACCATAAGCCAAGATTTGGTGTGCCTTTAAGGTATCTCAGGATCCGCTTTGCAGCAGCGTAATGAGATTCCTTAGAGTTCACTTGAAATCTAGCACAGACACATGTTGAAAACATTATGTCAGGCCTACTGGCAGTAAGGTAGAGCAAGGATCCAATTATGCTTCTGTACTTGGTTTCATCAAAAGGTTTCCCTTTTTCATCCTTGTCCAGAGACATAGTTGAGCCCATTGGAGTCCTCATAGAGGTTGCGTTCTCCATTCCGAATTTCTTAATTAGCTCTTTGGTGAACTTGGTCTGTGAGAT
Source organism: Platanthera guangdongensis (assembly GCA_039583875.1). Lineage (NCBI taxonomy): Eukaryota > Viridiplantae > Streptophyta > Magnoliopsida > Asparagales > Orchidaceae > Platanthera > Platanthera guangdongensis. The sequence goes on along the minus strand of CM077163.1, from coordinate 176,020,732 downwards.
GAAAATTCCATCTTCAGATTGTTTCACCTGAAGCCCTAAGAAATACTTCAGCTCGCCCATACTACTCATTTCAAACTTCCCTTGCATGAGTTTTGAGAACTTTTTGTAGAGGTTGTCATCTGTAGAGCCAAAAATAATGTCGTCGACATAGATTTGCACTCGCAAAATCTTGTCTTTTATTTCCCTAAGAAATAATGTCTTGTCTATCTTTCCCCTTGTGAACTTGTTCTCAAGTAGAAAGGTAGACAGCGTTTCATACCAAGCTCTAGGAGCTTGTTTCAGACCATATAGGGCCTTCTGCAAAAAAAAAAGACATGATCAGGAAAGTTAGGATCAACAAAACCTAGAGGTTGTTCCACATACACTTCCTCCTTTATGTTGCCATTCAGGAAGGCCGACTTCACGTCCATCTGATAGACGGTGAAGCCTTTGAAAGCAGCATATGCTAGGAACAACCTTATTGCCTCCAGCCTCGCCACTGGAGCATATGTCTGGTCGAAGTCGATTCCTTCTTCTTAACGATAGCCTTTAGCGACGAGTCTGGCCTTGTTCTTTATGATAGTTCCGTCTTCGTCCATCTTGTTCCTGTAGACCCATTTTGTTCCAATGATGTTCTTTCCTTTGGGTCTTGGAACAAGCATCCACACATTGCAGCGCTTGAACTGATTTAGCTCTTCTTCCATTGCCATTATCCATGATGCGTGTGAGTTTGCTTCCTCAAATTTCTTTGGTTCAACCTGGGAGAGAAAATTCAAATGAAGATTCTCATTAGTTGTACCTCTCTGAATTCTAACACCATCCCGGGGATCTCTATGATCTAGTCCATGGGGTGATCCTTTAGATGTCTGAGCTCTAGAGTTCTTGCATCTGGATTATCTTCAATCACTGGAGGGATTTCTTCATCCTGGATGACTTCTTCATTTTGATCATCAGCCTCTCCAATAGGAGTTGGAGTGGTGATCTTAATGAACTTCTCGCCATTGTCTTCGGACGGATCATCCAAGCTAGTTTCTTTCAGCTTTTCACCTGCATCTTCAATGAGCACACTAGACGGATTGCTTTGTAGCAAGCTCGTCTCATCAAATACAACATGTATCGATTCTTCCACCACCAGGGTTTTTCTATTAAATATCCTATATGTCTTACTATGGCTACTATATCCTACAAAAATACCTTCATAGATCTTTTCGCTGAACTTGATGGTATGATACTTACCATTGTTAAGTACGAAGCATTTACAACCAAAGATTCTAAAGTATGATACTGTTGGTTTCCTGCCTTTTAGAAGTTCGTAAGGTGTCTTATTGTGGTTTTTGTTTATGAGTGCTCGATTTTGCACGTGGCATGCAGTGTTGACGGCCTCAGCCCAGAAGTACTCCGGTAGTGAAGCATCACTCAACATGGTCCTGCAGGCCTCTATGAGTGTTCTGTTCCTTCTCTCAGCCACTTCATTCTGTTGTGGAGTACGAGGAGAGGAAAACTCATGAAAGATACCTAAGCTTTCACAGAATTCTGTCATGGCCCCAGATTTGAACTCTGTTCCGTTGTCACTTCTGATTTTGACTATGGAGCAGTTGTATTCATTCTGGACTTGTCTGACAAAATTAGTAAAGATGTCGAAGGTATCTGACTTGTGTTTCAGAAAGAACACCCACGCAAAGCGCGAGTAGTCATCAACAATTACCGATGTATAGTCCTTACCTCCCAAACTTCTAATCTGCATTGGACCAAACAAGTCCATGTGCAATAGATGGAGACAACTGTTAGAGTCTTTGCCAATAATGCTTTTAAAGGTAGCCCTTGTTTGCTTGCCTTTTACGCATGCATGACAAGGTCTGTCTTTAATACATTTGACATTTGGGGCATCACGTACTAAGTTCATTGAAAATAGTTTATTAATGGTTTTGAAATTAATATGTGCTACTCTCTTGTGTCATTGGTCACCAAGAGACGCACTATCTTTTGCTAAAAGACACACTGGCGTAGAGGAATCTATACAGATGAAATTTAAACAGAAAATATTCCTGCTTCGAGTGCCGGATAGAATCGTTTCCATATTGTCAACGGATTTTATCAAGCACTTATCAGCATGGAACTCAACTATGTATCCTTTATCGCAGAGTTGGCTTATGCTAATGAGATTGTGTTCCAATCCTTCGACATAGGCCACATCCGAGAAGGATACATTGCTGTTAGTAATCATACCATAGCCTCTAGTAATTCCACGGTCTGAACCTCCAAAGATGACCTTTGGTCCGTTCACAATTGCAAAAAAGTTCTGAATGAGGCTTCTAGTCCCGGTCATATGCCGAGAGCATCCGCTGTCCAAGTACCAGATGGGTGTTTTGTTGGCCTTTGTACATCCCTGCAATCATAATCAATTTGCCTTAGGAACCCAAACACGTTTGGGTCCTTGGTCTCGGGTTAGAGTGCTCCCCCTACGATTGTTAGCACTATGAGCGGTCTTTGTCATATTGCTGACATGAGGGGTTGCAGCATTTCTGGAATTGAACCAGCAATCTATGGCGAAGTGACCAACCTTGCCACAGCACCAACAGTCAAATTTGTTGTACCTTTGCCTCAAGATCTCCTGCTTGACCTTTTAGAATTTTGGTCTAGCAGGGGTAGCATTCTTGGAGGAAGATGCCTCATGATGATGGCAATCACATGGCTTCTTCTCCTTTATGGGCTTCTCTACAACAGGCTTTTTCTTTGGTGCTTTCTTGAAGTTATGCCCATGATTGAAAGGGCCAAAGCTCTGAAGAATAACTTCTTCATAAGGTGCCTTAAAGACACTTTCGCCAAAGTTTCGGGGTCGAGCCCATCCTTGATAGCGGGACTTTGGCTCTACATAAGTACGCCTAGCAAAGTGCTCGTATGATGAGTCAAAATCAAACTCATTTGATGGAAAGATGACCTTTTTGAATGTGGTTTGATTTTGAGGGGCTTTTCCCTTTTCTTCGGCTGAGGCCTTTTTGGCGGCCTTATTTTTCCGTTGATTCTTGTTTCTCCTAGAGGATTTACTAGGAGCTTCTTCATGGCCTAGTCCAGCTCCATTGGCCTTTGCTGAGAATTCAACAATGAATGGAAGAACTGTTTTGGGCTTCGAGAAACTCTCAACAAGTTTCCTTTCAGCCGCAAGTTCGGCTTCCAATCCTTTGATGATCTTCTCCTTAAGGTCAAGGTGCTCAAGAGCCTTGTTATATTCTTCAATAGCATTATTGAAGTTTTCTTCGAGGGAGTCAGTCTTTGCGACTTTCTCTCTCAAGATGCTCTCTTCGGCTTTTAGATATTTGATCTCCTTAGCCTGAGTCTTCACGACTCGACGACATTTGTCGTAAGCCATGATTAACTCCTTGTACTGGGCCATTAATTCTGACTCATCGTCAGAGGAGCTACCCTCGCAATCATGTTCAGAGACTTCAGAATCTGAAAGAGGGGTATGACAGTTTACCTTCCCAGTGAACTGGGGCTCTTGTTCATCATCTGTTTGAGCCATTAGCCCAAAGTAAGCTTCTTCTTCTTCGCTTGACTCAGATGAGTCGGAGTCGCTAAGAGTCTTGCTCTTTTTGGCTATGAGGCTCTTCTCTTTCCTCTTCTTGTTGTGTGAGGATTTCTTTTCTTCTCTTCTGCCACCCTCCTTCTTCTTATAAGGGCAGTCAGCAATGACGTGACCTGGCTTATTACAGCAATAGCAAATGATGTCAGTTGAAGCGTATTTGTTCTGTTTAGTATTGTACCTTTCGTGGCTGCTTGAGCCTTTTCTTTGTCGATCGTCATCGCGCCGCGATCTTCTGTATGAGGCATCCTTGCCTTTCCATTGTTTCTTTTTATTAAGAAATTTCTTGAATTGCCTTGAGAGTAAGGAGAACTCTCCTTCAGATAGTTCAGAGCCTGAGGTGCTAGGCTCTGATGTTTCTTCTTCTTCATCAACTTCTGGAGCTGGAGCGGTGGAGGCAGCCTTAGTCTTTCTGGAGGTGTCTGCCTTCAGAGCGACAGACTTCTCCTTTAGTACAGACCTGCCCTTCTCTTCTTCAGCTTTTCTTGTATTGATTTGGAGTTCATAAGACATAAGCTTTCCAAAGAGATTTTGCGGGTCCGTTTCAGCTAGCTTCCCGAACTCCCTGATGGCGCATACCTTGTTATCCCATTCCTTGGTTAGGGATCTCAAGAATTTGTCGTTCAGTTCTCCGTTGGTGAAGACACGACCATACACCCTTAGGTCATTCACAATTTTGAAGAAGTTCTCAAAGGTGTCGCCAATTGTTTCCTTGTTCCATTGTCGGAACGCTTCATATTTTTGATTGAGAAGGGATCTCCGATCATCTCTTACTTCTTCAGTTCCTTCCATCAAAGTGACTAAGGAATGCCACATCTCCTTAGCCGATTGACAGTGAATCAAATTCTGCAGCATCGAGTCATCGACTGCACTTGCTATAATGTTCTTAGCTTTCTTGTCGAGAGAGACAAGTGCAATCTCGTCTTTGTCGAGATCCATTAGCTTTTTGGGAACTTCTTGGTAGGATCGATAGTGGACATAGTCATGGGAACGTAAGGACCTTCTTCAACGATCATGAAGATCCTTGGATCCACAGCTTCCATGAAAAATTTTATCCTTTCTTTCCACATGGGAAAGTTATTTTTGTTGCACAGTGGAAGCTTGGCGAAATCTTTGTCCTTGTCCATTTTATGGTAGAATCTATCAGACAACAGATTTGGATCTGATCAAGGTGTTAACCTTTTGACGATCAACCTGCCTCTGATACCAATTGAAAAAAAACGGTTGTCAACCTAAATCACCTAGAGGGGGTGAATAGGTGAGTTGTGCGTCTTTTGCAGAATAAAAAATAATTAGAGCACAACATAGAACTATCTACCAATATCACAGACGACACAAGATTTATAGTGGTTCCCCTCCCTTGGGTACATCCACTTTCCCTAACCGATCTAGCAATCAACTAGACTCGGCTACTCCACTATCTCGGATCAAAAATCGATCCTACCCTCGGAACAAAGTTCCTACAAACTCGATCCAAACAACGGGATCTACACCTCGGAAGATAACACTTCCTACAAACTCGGAGTGAAAAAACTCCTACACTCGGAGAAACTTTCTCCTACAAGATTAATAAGGTTTTGGAAAATTATACAAACAGTAAATCCAATCAGATCTGATGAAACAGCCAGAAACTTCTTCTTATGGAGGTTGCAGCACTATCAGAAATCAGTGAAGGGAATCTCGGCCCAGATCTGGATTTTCTTACTTTTACAGAATCAGAGAGAGAAGATGAACAGTGATGTCGATCACGATCTGTAACTTTCTTCAGAATGAATCCTCTGAACTTAGAAGGACTGGCCGGAGAAGATGGTGGCGGCGGCTTCCGTTTCGTGAAAACAGTGAGGAGTCGGCTGAAGAACTTTCTCAAAATAAAATGACAAGAATGCTTGGAGAAAAAAAAATTAGGGTTTGTCATTTTCTGATAAGACTTTATATAGGAGAGAATAACGGTCATAATCGGTCATAATGATGTACACGTGGACCAATCATGTCGCGTGATTTGAAAATCCCGTCAGAAAAAAAACTTAGACAAATTTCAGGAAAGTTCAGCCATATACATGAGTAAGAGAAGATCTACTTGAGCAGTTGAATAACTACTCGAGTACATGAAGGAGAACATACTCGGGTATATAAGGATAGGCTACTCGAGTGGGCAGAAACCAACTACTCGAGTAAGCAGAAAGAACTACTCGAGTATGTATAGTGACTTACTCGAGTACATGAGGGATCTACTCGAGTACAAGAAAAACTACTCGAGTATATTACATAAACTACTCGAGTACATGAAGGACTACTCGAGTGGGATACTTAGAATAAATTCTAAAGAAGTCAGCAAGCAGCTACTCGAGTAGTTGAACTAAACTACTCGAGAGGAAATGATCTACTCGAGTAGGTGAAAGTTCTACTCGAGTAAAAGACTTAGAAAATTCTGGAGTAGGAAAATTTCAAGGTACACGAGTGAAACATGATCTACTCGAGTAGGTATAATGAACTACTCGAGTATGATTCTATCTACTCGAGTATGTGAGAATACTTACTCGAGTATGTGAGTATACTTACTCGAGTCCATGACTTAGAAAAATTTTGATGAGAGAAGCCTTTAATACTCGGGTATAATGAGTGATCTACTCGAGTATATAAACATGCTACTCGAGTATATGACTACGTCTACTCGAGTACATGACTTAGCTACACGAGAGATACACTTAAGTACTCGAGTACAAGGTTTCTTTACTCGAGTAAATTATACCCAAACTACTCGAGTAGTTATAGACCTACTCGAGTAAAAGACTTAGAGAATTTTTGTTGTTGGAAAACTTTTTCTTCTAGTATAGTCAACTTCCAATCCTTTTTCCAAGGTCCAATAGCTTGAATATGAAGTGTATCCCAATAGAGAGACCACACATGAGTCAACACCTTGGAATATGCAATGAGGGATTACATTGCACAGTTCCTGTGTTTGGTGACCCACTGTGGACTGACATTGGTCTACATTTCCCAGTGAAATTCCTGCAAACATATAACTCAAACCAAGCATCAAATACAACTTAATTCATCTTAGTTACAGGGTGACTTCATCAAATCTGGGTTAGTGTGGATGTAATACCCAACAAACATAGGCAATGATAGCAGCCCAAGCTGCCAGCGACAGCGCAAGTTGTGACCCCTGTTGCACGGGTAACGACTCCTGTTACCTCAGATTCAGCATCGGTCATACCGGGCGGAGGAGCCAAACAGGCAAAGCCGTTGGATGAGAGAGTGGTTGTTGGGCAGGGAGATGGACAAATGAAGTACTTTCTAAGTTTCCATCCTCCAACATTTAAGGGAATCGACACACCGAATGATGTGGAGGACTGGTTAGCGAGGATTCAGGAACTTCTGAGGGCGACAGAGATGCTAGAGGAGAAGCAATCATAATTTGTGACCTTTATGTTAGAGAGTGGCGTCAAGCTATGGTGGGTGAGCCATAATGGCCGCCAGTTTCCTGGTCGCACCCCATCCATGGAAGAGTTAGGGAATATCTTCTTAAAGAAGTATTTCCCTTCATCGATGAGGTTAGCCATTCAAAGACAGTTTCTGCACTTGGTGCAACGTGATTAGACTATGGATGAGTATGCATAGGAATTTACTCGTTTGGGTGATTATGTGGGAACGACCATGACTGATGATGAGGAGAGGGACAACCTCTTCTACCATGAGTTGAGAGAGAATTTTAGAAAACCCTTTATAGCTATGAAGAACGAGTGTTTCAAAGAGTTGATTGAGGCTGCCAGGGCGTTGGAAAGTGATATGGAGCGAACCCAACATCGTAAGGGACTCTCGATAAAGCAAGGAGAGGGAAAGCCTTTTCAATCACAAGGGTAGTCTGAAGGGAGTAAGTGGAAGAAGAAGACCGATCCCTTCAGGTCAGGGGAGAAGTGCGGTACAACGTCGGGGGGATCTCGCTTCAAGGGACCACCAACATGCTTGAAGTTTGGCAAGTCAGGCCACATAGCTCAAATTTGTACTAAGGGTGGCGCTGAAAAAGAGCCAAGGTAGGAGTATTCAGTGTGTTCCGGTACCAGCATCACGAATAAATGGAAATTGGCAGAGTTGAGCGCTTCACATTTCCAACCCGTACAGCCAAGGGCTTATAACTTTGGGCAATAGAAAGCGATTCGACAGCACAATGTGGTGACCGACTTCGTGCTATTTTCTGATTACCCCACTAGGCTATTATTCGATATGAGAGTGTCACACTCTTTTCTTGCGGAAAGCTTTATCTAGAGAATTGGAGTTGAGCCCTTTTCAATGAATGCAGAGCTTAGGGTGCGCATGCCCAATGGGTCTTTCATGACCACCGAGACAAAAAGGCTTATTGGATGGATGTTAAACGGAGTTGACTTCGTGTTGGTAGCAATGGTCCTACCATTAGCCGAGTTCGATGTAATCTTGGGGATGTACTAGCTTGCAGTGTAGGCGGTATTGACTGTCTATCAAAGGTGGTGACCCTAAGAAGTGATGGAAAGAAAGAAGTCAAGTTTGAGGGCCTTAGTGGAGTGGCCAGCTCCCTGATTTCGGCCATGCAATTAGTGCGGGCAGTTAACTGGGGAGGAGAAGCTTTCATAGTGTTGTTGGAAGTTTAACTTTCCAAGCTATTAATTTGAGAAGTGTCGATAGTGGCAGAATTCGAGGATGTGTTTCCTGAGGAACTTCCTGGAGCACCTCCTTAACGGGAGATCGATTTCTCAATTGAGTTAGTGCCAGAAACTAAACCGATGTCACGTCCCCTTTTTAGGATGGCACTGAAGGAGTTGGCCGAGCTCAAAGTATAGTTGCAGGAACTGTTGGAGCAGGGGTATATCAGACTCAGCTCATCTCCATGAAGTGCGCCGGTGTGGTTTGTAAAGAATAAAGATGGTTGTATGCGGTTGTGCATAGACTACTATGAACTAAATAAACTAACCATCAAGAATAAGTATCTGATTTCACAGATAGATGACCTGTTCGACCAGTTGGAGGGGTCGGTGGTGTACTTTAAGTTGGACTTGAAGTCAGGGTATTACCAGTTGTAGATTAGAGATGAGGACATACCCAAGACAGCTTTTTGTACGAGGTATGGCGACTTCGAGTTCTTGATGATGTCGTTCGGGTTGACGAACGCGCCATCGATATTCATGGATTTGATGAAATGGGTGTTTCGGGAGTACTTAGACTCGTTTGTGGTGGTCTTCATCAACGATATTTTGGTCCAATCCAAATCATAGGCGGAGCATGAAGCTCATTTGAGAGCAGTCTTGCAGACGTTAAGAGAGAACCAACTTTATGCAAAGTTCTCGAAGTGCGAGTTCTGGTTAGAAAAGATGGCATTTTTGGGCCATGTGATTAGTGTTGATGGGGTGGCGGTAGATCCAACAAAAGTTAAGGCTATCAGGGATTGGATAGTTCTGAGCACTATGACAGAAGTCAGGAGTCTCCTTGTACTAGCAGAGTACTATAGAAGATTTGTGGAAAACTTTTTGCGGATAGCGCTGCCCCTCACTACTCTGACTCATAAGGACCAGATATTCGAGTGGACACAGGAGCGCATGAAGGTTGCTTAGGATCGGCAGGCGAAGTATTTCAATGCATACCATAGTAACATGGAGTTCACGGTAGGCGACTAGGTATATCAAATGATTAAGTCATTCAAAGGTGTTTCACGGATTCGCCAACTCAAGAAGTTGAGTCCGAGGTTTTTGGGGCCGTTCGAAGTTACAGAATGCATTAGAGAAGCAGCATATTGGTTTGCATTGACCCCAGAGTTGAGTGGATTACGCGATGTCTTCCATGTTTCAGTTTTAAGGAAAGCCTTGGTGGAGACAAGTGTTATGGTTGAGATGATGACAGTGCCGATAGAGGAGGACTTGAGGACAAAAGTCCGTCCAGTTGGCATAGAGGATTCAGAAGTTTAATAGTAGCAGAATAAAGAGGTTAAGCTCATAAAGGTGAGCTGGGACAACTGCGGGCAAGATAAATTCTTTTGGGAGCGTGAGCAAGCGATGCATGAAGACTTTTCGGATCTCTTTGCATCAGGTATACTTTGTTGTTTGAATACATGCTTAAATTCGAGGACGAAATTCTTTTAAGGGGGGAGGAGTTGTAATACCCTAACTTTCTAGACTTGAGGCTCTGGGCATTAACGCGTCGCGGTAGGTTGCTATCGCTTGGCAGTAGCCTTCGTTCGTCGAGTGGAAGGCATCAAATGGTAGGCGTTGAGTGCTTGCACGCGATGTTATCTAGTTACCGCTCAGCGATAGCCCCGGTTCGTCGAGTCAATTTTGTCGAGACGAAAGCGTTGAGGGAGCTACCGTGCGGCGGTATTGCTATCTCCGGCAGTAGTGATGTGTTATTTTGAGACTGGCAGGTCAGGAAGTTACCGCGACGCAGTAGGTAGCCACCGCCCGACCTTAGCATGCAGGAGCAGTTTCATAACGGATGAGTTTATATCGTCCGATCCTTCTTGGGATGTAATCTTATGGCCCAGGAAGCTCCGTCCAAGATGCTTTAGTAGGGCTGAAAGGTTGTTTTCCTTCATTTTCTTCTCATTTTGGGTGGGAGTTAGTGTTTGGGAGAGAGGGTTTGGAAGAGGAAGAAGAAGTGTTTTTTCCGCCATTAGCGAAGCTCCGAGGCTCCGTTCGTCGATCCGAAGCCAGATCCGTGGGAAGGAATTGAATGCACACATTTTCATCTGTGCAAATCGAGATCTCCATGGCTAGGAAGAGGAGTTGTAAGGTAATGACACTTCTCCTCTCGGTCTTTAGGATGCATGCATGACATCCGTTTTATTTATTTTACTTTCAAGCATTTAGGCACCAGCTCTCTCAAATGAGTGGGGTACGGGTTGTCATGGTTCAAGAGGAGCCACCGACTCAATTGTGTCCATCCCCAGCATGATGTTGCATTAGTAATCTGCTCCGCTAGTGGATTAGGCATTGTAGGTGAAGCTGTTATCTCGACTGATAGTCCAACTCGGTGATGTTGCATATCAAGCCTAAAGGATTTTGCTAGAAATCCATTTGTGACAAGATGTCGTTTATGATGTTTGCCCCCTTATTTCATGCGAGAATGAATGGTGGATTAGGGTGGGATAGGCTATGTTTGTGTATTGATGTGCAAAGGCATGGCTTTGTATCTGTGGTCGGCAGGCTAGCTCGTGAAGTGCAAGTCATGTATAGAGAGTGTTCCGGCGAGACAAGCCCCCTTTTGAGAAACTGATGAGAACACCAAGATTTTGACAAGCCTGGACGATGAAGCTCACGAGAGGGTGGGGTCAAGCAAGGGTTCTTAGCATCATTTTGCTTGTGTGACGGAATCATAACGTGAGAAGTCAGAGCTTGCAGGCAAGCCCAGGTTTTGAGACCCACGAGCGGGTGGGGCCTCAGCAAGAGTTCCATGTGGAGGCTTGAATGTTGTTAGGGGAAAATAGAAGTACTAGTGTGATGTGATGATGCATGATGATATGTTAGTTTCATGCACTATAGGGTGACTTGGGTGAAATTCAGGTTTGCATACATGCTGCATTGTAGGCCCCCTTTTATTAAATGTTGAACAGAAACGTGTTTGATGTATGAGACATCCCAACCTGCTTCTTTACTCTCCATGTTTATATATGTTTTCATACGAAGTGCTGACCTACAGGGTGATGGAGTGTCACGGGGTCCACTAGGGACGGCCGGGAGGAGATGTGTTGGTTACATAGTTGAGGTCAGCCTTTGCTGACCTACGTTACAATAAATTTTTACAGGGCAAGGATCGCAAGCAAGAGCAAGCTCGCCGGCCCAAAAGGCTCAAGCCTCATGAAGTGGACCCTCTTTTATTTACTTATGCTTTGTTGAATGCTTTGATGCATGAACCGTAATCCGGCTTGCAAGGAGAGGTAGCCTAGGAGTGCTAAAGCATGTTGCTCTGTTTGTTATTTTTTTTAGTTTTTGGACACTTGAATTGTACAACCCCGTATTAGCCGACTGGGGCCAGCCAAGAGGGATAGCGAACCAGGACAGTCGTCCCGCATCAATGTAGTAGGCGGGCGAGCACATGGGATGGCTGGCTCGCTCCCGCAAACCAGGGCGAGCGAGCCGCGCGAGCCAACTAGACCAGTCTGCACCCGCACAAGTTACCTCTGACAGCTCGCCACCATGTAAATGGAAAGCGAACCGCAGAAGCCCAGTTCGCGCTCGCCTAATGAGCGAGGTGAGCTACGAGGGCCAGGCCGCGTCCGCCTAGTTGGGTGGCGAGCTGATCTCGTTTTCCCCCCGTTGAGTGGAGCTTGTTCTGTCAACACCTTCAATTCCTTGGCATTTAGTGAGGTGGTTGCACTCAACATCTTTTGTTCTTTGGCGATGAGTGAGGCAATTGCACTCAGCGCCTTCTGCTCCTTGGCATCGAGTGGAGCTGGTCCTCTCAGCGCCTTCTGCCCCTTAGCGTTTGTTACAGTATGGAGACCGGGCGGTCTGGCGGTCTGACTTTGGAGGATTGGAGACCGCGCGTTCTGTCGGTTTCTCTCCATCAGTTCGGTAGCCGGACTGTTGTTGTTTGGTGTCCGGGCGATCTGGCCGTTTGTCTCAGGCGTGTTGGAGACCAGACAGTCTGGCGGGCTCATATGGAAGCTTGTTCTCTCCCTCTGGTGTTTGCCGGGTGGTTATCTTATTCATCTAACCGTGCGACATGTTCAGTTTGTTTTCTTGTTAAACCACTTATACCTGTAATTATTTAGTCCCACGTTGCTTATTTGTAATCTCTCTCATCTCCTCCATTCTATAAAAGGGAGGTCATACCTTTGTAATATACATATCTTTTGGATAATAAAATTTCTGTTATTTCAATTTCCGGTTTATACTTGTCTGTTCGCACATGGTATCAGAGGACTCGATCTTTTTCGCCTGATTCGGTGCCTTCTTCTGCCCGTGCGGTTTGCCTTCTTCTTGTAGTCTGTTCGCGCGGCCTATTTTCCCTTCCTTATCGTTGCCCTTTTGTGTGCGCGACCTCTCTTCTCGCTCTGTCTTTCTATCTGCGACCTGTTTTCGCGGTTTCTCTGTCTCTTTTCTCCCCGCAAACTCCTTCCAGTTCACGCGGTCTTCTCTATCTCTTGTTCGCGGGGCCTCTTTTTCTAGCCGCACGACTTCTTTCCCTCTGTTCTTTTCCCTTCTTTGTCGCTGCCCTTTGTGTGTGCGACATCTCCTCTCGCTCCATCTTTATATTCGTGACATGTTTTCGCGGTTTCTCTGCCTCTTTTCTCCCCGCGAACTCCTTCCAGTTCGTGTGGTCTTCTCTATCTCTTGTTCGCGCGGCCTCCCTTTTTAGCTGCACGACTTCTTTCCCTCTGCTTTATTCTGCTTCTTGGTCATGGCCTTCCTTACCGCTGGTGTGTTGACACAGTGACCACTGCAGAACCTCTTCTTGTGTCCATTGCGGCCTTCCCCGCCGCACGACCTGCTTGCTGGTCGCGCCGTATCCGCGTCTTGCTATTCGTGCGGCCTGTTTCTACACGCGCGGCTTCTTGTCTCTTCCATGGCTCTTTTCGGGCATATCGTGGATCGATGTTGGCTGAAACATCCACATCTTTGCCCCTCTAGTAACTCTTCCGCCTCGGTGGTCACGTCATCAGGTAGTGCCCACATGGTTTCTCAAGGTAAATGGTTGATCGAATCTAGTGCGATTAATCATATGACGGGCAATCCTCAGTACTTTTCTCTTTTAGAAACACATGATCGGTTGCCCCCGGTCCTCATTGCAAACAACTCTCCCTCCCCGGTCTATGGAATAGGAGTGGTTCATATCACTCTGTCTCTTCGCTTGGCGGACACTCTCTATGTGCCAAAGTTTTCATACAATTTATTATCGGTTACCTCTTTATACAAGCAAATTCAGTGCTCTATCACATTCACTCCAACTTCTTGTTCTTTTCAGGATCCGAGCTCCCAACGGACGATTGCCACTAGGACTGAGAGCGGCGGCCTCTACTTCCTCGATATTATTTCCGCTCTATCTGCCTTCTCCTCCTTCTCTACAGATCTTATACAGTGGCACATGGATCGTCACAAGGCACGTCTTGTTGCCAAAGGCTTTACCCAGACTTATGGTGTTGACTATTTTGACACCTTCTCTCTAGTTGCTCGTCTTAGTACCATCAGGGTCCTCCTCTCTGTGGCTGTAAATAGGGATTGGCCCATTTCCCAACTAGATGTCAAGAATGTTTTTCTATATAGGGATCTCCAGGAGGATGTCTATATGGAGCAACCTCCTGGGTATGTTGCTCAGGGGGAGACATAGGTACGCCAGCTAAAGAAGGCTATCTATGGCCTAAAACAAAGCCCTCGGGCTTGGTTTGACAAGTTTAGCGGGATTGTGGTGGCAGTAGGTTTTATAAGAAGTTTTGTCGATCACTCTTTATTCGTTCTAAAAACCTCCCTAGGTCTGTTGGTTCTTCCGGTATATATGGATGATATTCTTCTTACAGGAGATGACCAGGTTGGGATAACTTTGACAAAGAAGCATCTTCGATAACACCTGGTCACAAAGGATATGAGTTCTCCAAAATACTGTCTTGGGATAGAAATCTCTCAGAATCCCAATTCCTTAGTCCTCTCCCAACGTAAGTATGCTCTTGATTTGCTTAAATAGGCAGGGTTGAGTGGGGCTAAACCTGTCTGATGCCCCATGGCGACTGGAGAAGATAAAATTGGACGGATGACTCTCCTCCTCTTTCAGATGTTACAAGGTACATACGTCTGGTTGGTAAGCTCATATATCTCACGGTGACCAGACCCAACATCTCTTATGTTGTAGGTAAGGTTAGCTAATTCATGCAAGCTCCTAGGGAGTGTAATCTACTGTCCGCCCTGAGAATATTGGAGTATGTTAAATCAGCGCCTGGGAAAGCACTACTCTTTTTGAAGAATGGTCACTTGAGGGTTGAAGCGTACTCAGATTCGAGCTATGCTGATGAAAAAGGAGGCTGAAAGTCAACATTGGGCTTTTGCACCTTTGTGGTGGTGGGGGGGGGACCTTGTGTGCTGGAAGAACAAGAAACAGTCTGCCATCTCTAGGTCCAGTGCAGAAGCAAAATATCGAAGTATGGTGTCGACCACATGTGAGTTGAAGTGGTTACGAGATCTCATGTTTGACTTAGTAGAGATTTATAAATATCATCTACCTATGTTTTGTGATAACAAGGCCGCTATATACATCTCCAAAAATCCGGTCTTCCATGAGAGAACAAAACACATTGAAGTCGACTGCCTCTTTATTCAGGAAGAGATTTTGAAGGAACAAATTTGTACTCTGTTCATCACCTCCGATAAGGAGTTGGATGATATTTTCACCAAGCCGTTGTCCGCCTCCTTTTTCCACATTTGTGACTAGCTAGGCATGATTGATATATAAGCTCCAGCTTGAGGGGGAGTGTTGCAGTATGGAGATCGGGCGGTCTGGCGGTCTGACTCTGGCGGATTGGACACTGCGCGTTCTGTCGGTTTCTCTCCATCAGGTGGGTAGCCGGATTGTTGCTGTTTGGTGTCCGGGCAATCTGGCAGTTTGTCTCAAGTGTGTTGGAGATCGGGCGGTCTGGCGGTCTCCTATGGCAGCTTGTTCTCTCCTTCTGGTGGTTGCTGGGCGGTTAGCCTATTCGTCTAACCGTGCGACCTGTTCGGTTTGTTTTCTTGTTAAACCACTTATACCTGTAATTATTTTGTCCCATATTATTTATTTGTAATCTCTCTCATCTCCTTCATTCTATAAAATAGAGTTCATACCTTTGTAATATACACCTTTTTTGGATAATAAAATTTCTGTTATTCCAATTTCCGGTTTCTACTTGTCTGTTCGCACAACATCGAGTGAAGCTTATCCTATCAGCGCCTTCTGCTCTTTGGTGTTAAGTGAGGCAAGTGCACTAAGCGCCTTCTGTTCCTTAGCATTGAGTGGTGCGAGACCCTTCCAAAACCGTATTCATCCAAAGTGGGGTGCTGCGGAGGAAAGTGCCTGGCTTCCCCAGCACTCGCCCCTTTTGGCGAGTGGTGCCCCCAAGAACCACTCGCCTAGTGCGGTTCAGAGGTAAAAATTACCTGGATGCCCTTGCAGGGCTATAAATAGCCTTTTGGAACAGTGGAGTTTGGATATTGGCAGACCACTTTGGGCTGCATATAGTTGTTTGGAACAGCGAGCCATGCTATTTGTAGGCTAAGTTTTGAAATCTATAAATAGACCCAAGGGGGTACCTCAGGAGGCAAGCTTTCAAGCATTCCAATCTTCTTACTCTCGGATCTTCTAGTTCTTTCTGAGGTGCCCTTAGCTCAGCACATGTTAAGGAGGGGAAGCGCTCTAAGATCTTCCGGGTGTGTGGTGGGACCTCCATGCTGGAGCCTTATATCGGTTTTGGTTCTAAGTCTTTGGTCGTCCCAGCTCGCTAAGGAGAAGTAAGTGTGCGGTCACCCCTTTCCCAAGTGTTCGAACTTGAATATTGTAAGGCCTTAAGGCCTTTTCGAGCTCCCATGCTCTGAGTTTTGATATGTGTTGTTCTTTTTTATCACTTTATAATGTTAAAGCTGTGGTGTCTATATGTTATGGGGCCCCAGCCGGACCCATATTATATGATCATTATCGGGGAGGTATTATACAAGTCCTTAGTGCTTCTTACCTCACTCATGGTATCATAGAAGCACATGTATACCACTCTTCTATATGAAAGGCTACAATAGACGTGGAGTAGATCACATTTGTGTTACTGTCCAATCAAATATCGTCGGAGCTCGCTCTTGAGGGTGAGTGAAAGACTTTAATTTCAAGGATAACTAAATTACCTAAGGGGTGATTAGGTTATTGCTCTCTTATGCTATATTTTTAACTTAATTACTTATGTGAGTG
Organism: Platanthera guangdongensis; assembly: GCA_039583875.1. NCBI lineage: Eukaryota > Viridiplantae > Streptophyta > Magnoliopsida > Asparagales > Orchidaceae > Platanthera > Platanthera guangdongensis. The sequence continues at coordinate 176,004,291 of CM077163.1, read as the reverse complement.
ATGTGATTATGTTAATTATGCTTTCAAGGTAATCATACAGATAACACAACAAATTTATATTGGTTCCCCAAATTATGGGTACATCCACTTTCCCTCCCACCTTTCTAACAACTTGTTAGACAAGGTGCTTCTCCAATCTCTGCTCCCAAGAGCTTACACCCCAGATCCCTCAAGATCTCTTAGTCTACTCCAAGACTTATAAATCAGGCACAAAGCCCCACAACTCAGTGATCAATTGATCACCTATCTCAGACCAAAGGCCCTACCACCCAAGCTGAGAGAATAACCCTACCTTAGATCCACAAAGGATGCTACTTCAGAGAGAATGACTCTCCTACTTCTCAGGCACAATGTCCCTACCTCAGATCCAAAGGGATCATACAACTCAGACATAAGTGCTCTACCACTCAGAGAGAATGACTCTCCCACCTCATGCTCAAAATCACTACAGCTCTGATTCACACTTGAATCCTACTTCTCAAGACAAAGCCCTACACTTAAATTCTCAAAAGAATCCTACCTAAGATCAACTAGTGATCCTACACTCAGATCAACACTAGGATCCTACACTCAGCCTTTATATATATTTAGGCATACAGCTTGGATCTATTAAAATCCTATAGGGTGTGAGGTGGGTGGTTTGACTATGACAACAGAGAAATTTCACTAAGCCTTCTTTTTCTTCCTGAGCTAAGATATCCTCAGCCCTAACTTCTTCATAACAACAAGAATCTTGAGCTGAAAGAAACTTTACAGATTTGCTTCTCGGCACCTTGCTGAACTGAACCAGAAGCTCAGATCTCTCTCTTCTATATAGCCCAGAAATTTATCTTCAGGAAATGTTCTGTTGGATGTATGAAGTAACTACTGATGGGGTTTTTTCCCTTAACAACTTCTCAAGCTGATATAAACTTAGCCCTGTCTTGTAGATTGTTGAATCCAGATGACTCGGCTTCTTCTTACTCAGAAAGAGGACTTTCTGATTTTACTGTTGAATATGATTTGATTCTTCAGAGAATAGCTTCTTCAACAGCTAACTGTTTGTGAGTCACAGACTAACTTGCTTTTGCTCTTAGATCTACACTTTGAATTGGTTCTCCAAGCTCAACAACAATGGCGAGCAGGAAGATGAAGTCCAACAGTAATTTCCCAAAAGCTACTTCTTCTTTCTCGATCTCCGCCTCTTATTATTAGCCCATCAACGGCTCTTTGAGCAATGGGCCCCACCTTGAATTTGTTGGTTGCTACCAACTTTTGCATTAATGGTTGTACTTAAGGCAAGCAGCGATATCAGTCGTGTACTATAGCTTTCCCGCAACAACTTCAAATTCTGTTGACTTGTTGACATTGCTGACGTCATCATCTGTGAACTTAGCCAAAATTAAGCATCTTTAGTATAGGCGTTAAGTGAGTAAGCTTCACTCAACGCCAAAATACTTGGACATATATTCTATTACTAGGCGTTGAGTGAGTAAGCTTCACTCAATGCCAAACTACTTGGATAGATTTTCTGTCACTTGACGTTGAGTGAGCAAGCTTCACTCAACGCCAAACTACTTAACAAATTTTCTTCTGTTACTAGGAGTTGAGTGAGCAGCCTTCACTCAACACATTTGGACTTAGCCAAATTTTTATGTGAAATCACAGTCTCTGACTGACTAAGGTTCAGTCAACACCTTTTATCATATGGCTTTGAGTGAGTAAGCTTCACTCAATGCTTGTGAACTTAGTCAAATATCTACACAGATTCTCTATGTCTTTGATTGTTTGAGCTAAACTCAATGAATATGAAGTTATTACGTTAAGTGAATGGGCTTCACTCAACGCCGGTGGACTTAGTCATATTTCTGCCTGTTTCTTCTTAGGATTTTACTACCCTAGCCTGTCTCACAGCTTTTTGCTTTATGGCGTTGAGTAGACTTCACTCAATGTCTGTGGACTTAGCCATATTTTCAGCTTGCCAATTGTTTGGCTTTGACTATACAAGCTGAACTCAGCGCTATTAGCCACCTGGCGTTGAGTGAGTAGACTTCATTCAATGCTTGTGGACTTAGACAGTTTTCTGTTTTTCCACTAGCTTGCCTAGTCATCACCTGTCTTGGCCACATAAATCAACCTATCCAATCAATGCATAGAAGGTACTTTGCATACATAGAACTTGTAAGACATGTTAGATTACATCATGTGTATACCATTGTCTACAAGGCCTTCTTCGAATTAAGGACATTGGGATCAATGGACCCAACATTGAGCATGCTTTGGCAATTGGAGCACGACAAGGGATGCAATTCGAGAAGGGATCTGGGAGTGCACGGTACAGATCTGCATCAAAGAAGACAGTGATGTGTTGTAACAGCCTCCCCAACATACGGCTCGAAAGGACGACTGTCGGCACCCCTAACATCCAGCTCGAAAGGGTTCAGCCTTAAAAGATCTGCATATCATGCACCCTAACCCATCTCCGATCCACCGGTAGGTTGTTGGAGGTTGCAGCATCCCTTTGACGTGGAAAAGCCAAGTTAAGCGGGCAGCACTGGGACTTCCCAGGAGGTCACTCATCACAAGACTACTCCTGCCCGAGCACGCTTAACTATAAAGTACGTTCGCTTCTCATCACCAATTGAGCTGCAACTCAATTTGTGATGAGAAGCGAAAGTACTTTATAGTTAAGTGTGCTCGGGATGGAGTAGTCACACGATGGGTGACCTCCTGGGAAGTCCCAGTGTTGTGCGCTTTAATATCATTGTCCAAGTTGGCGGACAATGTTCGCCAACAACTAGCTTTGATTTACGGTATTTATCCTCCTCTACCTTAATCAATAACAAAGCTTGTAACGATACACTCCCAATAAGGTCCAAGTACAAAACCCCTTAAATTCATTACTAACTTGAATGGAGCTATGCCCAAGCGATCTTTTAATTTCAGTATGTTGAATACATAACATTTGATTGAATGCTTTCTGTATGGTAGCTAAGTTTCACATTGAAACTTCTAGAAATTTCTTCAACTTGTTATGCCCCCTTCGACATGATTTGTTGCAGAGTTGCGTAGGTGCATGTAATTATCAATCCAAACACAAACAAAAGACTCCTTCAAAGGTTCAATCCAAGTTTGAAATATGTAAGAGATAACATCTGGAAATGCAGTAGAATAAACACTCAAAATGTTATTATATCTCATATTGAACTCATTTTCATTTCTTGTGTACACCAAACATTGCCAAACACCGAGAAAGAGCTCAAACTTTTTCTCATCTTTGAAATATTTCTTGCAGTTGGATAAAATATTTCCGTGCACATGCACTTGACATAAAATATGCTTAGCATTTGGAAAAGTATATTTTATGGCATTCATCAATGTCAAGTCCCTATCTGCAACGATTACATTAGTCAAGGAAATTTCATCCAAAATAGACTTAAAATGATCAATGTCTTATCTATAACCTGGCTCTGATTCATCAGACAAAAAAACAAATGACGAGAAAAAAGTGAGCAGAGCAGATGTAACACCGAATATAGAAAGTAATGACAACTGATATCTATTTGTCTTGTAGGTATAATCCTTTAAAAATATGATTGAAAATATCTTACTTATTTTAATTGACACTGGATTATCAAATAATAGACTAATCAAATTTTTGTTCCCTTCTATAACACGAATAAAACTCAAATACCCACTAACTGTTAAACATTTATATAGGTATCGTATAGATGTTGCTCCATTCGATTTCTCTTTCTGCAACTTGTATCTCTCATTATAAATAGTTCGCATGACAGTATGATTCTTTGCAATCCGCTTTTTAATGTTGATAATATGCATCTAGGCTTAACATTTGATGCATACATGTCGTGAACTATCTTCTTCTCAAGACAATTCAACCTTCCAACCATGACATGTGCTTCTAAGTGAACCATTTCATGGTTATGTGTCTCACGTTTTACTTCTAATGTCCATTCATCCTAGAAAAGCTTTTTTTTCCCAATTAAAGTAAAGGGCCAACCACAATGGTTACTAGTAGATTTTCTTAAATTCTATTTAGTCCAACCCTTTTTACATTGCTTCTCGTGGTAAAATCCACTTCTATCACAATCCAGAAGTACACATACCGGACATTCTCTTCCACCTTCTAATATGTCTGAACCTTTAACTGTGACAGCAAAACTACAAGACTTTCCAACATTACGGACTCAATCAATCAACATATCTTGAGATGAAAACTGAATTTTTGTTTCAAAATGACTACCTACATCAACCTTCACATCCGATCTACTACTCAACAATGAAATGAATAGAATACATAAGTCAATACAATCATATCGACCAATATCTACATTACACTATCACAAAACGTTAAGGTTGTCAAGGATACCTTTCAGTTGATGGGTTACAAACAACAATCTTCATAAAACAATCAACATTCTCCATCATTAAACCTACAATAAGACAAGAACAAATTATTTGAACAAATTCTGAACTGCATTTCAAAACAAACCACAAAATTTATAGCCTGGAAACGGGTTCTAAGTTCTGCACTTACTGTATCAGATTTGGTAAAAGCTTCTAATCCAGAAATCAAAGACTGTAAATGAACAATGGGAATAGGAGATAGATTGGATAGCCTGGAAATGGACTACTGGAATTGGAATGTAAGCCTGCAGTTGATCGGCTGAGCGGCGGAGCAGACGCTGCAGAAGAGGGTTTTTTCGGTTTAGGTTTTAAGAATAGAGGAGAGGAGAAATCACAGGGCTGCGAGGTCATCAACATTACCAAGAATCACAGGGCTGAGAGGTGGAGGAAGAAGTGACAGAAGCCTCGTCCAGCGACCGAGTGGAAGAAAACGGCGAGGAATTTAGCGGCGACAATCAGATTTCGCAAAATGCGTGACAGCGGGAGGAAGGAGAAGCATGGCCTAATCGTGGTTTGCTAGCAGGAGATTCTTAGGCTCATAAAATCAACGAAAATATTCTGAACTGGGTTAATTTTGATTTGCTAGTAATCAAAATAGGCTAATAACACTACCATTAGTTTATCAAAGGAGCTATTAATATTACTTTATAACAATTTCTCGTGTAAGAATTAACTGTCGGTTGGATGGTCGTATACTCATATCAGTTGAATAAAGAAAAAGTCGTAATATACTGGGTCTGGTCACATCCTGTCCCCTCCTATAAATAGATGGACACATCCATAAATTCTAAACTCCTCCATTAATCCTCTTCCGCAGCCCGAGTCGCCACCAACTCCCATGCTCATGACTGTTGCCGCCGCCGTGCCGGCACTGTCACGGCTAGCCTCCCCGGCGCCTCAAACCTCATTCCCCTCTCACCACCTCCAAACTCACCCTCCTCAATCCCTGAAATCAGCTGCAGTCGACATCCGAACCCACATCGCCAATCTCGACCGCCTCCTAAAGCCCGCTCCTTCCCCTCCTCCTCCCTTCCCAGCCGAAGATAACGCCGAAGTACTCCCCAACGCTGCCGCCGCCTCCCCTGCCATCTCTGCAGCCGGGAAACTCTTCAACGCCCTTAACATATCAAACCTCTTCCTCTCTCTCCACGCAGAAGACAAGAAGAAATCTCCGCGCAGCCTCGCCCACCTCCATCGCCTCCTTTCCGGCTCCCCCCGCCAATCCCCGAGATCCTCCATTGCTTCCCGGTGGCTCCTCCTCCACGGCGCTGATAACTGGACCGGCCTCCTCGACCCACTCGACGAACACCTCCGCCGCGAGCTCGTCCATTACGGCGATTTCGTCCAGTCCGCCTACACCGCCTTCCACTCCAACACTCTCTCGTCTCCGGCCAACTTCGCTCTCTCGGACCGCAGCTACCGCGTCACCCGCAGCCTCTTCGCCACCTCCCCCGTCGACATCCCCAGCTGGCTCAAAACATCCATCCCCCCGTGGATGACTCGCCCCACCAGCTGGATAGGGTTTGTCGCCGTATGCGACAACGCCCGTGAGATTTCCCGCATGGGACGCCGCGACATCGTCATCTCCCTCCGCGGAACCGCCACCGCCCTCGAATGGGCCGAAAACTTCCGCTCCGGGCTTCACGTCATTCCAGCTGACTCCTCCTCCGCCGCCGTCGCCGCTCCCAAAGTCTCCTCCGGCTTCTGGAGTCTTTACAAAACTGCCAGTCCCGAAACACCGAGCCTGTCCTCCGCCGTCGTCGACGAAGTGCGCCGCCTGGTTGAGATTTACAAAGGGGAGGAGCTCAGCATTACCGTAACCGGGCACAGCCTCGGGGCGGCTCTCGCCCAGCTCGTCGCCGACGAGCTGTCAGCGGAAATCGAGGACTCGCCGCCAATCGCGGTGGTCTCGTTTGGCGGGCCACGCGTCGGCAACCGCGCTTTCGCGGAGAGGGTGGAGAAAAAGGGGGTCAAGGTGCTGCGAGTTGTGAACGCGCAGGATGTGGTGCCGAGGGTTCCCGGCGTTCTTCCGCGCGTGCGAGATGGAGGGTATGCGCACGTGGGAGTCGAGTTGCGGGTCGATAACCGGGTTTCGCCGTACCTAAAACCCGACACGGACCTGGCTAGCGCTCACGATTTGGAGGCTTATTTGCATTTGGTGGATGGGTTTATGGGAACCGGCTGCCCGTTTCGTGCAAACGCGAAAAGGAGCCTGTCCCGGCTGCTGAAACAGCAGCGGCCCAACCTGAAGGAAATCTCCGTAAGCCGGCCCAGGCCTGGGGACTTGCAAGCTGTAGGTTCGAGCGGGCGGGTCAGTGGGGTTCACCAGGGCTACCTCGCTAGCCCCTCGGGCTGACGTGGTCAAACAACGTTGTTGAACAGTTTTCTGATTTTTTATTGGCACATTGCGAATAATAATTAATTATTAAATAATTATGGTATTGATGTAACATGATGAATATGAATAAAATAAAACATTTAAATAATATATAGTGTTATTTCCTTACCAAAGTTAACAGGCTTGTTTTGCATTTTCACATTGTTCACGTTTTTGTTATGTACACGAGTCTTAAATAATTAGCTTTTCAAATATTTATAGATTTTGAATTTTATGTTTAGCTTTTGCAATTAAAACGAGGGAGAAAAAACAAAGTGGATTCGGAAATCTCCTCCGTGCAAGTTCAAAATCATCCTGCAGTAAAATTACAATATTCTCCTTGGATAATAGAGGTGTCCTAAAAAACCGGGCACACCGGGCCGGACCGGCCCGGCCCAGTGAAAAGCCCGACAGGCCCGGTCCCGGGCCAAGCCCGCCTCGGGCCCAGGTCGGACCATGGGGCCCTTCCGGGCCCCATTGTAGGGCAAATGCCCGGCCCGGTGCCCGGCCCGGGCCGGGCAAAGCTCGGTTACCGGGCTTAGCCTGTAACACCTCCTCTGTAATGACCGTATAATATGAGTCCGGCCGGGGCCCCACAACATACGGACGCCACAGCTTTAGTATTATAAGTTGATATAGCTACCCTCACTCAAAACACTTTGCACAACACAACGGAAACATGAGCAAGACTAGAAGTTATCCACTACTACAAGAGTAAAACAAATGGTCTTATGATCTTACAACATAAGAGAGTCCAAACTTAACAATACAACAATCATGAAAGTGCATAGCACTGCTAGTCTACCTCGGCATACAAGCCGGACATCATGAGTCTCAAACATACAACAACATACAAGTAGAGCCCAAACTGGACGAAGCTCATGATAAGCGGTTGGTACGGGAATGAGAGTCCCTTGGCTTGCAATGTGTTGCGAGGGGCGAGTCCAGCGTGGCTCGGTTGAACTGGATTGAAGTGCAGAACGACTTGTCCGATCGCATTCGGGAAGCGACTCGGTTGGATGTGTAGTTTCAACCTTTTGTGTTGGAGGCTCAAAAGGGCGAGAGCAGCACCTGGGAGATGATTGATGGGATTCTGAGGAAGGACGGAAGGGTTTGTATACCGCAGTTTGACAAACTCCGTGAGGAGTTGATGTTTGCGGCTTACTTCACAAAGTACTCCATTCACCCGGGCAGTACAAAGATGTACTTGGATATGAAAAAATCCTTTTGGTGGCCGGGGCTGAAGCGGGACGTAGCTTTGTATGTGAATCGTTGCCAGACTTGCGCCTTGGTGAAGGCCGAGTGTCAGAAGCCGGGCGGGTTCCTGAAGCCCCTTCCAATCCCTGAATGGAAATTTGATGACATCTCCATGGATTTTGTGCATGCTCTGCCTAGATCGCAGCAGGGTAATGATGATACTTGGGTGATCGCGGACCGCTTAACCAAGGTGGCCCACTTCATCCCAAATCGGAAAGAGGACAGCGTAGAGAAACTGGTGGAGTTGTATGTTCGCAACATTGTGCGACTGCATGAGATTCCAAAGAGTATAGTCAGCGATCGAGATGGACGGTTTACGTTCAAGGACTGGAGATTGGTTCAGAAGAGTTTGGGCTCGAAGCTAAAGTTCAGTACGACGTTTCATCCTCAAACTGACGGGCAAACCGAAAGGACAAACCGTACTATGGAGGATATGCTGAGAATGTGCATTCTTGACTTCAGCAAGAGGTGGGAAGATCACCTATTCATGGTGGAATTCGCATATAATAACAGTTATCAAGCAAGTATAAAAATGGCACCATACGAAGCTTTGTATGGGAGGCTGTGTCGAACACCAATGTCTTGGGCAGAGGCGGGAGACACCAAAATTTTGGGAAAGGAGGTGGTAGTTGACGCTTGTGAGTTGGTACGGACCATTCAAGAGCGTATGAAGGTGGCGCAAGACCGGCAAGCAAAATACTTTAATGCTCGTCACAGGAAGTTGGAGTTTGCGGTAGGTGATTGAGTCTATTTGAATATCAAGCCGTTCAAAGGCGTCTCACGGATTCGCCGACTCCAGAAGTTGAGTCCAAGATTTTTGGGGCCTTTTGAAGTTGTTGAACAGGTGGGAGAAGCAGCCTATCGGTTGGTGTTGTCCGCGGAGCTGAGTGGATTGCATGACGTCTTCCATGTCTCCGTCTTGAGGAAAGCCTTGGTGGAGGCTAGTGTGGTGATCGAGCCGGCATCGGTGCCGATTGAGGAAGACTTGAGCACGTGGGTTCTTCCAATTGCTATAGAGGATTCGGAGACTCGGCAGTTGCGGAATAAAGAGGTTAGACTCGTGAAAGTCCGATGGGACAACTGCGGTCGTGAGGAGTTCTCTTGGGAACGAGAACAAGCCATGCTAGAAGAGTATCCAGAACTTTTCATTTCAGGTACCATTTAAATTGTGTTCCCTTTTGCTTTGTAATTTCAGGACGAAATTCTGTTAGGGGGGGGGGGGAGAGTTGCAACACCCCAAAATTTGAGAAAGGGTCGACCAGCGTTTTCTGACCAAGTTTGGTTTCTGGCAGGGGGCACACGGCCTGGGACACGGGCGTGTCCCAGGGCGTGTCGGGCTCCAGTCGACGTTTTGGTCGAGAGGTCGACGAATTTCGCTCGACGATGTGTCGAGTCAAGGCACACGGCCTGAGACACGGGCGTGTCTCAGGGTGTGTCGAGCCCGTGTTGATTCTCCCTCAACACTTGCAAGATCACTCTCAAGTGGGTCTCATGCTGCACTTTCGATTTGGAATACACCAAGATGTCATCGATGAAGACAACCACAAAAGCATCCAAGTATTCCCGAAATACCCGGTTCATAAGGTCCATGAACACAGATGGCGCGTTCGTCAGCCCGAACGACATCACCGTAAACTCAAAGTGTCCGTACCTCGTACCAGAGGCAGTCTTGGGGATGTCCTCGTCCCGAATTCGCAACTGATAATAGCCTGACTTCAAGTCCAATTTTGAGTACACCACCGACCCCACCAACTAGTCAAACAAGTCATCTATCCGAGAAATCGGATACTTATTCTTGACGGTCAATTTATTCAGCTCTCGATAGTCTATGCATAGCCGCATGATACAGTCTTTTTTCTTTACAAACAACATCGGCGCGCTCCACGGTGAAAAACTGGGTCTAATATACCCTTGCTCCAACAGTTCCTGTAGCTGTACTTTAAGTTCAGCCAACTCCTTTAGTGCCATCCTAAACAGAGGACGTGACATCGGCCTAGCCTCCGGCACTAACTCGATGGAGAAGTCGATCTCCCACCTAGGAGGCGCTCCAGGAAGTTCATCCGGAAACACATCCTTGAACTCTGCCACTACGGGCACTTCCTCGAAAGACAACTGGGAGAGGAGAACCTCCAATAACTCTACCAGCGCTACACCACCCTGGTTAACCGCCCGCATCAATTGCATGGCCGAAATCAGGGAAAAGGCCACTCCACAAAAGCCCTCAAATTTGACTTCCGCCTGCCCTTTTCTCCTTAGGGTCACCACCTTAGATAGACAATCAATACTGGTGCGCTGCTCTGCAAGCCAGTCCATGCACAAAATGACATCGAACTCAACCAAAGGCAAAATCGCTGCTACAAAATGAAGTCAACTCCGTACAGCTCCCAACAGATGCGCCCTCTGGCCCGGTGGTCATGGATGACCCATTAGGCATGCGCACTTTTAGCTCTGCGCCAGACGAGAAAGACTCAACTCCTATTCTCCGGATGAAGCTCTCCGCGAAAAAGGAGTGCGATGCTCCCGTATCGAACAATACCGTAGCGGGGTATCCAGAAACTAATACGAAGCCTACAACATAGACATCACACAAAAAGTCTAAAAGTATGAAGCACAAAATTTTAACTTAAATTTTCTTCATACCTGTCACCACATCGGTTTGGCGGATCGCTTCCTGCTGTCCAAGGTTGTAGGCCTTGGTTGCACCGGTTGGAACGAGAAGCGCTCGACTCCGCCATCTTCCCTTTCTCTGCATCACTGGGGCCAGAGCGCACAGTCTGCACCTGCCTTGCCTCTTGCCCCTCTCCTCCTTGTGGACAAACACGAGCTATGTGCCCCACCTTACCGCAGTTGTAGCACGTCGGCGGCCCCTAGAGTGTGAACCTCCAGGCGTCCACTTGCTCTTCTCACAGTACCTGGATGTGTGAGGCTTATTCCTCCACCTATTCCCTTCAGACTTTCCATGGGATTGGGAAGGCTTCCCTTCCCCTTGCTTGGGAGTAAAACCCTTACGACGCTGGGTTCGCTCCAGATCACTCTCCAACATCCTGGCAGCCTCAACCAACTCATTGAAACCACCTCTCTTCATGGAGATGAGGGGTTGCCTCAGATTCTCCCTCAGCCCCTGGTAGAAGAGGTTATCCCTCTCTACATCGTTTTCCATCATCGTTCCCGCGTAACGACCCAAACGGGTGAACTCCTGCACATACTCATACACCGTCTTGTCGAAACGGGAATGTACCTGGGGTACTCCTCCAGATCACCGTCTTGCAGGTGTTTTATTTTTCAGACGGATCGTGGCCATTCCTTCCCTTATTTTGGGATCTGATGGTTCAGGACATCTCTTGGGGAGTTAAGTCCGAGAATAGGGTTAGAAACCCTCAGTCTTCTTCATGCAGAAACTATCTCTGAAGGGCCAACCGTGTCGAAACGGGAATGTACCTCTTAAGAAAAGCACCCCCAAACACCTCCACCGACGGGGTGCGTCCCGGGAACTGGCGGCCGCTATGACTCACCCACCACAACTTGGCGTCTCCTTCCAACATGAAAGCCGCATACTCAGCTTTCTTTTCTTTTAGCGTCTCTGCCGCCCTCAAAAGCTCTTGAATGCGAACCCACCAGTCCTCCGCATCCGTTGGCGTACCAACTCCCTTGAATGACGGGGGATGGAAGCTCAGGAAATACTTCAAGTGTCGGTCTCCATGTCCGACAACTACCCTTTCCGCCAAAGGCTCCACTCTCCTGGCTTCTCCGCCTAGCACGGCCGTCGCCGTATCCGGTGTAGAAGGGGTTGCTACTTGAGCTACCGCTGCAGCTTGGGCTGCCACCATCGCTTCTGCAAGCATGCGACAGAAGTCGGCCGGGTTTACACCCGTGCCCAAAAGACCCGGAGCAGTGGCACTGCTCGCCGAGAGTTCTTCTCTTGCTCTCGACGTACCCGCCTCGTTGCTTGCACTCTTCAAGAAAACAAGAAACAAGGAATCAGTCTCAAATCTCAAGACTTAAACATAAGAACACTCATGGTCCCGTGTTACTCTTTTGTGGATAACTTCTCTACGTATTGACCTTGAATCTAACCTTTATTGTAACGCCCCTAGCTGATCCAACGTGACAGCGTCACGGCTCCGCTCTAGGCGACGCTACCGGGCTGCAGCCCAAGCACCCCAACCCCTCTCCAGCCCACTGGCGGGTTGTTGGCGGCCACAGCCTCTCTTTAATGAGCGAACTTGACAGTTAAGCATGCTGCGAGGTGAGAGAAGCACTTCGTGAGGCATAGGCCTTTCTGGCCGGCGAGCTAGCTCCTGCATGCGATCCTTGCCCTGTAAAATTTATTAGTAACGTGGGTCAGCAAAGGCTGACCTCAAACTGTGTAACAAACACATCTCCTCCCGGCCGCCCCTAACGGACCCCGGGATACTCCTCAAACCTGCAAGTTAGCACTTCGTATGCAATATTCATAAGCAAGAAAAGCAACTACAGAAACAGGCTTGGATGTCACACACATCATACATGTTCTCTACTGGTTGAGCATATAATAAAAAGGGCCTACTTATGCAACATGTATGCGACAACCCGGGCTTCACCCAAGGCACCATATCTCGTATGCATCTAGCACATCATCACATCACATGGGTACTCATCGTTTCCCCATTGGCATAAAGCCACAAACAAAGGGGGTAACTCAATTCCCCCCAACGGCACACAGGCCGCCACATGTAACTCTTGCAAAGGCCCCACCCGCTCAAGGTCTTAGACCCGGGCTTGCCTACAAGCTCTGACGTCTCATGCCAGGATTCCAACAAACACAAACTGACCGATTCTAAGAAGCCTTGCCGGACCCCACCCGCTCATGGCCTCATTGCCCGGGCTTTCCCCCATGCTTGGCATTCTCGTCAGTCTCACAGAAGGGGACTAGTCTCGCCGGGACACTCTCCACACATGACGTAAACGTCACGGGATAGCCAGCCGACCACGGAGACACATCCACGCCTTGGCACATCACAGACCAAGACCATTCCACCCGAGTCCCTCATTTGTACTGCAGCGTTCCCGCGCACCAAGGAAACCATCTACAACTCATGCGGAGCTAACCTTGTCCACCAAGGAAACCATCTACCGTCACGAGGAGCTAACCTTGTCCGGTTCCAACTACACGTACTCACTCGAGAAAAAGGGAAAACATCACCACATCACAAACGACATCTTGCCGCAACGGAATCTCTACGAATCCTTAAAGTTCGTATGCAACATCACCGAGTTGGACTAACAGTCGCGACTACGGCTTCACCCACCATGACTAATCCACTAACGGAGCGGATCTCTAATGCAAATCATGCCGGGGACGGACTCAATCGACCCGGAGGTTCCTCTTGAACCTTGGCGACCCAAAACCCCTCTCATTTGAGTGTTTGGTGCCCAAAACTAGAAAAGAAATGATGCTAAAGACATGCATCCTAAACCAAGAGGAGAAGTGTCGTTACCTTTCGACTCCTCTTCCTTGTCATGGCAAAATAGCCGGATGAAAACCTTCGCAACGATCTAACCTCCACAGATCTGGACTCGGCTCGCGATATGGAGCACCGAAGCTTCTCCTACAGCACAAACCCTCCTTCACCTTCTTCCTTGCTCTCCCTTCTCTCTAAAATTTAGTAAGAGAAAAGCCGCCAACAACCCGCCAGTGGGCTGGAGAGGGGTTGGGGTGCTTGGGCTGCAGCTCAACTGGTGATGAGAAGTGAAGGAACTCCATAGTTAAGCGTGCTTGGGCGAGAGTAGTACTGCGATGGGTGACCTCCTGGGAAGTCCCCGTATGGCCCAGCTTAACTGTCGAGTTCACTCATCAAAGGGAGGCTGTGGCCGCCAACAACCCGCCAGTGGGCTGGAGAGGGGTTGGGGTTCTTGGGCTGCAGCCCGGTAGCGTCGCCTACAGCGGAGCCGTGACGCTGTCACGTTGGATCGGCTAGGGACGTTACAATAAAAAGTGCACTTTTTATTGTAACGTCCACGCGCCCCAGCGTGTACTCTAATTTCCACCTGGTCCGGTTCTAGTTACCGGGCTGCAGCCCAAGCACCCCAACCCCTCTCCATCCACAGGCGGGTTGTTGGTGGCCACAACCTCCCTTTGATGAGGTAAACTCGATAGTCAAGCCCGCACTACGGGGACTTCCCAGGAGGTCACCCATCCCAATACTACTCCAGCCCGAGTACGCTTAACTATGGAGTTCTTTCAACTCTCACAATCAACTGAGCTGCAGCCCGGTGCACAAAGAATCCCCGCACCAGGGTCCGAAGAAGGGTCCCGCCATAAGGGTGAAATGTATGCAAACCTTACCTGCATTTTTGCAGGAGGCTACTTTCAAGACTCGAACCCAACCTCAAGGTCACACGGTAATACCTTAAGCGGTGAGCCAAGACTCCCCTTCTAATGAAGCATACTACTTATGTTTATATATTCAAGCCTCTTCTTTTTGAAATGTTAACGTTAACATTTTTTGCAATGTGTTTTTGGAAATAATATACATCTAGTTCTACCCTGACACCAGATCCTTGTTGCTAGAAATCGTTGTGCTGTTATTCGTGCAAGGTTTCTGGATCCCATATTTTATGGAGACTACCCTGCTGTTATGCGGGAAAGGCTTAGAGATCACCTTCCAGAGTTTACCCAGAGAGACAGAGATTTGCTGCGAAATGCAGTTGATTTCATTGGACTAAATCACTACACATCAAGGCTAATTGACCATGCTTCTGAAACAACAGAGGGGCCTTGTTATGAAGCGGAGCGGAGCCGTGAGGCTGCAGCCCGGTAGCGTCGCCTAGAGCGGAGCCGTGACGCTGTCACGTTGTATCGGCTAGGGGCGTTACATAGCCCGGGCTTGGAAAAGCCCGGGCTAAGCCCGGGCTGGCTCTTAGAGCCGTTGGAAAGCCGTTGGTTTCCAACTGCTCTAAGAGCCGTTGGCTGCCGCAACCATTATTTTTTTAAAAAAATAAAATAAATTTTTTTTTATTTTTTTTAAAAAATCTATAACCCCCCCTCCTTCTTTCCCTCTTCTACCCCCTCATCCCTCACCCTCTCTCTAATCTCTATTCTCTCGAATATGTCTTCAACGCAGGCGTCTTCTTCATCATCCGTCGCTCACGAAGTGGTGGAGCACAAGCGTACGACGCCGGTTTGAGAATATTTCGACTTACTGCAAGTCGGCGCGGAGCAAAAGGCGAGGTGCAAACAGTACTCGAAATTACTTTCGATTGCTGGCAACTCGACACTCGCAAGACACGTTAAGTCTTGCGCAGCCAAACAAGCTCTTCCTGAGTCGACCGAGACGCAATTATCGGCATCCAGACAAATCTGGACGTACGATCAAGTTCGGCAGCGGGAGCTGCAGGTGAACAACATCATCAGACGTGGGTTGCCGTTCAGCCACTACGACAACGAAGAAGAAACCGAGTACATCCACCAAGGGCTACAACCCAAATATCACCAAATTTTTGTATATTTGCACATTTTTAAATTTGTATAATTTCGTTACATTAATAAAAATTTTATTTTTCAATATTGCGATGTTGTGTTTTTTTATTTTTTTTGTAAATCAAAAACTTGATTTTTTTTTTTTAAAATCAAAACTTGATTTTTTTTTACGAATTTAAAAAAACAATTTTTTTTAAAAAATAACCGGGCCGGGCTTAGCCTGAGCCCGGCCCGGGCCGGCCTGGGGGGCCTTACCAGGCCCCCCCAGGGAGCATAGCCCGGCCCGGCCCGGCCCGGTTACATTGTTAAGCCCGGCCCGGGCCCGGTTCGGAAAAGCCCGGGCCCTGCAGGCCCGGGCCAAGCCCGGGCCCGCCGGGCTTTATGCGCACCACTACTGGATAATATGTGATTATACTAACAAGTACACCAAATTTGATGGTGCATAATCAGAGAACTAATTAAATAATTGAACAGTATATTCTAATTTCTAAACAACTATAAAAAAATTATGAATAATTATGAAACAAAAAAAGTAAAAAACTTATAGCACATCAAATATATTAGCCTTCTCTTTTCTAACCATAAACCCTACAATGATTTTGACCGCTACGATGAAAATAAAATTTGTTTAGAAAATATAAACGAATGGAATTTTTTAGGTAAGTTTGGGCGTTCAGCCGTTCAAAAATAATAGTTCATAACCATCGCGTTCATGTCCGTTATCACCGTGCTAAACAGAACCTAAAATTTCAATGATCAAAGTGGTCACTGAACGTAAAAAAAAGAGCAAAATGTTTCAATTCCAAAAAAAAATTAGTGACCAAAAACATTTTAGCAAAAGGTTGGCTGGAATTGGTTAGGTAAAATAGGAATTAAGAGACCATATTTTGCTATTTGTATCCCAAACATCGTTAATATTTAAATAACTATTCCCAAATAAAAAATCCTAATTGTACCCCCTCCTTTCTTCTGCCTCCCGTGAAAAATGGAAAAGCTTCGCCTAATCTGCCCTCTCGCCCCTTCCGCCGGCCAGGCGTGCCTCGCCCTGCTCCGTCCACCGCCGGCCACCACCGCCGGCCACCACCGCCGGCCTGCTCTCTTTCGCCGGCGACCTCCCTATTCCCGCCCCCAGTGAGTTTTCCCTCCTCTCTTTTTATTTTTTCCTGTACTAAAACCTATTTTTTTTTTGGAAATCCTTCACGCAGTCGTGCCCTTCCTTCTGCCGCCCTTGATTGCTCCTCCCCGACCGGTGTTTTCTCTAACGGCGACGACATCTCTATTGCCGCCCTCCGGTGAGTTCTCTCTCATCTTCTCCCAATTGTTTCTCTCTAATAACCTAGGTTTTTTTAAAATCTTTCCAAAATTTTTTTGATATAGGTTTTGGTTTTTTGTTATTGATACCACAATCTCTTTGGTGGATCCCCAATGTGAGATTTCAAATTTTTCTCTCTAATGCTCTAGGATTGGGTTATTTATATGAGTTTTCACTTTTTCTATGAATGCATTTTTGTAAATGTTTGTTTATATATGTTAGATTGAAATGAATTCAGACGATGTTAAGTTATTGGCAAACGTTGAATGATATAAAAATAACTCGGTTGATGTTGGTATTCATTTTCGTACAAATATGACTTTTTCAAGGAAGAATTAGTTGGATGAGCCCAAATTATTGCAAAAAATCTGGGGTTTGTTATCATTATTTTGAGGGCAGTTAATCTCACTACAAGAGCAAAACCTAGGGTAATTCTAGGTTGTGACAGAGCCGGATCTTCTCGTGATAGTCAAATAAGAAAGGTTATATAAAGAAAAATATCAGCAAATCAAGTTCTAGACACTGTGGATGTAAGTTTGTACTGAACGAGCGTCGAGAAAAAAATAATGAATGGACGATTGAAATAAAAAATGACTTACATAATCATGAATTTGTTCACTTAGAAGTGCATCCATGCGATGGTAGGCTTGATGACAACGAGCAGAAGATCGTGTCTGATATGTTTAATGTTGGAGTTAAGCCATGCAAAATATTGTTGTCATTAAAGAAAAGAAATCCAGAAAATACTTGGGTGTGTGACAACAACTAGTTAATTCACAGTGTAAAAATGAATTTCACTTCTAGTATAACCGAATGTTAAATGATTACGGAACAAAATAACCCAACGTGCTTCCTGATGTGACAACAACATTGATAGAGCCTTACAAAGAATTGTTTGTTTCATGTTGGCATGATAAATATATGCATTTGGGAAACACATCGACAAACCGTTTAGAGGACGAACATAGTCAACTTAAAAGGTTTCTTGAAGTATCAATTAGTAATCTAACTATGGTATGAACAACTTTTGATCAAATGATTAACTTGCAACATACAGAGATTAAAAGAGTTTTTGTTCAAAGTAAGATTTATGTCGGCACGGGTTATAAAGGTTCGCTTTATTCTGATTTTATTAACAGTGTTTCTATCACGGCGTTAGAAATAATTAAGAAGGATGTAGATTCAGTAAAAACAGTGGTTTGGAGGCGGGCAAGTGTTCACAAAGCAGTAGATATACGATGGGCCTACATTGTGCACATGAGTTAGAGTTGTATGTTAAGCATGGTAATCTTTTGTCGTTATGGATAGTGAACAAACAATGTAAGCAATTAACTTTACTTGATAAACAATCCGAACTCAATATCAAGGTAGATCCGAAGGATGCAAACGACATAGAAAATGATGTGGAGGAAATACTAAAAAGGTATAGCCACATAAGTGATCTACAAAGTAGAGAAATTAAAAGAAAATTGCGTGAGATTGTCAATCCGGAGGCTAGTCAAACTATGGAGCCTAAAATGCCAACTAAAACTAAAGGCTTTTCAAAGGAAAGTACAAAATGTTTTTTGATGATTACAAATCCACAAAAAGAGAGCCTTCTCATTTTGAGCATGTTCTACTCCATGAGCAACAACAATTCAAGGCAAAGTTGATCAAGGTAGCAAAAAAAATTTCGATTAGACGAAGTGGATTTTTGGAGAAGGTTCATACACAAATGCCACTGCATATGCAGACACATATTGTTGATGTCATCGATGTTATGGGAGATGGTCATATTGGCTTTAAAGTTATTAGTATAACATTAGACATGAACAATAATTGGATGTAAGCCCGTCGTGATTTAGTAACTGAAGTACATAATAAAAAAGTGTTATATAATGAGATATACAAAGTCTCGAGGATCATGAAATTACTTAAGTCTTTTGAATGTTGGGTGGTTCCAGCCCCACTTAAAAAGTGGATGACAATGCCCAATATGGGATTATTGGTGGCGTCATGCTATAACATTTAGTTGGTGTACTATTAAACTCATCAATCATTCATATTTCTACCATTGTATTCAGCTCCTACGGCTATTCAAAAGATTGTTCACATAAGATATATAAATGACAATCATTTCATTATGTTGCGGATGAGAGAAGATTGCATAATGCCACAAGTATTTCCCGTATGGACGAAATATCATGAACAACAAGAGGAAAAATGGAATATACCATATATCACACTACTTTTTTATTCATAAGGTATGCATATTTAGATAATATTATTCATTGTTTGTTACATTTTTTATCATATGTAATCACAATTTTTTTTTCTTTCAGAGTACAATTTTGCGGGCATTTTGATGATCTTTTTGAAGAAAAATATGAAAACTTTGGGTGATCATAATGATTTAAATCAGAAGGTACGGACAATATTATTAATAATAATTTTCTTATAGTTCTTATTGTTCATGTGTGCTAATTATTGTTTTTTTAGGATTTTATGGGATTGTGCAAAATCAAGGGAAAATGAAGCTCACAAATATCGTTTTTTGTATTTTAATATTTTATGGACTTGACTTTTTGACAAAATATATTGGTTGTTAAGATGTATTTGACAAAGATGTCAACATAGATTTGACTACTTTTTGCTAGTAACTCATTCTATGTAACATTAATTTTAAAAATTTCATTTTTATGGGGTACGGATATCAGTTTTGGGTATAATTATAATTCTGTGAGGTATGAATATCGGTGGGTATAAATATCCAAATATGGTTTGCAAATATCAATTCCCTTAAATTATAGTTGTTGGTCTCGACAGAATTCTGTCAGAATTAGAATTGGTCCTAATTCCAATGGTATTTATTATATTTCAATTTTGTCGTCTTTGATTTTCAAGAATATTTGCTCGGAATTGAGATGGAATTAAATATTTGTGGTATTAGAAATGTTATTATTATTATTATTATTTTTCCATATGTTTGTTTTTTTAAAAATTTTCAATTTGTCAGGAGCGGAGTTTGGACCCACCTTTGGCGGCAAACGCCGCCGAACGACAGATAATCAAATGTCGATAACCCCCACCTTGTCGATAACCCAAAAGGCCCATGATATTGAGCAATTGGTCCTTTTACAGGAATCGTTGACAAAAAGGGATGTCGAGGTCCCCCTTATAAAAAATTATGAGTTGCGGAAAATGGGAAACCAGGAGCAGGAACACTCAACTTATCAGAGCCCAAGTAAGCCAGATGCAAACAGAAGAGCAAGTATCTTGTATTATCAAAAAAATCTTTACAAGACAAGGCATGCATGACGAGACATGATTCGCCAATTTTCCCGATGGAAATAGAGAAAATATAAGGCAAGAACTAGTCACACAGACTCAAAGTGTAACCGCCGGCTCTGCTGCTACACTTCAGAGTCCGATGAAACCGCTAAGCCACCAAACCACAACCTTTACCCCGCGGACTGCCCGTTATTCCAATACTGAACTCTGTTCGCTGGAGTGTGTAAGGCCCCCCAACCTTTGCCCGGGTCAGGCCCCCCAACCTTTGCCCGGGTCAGGCCCCCCAACCTTTGCCCGGGTCAGGCCGAAGGGGATCTTACTTGCCCAAGACGTCCACCCAGTGCTCCTTTAAGGGGTAACATACTACACTACTGATCACTAGTTGGCCGCCTTGCTCGGATTGAATCACAATATTCACATAACAACACAGAGTATTGAATAAATATTAACCAGAAACCACAGCAAAAATATATAATAATATATATTTAACAGAAAGCGCAAAATACCGTAGCCACTGTTTATACATGGAGCCCATAGGCTATAATAGTACTAAAACTAGCAACTCCTCCCTCTCTCAACTCTGCCCACTAGTACTCACGTCTCGAAACTCAGGAGATGATGACGGTGCATCTGCTCGGGTAGTCCTATCAGCGGGAATGTCGTCCTGTAGTGACTGATCCATATGATGTTCCATCTCCTGTGAATGGTTATTAAGATAACCGTTAGTCACAGATATAAGTGGAATCAAATCTCCTCCCCAGATCCATATCCTGGGGACGAGTGCACGCACCTAACAAAATAAGATAGCCGAAGCAAGAGAGGGTTACCACAAAATTTCATAAATGAGGTAGGTGCAATCAAAAAGTACAACATGATATAACTGGACTAGTAATAGTAATATATATCAGTTATATTATAAGCTCCACTAGCACAACAACGGAATAGGTATTCAAACCTGAAAGAACTTCACAGGCCTTTAAGCCGTGCACACATTGCAGACATTCATAGTCGCACACATATCACAGGCATTCACAGATGCGCACACATCACAAGCATTCACAGCCGCACACACATCGCAGGCATTCACAGCCGCGCACAATACCCTATGTCGACATAGTGTGGACCGCTTCTCTTCAAGCAGGGTAGCGAGCCCTACGGGCCTCACCGATGTGGCCATCGGTGATAGTGGCCAGTCCTGCCACTTCTGGGGGGTGGTCGTACCCTATAGCCCAAGCCCCCTAACGTACAACCTCGTGAAATCTTGGATGTGAGCGACATCCGGCGATTCAACATTTTGGCCGATCAGCGGAGGAAACCCAACGAGGAAAAATATAACGGTCGGTCTCTCATGGTACTCATCTCCCTGACGCCTTGAGTCATCAAACTTCCCACACCGATACGATCGGTGTGCGGAAGTGACTGACCCGCCACAAATCACCGTAAGAAACTTACAAGCAATCAAATTTATCAATTTTGCTAGCATGCACCAGGTCTATAGCGGCTTGCCCTACTATGCTTTAAATAATTCGGGCAAACGACACTTGCCTCGACTTTCGACAAGGAGTGTGGAAATGTAACACCCCTATCCGTCGCATAGCATATAACAGCAGGTCCGGCCGGGGTCCGACATCGTATGCCACAAACAGACCGGGTGGTTACTCATGGAAACCATCCAACCAATCTCAACGTCCTACACAGAGCATTCTAGCGGAAGCAGTTTATAATAGTTGCAAATAAGAACCCAGCATTAAAGCATGAATGTCCACTAATCCAAAAGAGGAATGTTATACAAATACCAACACAAGCCTTAAGGCCTTACAAAATGTTTCACTTGATATTACATGATTTACAAACCACGGCACGCAGGCCGGTCATACATGAATAAAACAGTAAACACTTCCAATTAGGCCTTCGAGGACCGGCTTCGTACTTGAGTTTTAGCCCGCTATTGACCGCTTGGTCCAGCAGCACCTGCAAGCAACAAACCACCGCACGGTGGCAAAACAAGGCAACGGTCAGCAATGTTGACCAAATTATAACGATCCCGCCCCCAACTCGGGGCGGCGATTCTCCTTCCCTGCATTTCATTAGCATAAGCGAGCAATATAATAATATTCATTTCATCACAGGCGCAGGCTCAAACAGCCACACACCCCGTACACTCAGGGCACATTCTCAGTGAACCGGTCGATGTCACGTCATTTAAAGCCATAGACATTCCGGACCCACCACCGTCACTTTGACGGCTAAACATATGAGCAATTTGTCTTCCCGGCATGAGTCACGTCAATTTAAGCCATAGATCGCCGAAGACTCTCATCTATGCCAACGACAAGTGCCACGTAACCTTAGGTATCTTTAACCCGAACGACATAGATATGGGTACGGTTCCATTTAACCTGTGCTCACGTCGCAACGACAATTTAAGCCATTTCCGCAGGTCAAACTTTTCCCGAGTCCCATTTTCGTCACACAATTTCACATAACTCTGTTATGTTCAAGTTGGCTCTCAGGCCTCCATGTTGGCAAGATCACGCATCAGCCCAGTTTTCCGGGTGCACCTTAGGGTTACTCCCCAAGGCTCCCAGTTGCAATCTACCGTGTAGAAAACCCGAAAAACAACCAATCGCACGGAGTCTTCTCCGGCATTTATGCAATGCAACATCACCGATCCAGACCAACATGTCCGGGTAGGCTTCACACATCATGCCTATGTCCGTTACCGCTTACGGACTCTAAACAACGGGGACTTCACATATCTACCCAAAGGAACGCCTCCAACTCACCGCAAACTCGCGAGAGCGGGCTTCCTATGCAAAGAAGGAGAGCTACTCATGCTCAAGAAGAGAATCGTTACCCTTGTGTTATTTTTCGGCGCCATGGAAAGTAAGCGGATGAAAAGCACCGCACTCTCTTCGCCTCCGTGGATCCGGAGTCGGCTCGCGATTTGGAGCTTCGAAGCTCCTCCAATGGCCGGATCTAGCTTCTTCTCCCTTCCTTGGCTCTCCTCTCTCTCTAAGCTTTAGAAAGATAAGAACTCATGAAAAGTGAGGGTTTCTAAGTCCAATCCCGGGTATATCTCATCAGGAACAACCCCCAGCCATTGGATCATCAATTAAAGAAATGGACGGCTTTGATTCGGGACTGAAATGCCCAATCTGGATCGCACACGCCTTGGCACACGCCCGTGTCCAGGGCCGTGCGCCTCATTCGCCGTCAAAATCGGCTCGCCTGGAACGACACACGGGTATCGAACACGCCTGTGTTCGAGCTGACACGCCCGTGTTCCACCTGACACGGCCGTGTGGCCGGCCGTGTACCACCATCATTTTTCCCCGAAAACAACCCGAGCACTGCACGGGTTCTAGAAAACGCCCGTGTCCTTGCCCGTGTCACCTCAACACGCCTGGGCTCCAGGCCGTGTACGCAGTCTCGACACTCGACACTTCGTCGAGCGAAGATCGTCGACCTGATGACACGGCCTTGGATACGCCGGTGTCCTAGGACGTGTGCCTTGTCTCGACACAATGTCGAGAGCAAAGTGTCGACTTCCCGGGACGAGTGTCGACACGGGTTGACATGCCCTGCGACACGCCCGTGTCGCAGGCCGTGTGCCATGTCTCGACACTTTGTCGAACGCAGAGTGTCGACTTCCCGGCTGAGTGTCGATACAAGCTTGACACACCCTGGGACACGCCCGTGTCCCAGGCCATGTGCCTGCAGCTAGAAACCAAAACTGGCCCAAAACGACCCCCGTCGCTCCTTTGAGTTTCGCGGCGTTACAACTCTCCCCCTCTTAAAAGAATTTCGTCCTCGAAATTATATAAAGGAAAGACATGTACAAAACCAAAATTTGTACCTGAGCGGAACAACTCCGGATACTCGTCAAGCCTAGTCTGCTCTCGCTCCTAAGAGAGCTCCTCACGACCGCAATTGTCCCACCGGACCTTGACCATCCTGATCTCTTTATTGCGTAGCCGCTTGACCTCCGATTCTTCAATCCGCACGGGCTTGACCTTTGTCGTCAACCCACTATTCACCGGCACTTGATCAACCACGATCACTTGGGTAGGCTCTTGTACTGCCTTTCGAAGCACCGAAATATGGAATACATCATGTAAACCACTAAGCTCCACTGAAAGCTTCAACCGATAGGCCGCTTCACCGACTCGCTCCAGAACCTCAAACGGTCCAAGGTACCTCGGGCTTAGCTTTTTCAATCACCGCACCCACGAGACACCCTTGAACGGCTTGATCTTTAAGTACACATAGTCGCCCACGACGAACTCCACGTTCCTGTGCTTGGCATTATAGTACTTCGCTTGCCGGTCCTGAGCGATAAGCAACCTCTCTCGAATGCTACGCATCAACAAAGTAACATCCTCCACTTTGAATCGCTTATACAACTTGACTCACCCGTTTCCAGCCAGGACCACGGCGTGCGATATTTTCTACCATATAGGGCCTCGAAGGGCGTCATTTGAACACTCGCTTGGTAGCTGTTGTTGTATGCGAACTCCACCAAATAGAGGTGGTCTTCCCAAAATCCAAGACACACATGCAGAGCATGCTTTCCATAGTTCTATTTTAACTTTGTCCCCAACATTTGCTGCACAAGCCTCCACTCATTGGATGTGAACCGCCCATCTCGGTCCCTCACGATGCTGCGGGGCACACCGCGAAGCCGTACTATATACTCCACCTATAGTTTTGCTAACTTATCCACCGGATCATCCTTCCTATGCGGAATGAAATGCGACATCTTCGTTAACTGATCTACGACCACCCAAATGGCGTTGTTCCCCTTTTGCGACCTTGGCAAACAGTGCACAAAGTCCATAGAGATGTCGTTGAATTTCCACTCCGGAATAGACAAGGACGTAAGAAATCCTCCCGGCTTTAGGAATTCCGCCTCCACCAAGGCGCAAGTTTGGCACTTCACTACGTAGAGCGCCACAACTTTCTTCAAACCCGGTCACCAAAATAGTTTCTTTACATGACGGTACATCTTCGTGCTCCCCGGGTGAATTGAGTACTTAGTATGGTGTGCCTCGTACAACAATTCCACACGCAAATTTCCCACACTTGGGACGCACAGACGACCGACTTTCCCAAGCAATCCGTCCTCCACAACGAATTGGGAATTTGAATCATCCAGAGCTTCTACCATGAACTGCTTCATATGGACATCCAAATCCAAAGTCTGCCGAATCCGATCATCCAGGTCATATTGAACTTCAGTCCAATTCAGTACTGCTTCAACACTTGATTTCCTATCCACAAAAACAATCTCCAACGCCCCCACTCCCGCACCAACCGCTCATCATGCATCGATAGCCAATTGGCTTGAGCTGGGGCTCGGCGACTCAACGCGTCTGCAACCGCATTCCCTTTATCAGGCACGTAGTGGATCTTGAATGTATAGTCTCCCAAGAGCTCCATCCATCTACGCTGCCGCATATTCAGATCCTTCTGATCAATCAGATACTTCACGCACTTGTGACCGGCGTAGATATCCATCTTCACACCGTACAAAATTATGCCTCCACAGCTTCAAGGCAAAACTCAGGGCCGCTAACAATAAGTCATGGACCAGATAGTTCCTCTCGTGCACTTTTGGCTGTCTCGCACCATAAGCTATTACACTTCCGTGTTGCAGTAGCATGCAACCCAAACCGCTGCCCGAAGCCTCGCTATTAAATCTCATAGCCTTCGGTCCTACTCGGCGAAGTCAGCACAGGCGCCGTGGTCAACCGACATTTTAACTCCTCAAAAGCTCGCGCGCACTCCGGCGTCCAAAAGAACTTCTACTCCTTCCTCGTCAAAGTAGTGAGGGGTAACACTATCCGCGAGAAGTTCTCTACGAAGCGCCTGTAATAGCCGACAAGCCCCAGAAAGCTCCGGACTCCCGCTAATGTAGAAAGCTCAGGCCACTCCCGCATCGCAACAATCTTCGCCGGATACACTAGAATACCCTCCTCACTCACTGTATGACCGAGGAACGCCACTGAGGATAACCAAAACTCGCACTTCGATAATGAAAGGAAAACTAGATCTGATATACTCTAGAGGGGGGGGGTGAATAGAGTATATCTTGCTTTTAAAACACAAAGAAAAACTTTTGCAAAGCTTTACAACAATTGTTGTAATGAGTGTGAGCAGGGAAGCAGAAATAAAACTAATCACAAAACTAAGCTATGCAGAGACTAAGCACAAGAGAATCTAGGCCAGAAACAAAAAGAAAACAAGCAGAACCAGATGACACAAGGAATTATAGTGGTTCCCCAAACTTGGGTACATCCACTCTTCTACCACCCTAGGTAGGAATCCACTGCAGGATGAGTTGATCAGGTGTCCTGGGCACCAATGAGCTTTTGATAAGGTGCTCAAAAACCAAATCAGATTTTTTGATCAGGTGTCTTGCCACCAATGAGCTTTTGACAAGGTGCTCAAAAACCAGATTCAAACTATTGAAGGGAGTTTGAAAAACCCTTTACAGAGTGGGGGTGAGAGAGTTATGGCAGTCTTCTCTTTCTCAATCAACTGAGAAGACTAAGTGGATTGATGTCAAAGCTCCCCCTGAGTCCTTGATCTTCAGGAAGATGAGCTTTGCTGAGGGTGATAGGCCTTCAAAGTTAGATCTCCAGCAAAAGATGATTTCAGCAAGCTGAAATATTGAGAGTCTGGAGTCTTGAAATGATGTTGGCCTTGAACACTTTGAGAGCTGAAGAGATTTGAAGATTGCTTGATCTCTTTGATGAGTGTTCTTCAGAATTCTTCTTGACAGAAAATTTTGAAAGAGTCTCTGTATACTGAGTTGTGTGTCCTATTCTTGTCAATCTCTTTTTTGATTCAAAAACATTCTATCTTTTATTCTCTGTGCCAGAATAGAATATCACTCTGTCAAAGATAGCCGTTGGTCTGCATTGATTACAGCCTTAATTGCAAAATTTCTTTTGAAGGAAAGTCCACAGAATTATTCCTTGAAAAATCCCTTGAAACTTGGTCCAGAAGTAAATGAAAACGGCTAGCAGATCTTCTGAATTAAATGCAGAATAACTTCTACCTGTTTTGAATTTGAATTCTGAAAGATAACTGAAAACGTCGAACTGAGCTCTGCTATCGTCGAGCTGAGCTCAGCGAACTGGAAAATTCAATCAGCAACATGATCGTCGATCTGAGCTCAAAGATCGTCGAACTGAGCTCAGAGATAAAGATCCAGTGCAGAGTCAAAATCGTCGACCTGAGCTCACCGATCGTCGAATGGAGTTCGACGATATTGTGAAGTTGAGCTCAGCGATCGTCGAGTGGAGCTCGACGATATTATGAGGTTGAGCTCAGCGATCGTCGAATGGAGCTCGACGATCTGCAGAAGTTGAGCTAGACGATCGTCGACCGGAGTTCGACGAAACGTCGTGCTGAGCTCGACGATTAGACTTGGTCTACAGAAAAACTTGGTCTTCAGGGCAGCTTCCAATCCTAGACTTCTAACCCTTAAACTCAATTCTAATTGACCTATTAAGCTATACAGAAGGTCAAACACAGATTCCTAGAGACATAGTGATCCTGACCCAAATTAGTAATAGGGTGTTCCAACAATCTCCCCCTATTTGGGTTAGGAAAACTATTTACAGACTTTGGAAAAATCAAATAACATCATACAATCAGAAAAGCATAAAAACAACAGCAGCTAGACACATTGCAGAAACATCACAGAGATATATATATAACATCCAGATAGCAGTCAGAAAAACCAAGGATTGTCACCTTACAGAGTTACTTCTTCTCTTTGCCTTTAACCATCTTGATTTCTCTGTTAGGGTTCAATGCTTTCTTGTTGGACCTAGTGTCATCAGCTGCACCCAAGTATGTTTGCTTTGAAGTCCTGGGAACCACAGCAGCAGGATGCAACTCCATGTATCTGTCTGCATCAAAGAACTTGCTGGAGGCATATCTTTCCAACTCCTTTTGTCTTTGTTCTGACATGGTAGAAATATTTGAAGTGTCTAAGCCTTGCTCTCTGGCTTTCTTTATCTGGTCTAATGCAGCCAACTCCTTCATCCTAGCAGTCCAAGAGGCTGGGTTCTTTTCAGGGTCCTCAAATGGCACAGGTGGCTCATACCTGTTGGAAGAATTGTCCTGAGGAGGCCTAGCAGACATTGTCTCTTTGAGCTTATAGGGGAATGGACCAGAAGATGTATCAGAAGAAACATGTCCTCCCCTGGAGTAAGGGTGCTGCCTGGAATGCCCTTTAGAATATACCTGAATATCTCTTTGACTTCCCCTGTATCCTCCTCTCCGGGAATAAGAACCCCTAGGCTGGCTTTCCCTTTGATATGATCTGGCATGGGGTTGATAGGGAGCCTGGCTTCTAGATGGGGCCTGACTTGCAGAGCTGCCACCTGCACCTGCATCAGGTGGAGGTGGTGGAGGAGGATGAGGGTGCTTGAACTGGGAGGAGCCCTTCTCATACTTTCTCTTCTTTTTCATTGCTTTCAGCTGATTTTTAGAGTACTGCATCTAATGTTCAGTAATTTGGCAGTTATGCAGAATATAGTAAGGAATATCATTATCATCTTTTACTTTGGCAGGAGGAACCCTTTTCATAGCCTTGCTTCTAGCCTTCCTTTTCCTTGCAATAGTGGCAGAAGAATCATCAGAGGCAGTGTTGTAATCATCAGATTCAGAGCTCTGAGCATCATATAAAGCATCAATTCTCTTCATCAAATCTTCTTTCAGTTGAACAGCAGCAGATGAGACAGAAGCAGAAGGAGCAACAGAAACAGATACAACAGCAGATGTAGAAGGAGAAGCAGAAACAACTTCAGCAACAACAGGAGTGATGGCAGCAGCAACTTCAGAAACATCAACAGAATCTGCAGCAGGCTCAACATCAAAGGCCTCTGTCATCATAAATTCCTTGGAAATGGGCTCATCAGAAACAAAGAGATTTCAGCAGCAGTAGGAACATTTTCTTCAGCAGCAGCAAAGACAGTTTCAGAAGCAGATTCAGTCTTTTCTTCAACAGCAGCAGCAGCAGTCACTGAGTGTATAAAAGAAGAAATAATACTGGGGTCACAGCCAGAGAAAGGCACCAGTGCCTTAGATAGGTCTTCTGAGGGCTGGAGAGCAATAACTTCTGGTAAACAACTGAAAATGGCAGGATCAAAGGCTAAGAGCAAAGACCTTAGGTCTATTGCCAGAACTGGAGTAGGCACAGCAACTGGAGCAGAAGAGGCAGCAGACACAGAAGTTCCAGCAGTAGCAGCAGTATCATTAGCAACAGGAGCAGAAGCAGCAGCAACAACAGCATGAAGGCTGGCTTCATATGGCATCTCCCCCTGCCTGGATGCAGATACATCTGTATCAAGGCACACTGCTGGAGGTGCTGCCTGAGGAATGAGGGAGGAAAGCCTGACAGACAGAGCTGCCACTGACTGTTGTAGAGGAGCTAAGGAGGCCTCCATGAGAAGAGAGAGCCTGGGGGCAAGTAGCTCATACAACTTGTCAGCTAAGGCTGGCAGATCTACATGCTCACTAGCAGGAGCAGAGGTAGAGGGTATGGGGATGGCTGAGGATGCTGGAAGTGGAGGGCTGGATGGTGGAGGGATTGATGACTGAGGAGTGGGGATGGTGGAGATGGAGGGTAAGGGGATGGATATGGATGGAGTAAATGTTGGTTGGTCAATGATGTGGAGGAGGAGATCTTGGAATGAGGTTGAGGAGGAGGATAATACTGGAGGAGATGAGGGGGAATCATCCATGTAGGAGTCATCCAGAAGGGTGAATGATGGTATGGATGGAGAAGAAGTGACATCTGCTGGTGGATATGAGAACAATGGGTGGAATTAGTCTACTGGTGGTGAGGAAATGGTTGCTGAAGATGGAATTGAGGTTGGGGAAGGGCTAGAGATGGTAATGGTGGATGGAACTGGAGTGGTGGATGGAGCTGGAGGTAGGGTTGGACTTGGAGGAGGAGAGGAAGCAGCAACAACAGCAGCCAGGTCCTCTGCAGGAGCAGAGACCTGTGGGGGAGTGACTCTTTGAGTCCTGGTGCCTGAAGGAGCAGTTGAAGAGGGCCTGCTGGGTTTGCTAATTTGCCTGTCCCACTTGCCAAATAGGGCACAGGTAAGTCTCTTGGAGGCATTGATGTGCACTCCAGAGGAGACCAGCAGAGCAGGGCACCTTGCCTGAAGGAAAACTCCAAGAATTCTTCCAAAATTTACAAAGGTTTTGTTAATCTTTTTCTTTATTAGGTCAAAGAAGACCTCTCCCCAATTCAAACTTTTCTTATCTACCAGAGCTCCCATGAGGCAGAGCTGATGTCTGGAGATGGTATCATGTGCAGAATGCTTTGCCAACAGCACCTTGCCTACAACATCTGCTAGGAACCTGTACTCAACAGACAAGTTCCTTTTGAATAACTTGCTAGGGTTTCCCTCTGGATGACCCATCCTGGCAAGAATATCAGAAAATTCCTCCCCAGATAATTCAGCAGTGTCTTCTCCATTTTTCAAACCAAAAACCTCTGTTAAGACTGTTGGGGTCAGAGGTACCTGGGTTCCAGCAATAGATCCAACTATTGTGTTGTTGTCAAGGTTGTGAGCAGTATAGACCCATTCCTTTATTTCATCTGAAGCAAGCTTGATTCTAGTGGTCATGAGGGCAGACAAGTTCTGATCCTTGAATAAACTCAAAATGTCCTGGAAGATTTGATCAGTAGTGTTGAATGAGTCCAGATCAATATCGAATCCTGCATCGAACTTCATGGCGGCTAGAACAGCAACTGATACGGCCATTGTACCTGCAAAAATTTAACAGACAAACCGAACAAGCGTAGAACTGTTTGGAGGGAAGAAAATTCTTGCAGAGAAATTGAAAGCGCAAGAGAGAACGACGGCGAAAAATGAGTTTTATATTATGGTTCGACGCAGAATTGTAAAGATCGTTGAACTCAGTTCGACGATCGAGGCTTCTAAAGGAATCTGAAGAGACTCCAACATCGTCGATCTCCGTTCAACGATCTGGAAAGGCGTCGAGCTCCGTTCGACGATCGTTCAGGGAACAAAATCGTCGAGCGCCGTTCGACGATCGTTGACCGGAAGAGATAGTTCATACTATCTGAGGGGCGCTGAACTCAGTTCGACGATTCTGGAAATCGTCGAGCGCCGTTCGACGATCTGTGTGGAAATCGTCGAGCGCAGTTCAGAGATCAGAAAATTCTAGACACTAAGAAAAATCAGAATTTTGCCTAGTCTTGGTCAATTTTTAGCTTTCAAAATCTTGGATATTATTTAAGACTTCCTCCATCTAACATTCCTAACTGATTTAGGAAGAAAGTGTGTTTCTTTTCATCCAAAGGCTTGGTGAAAATATCTCCCCTTTGTAAATCAGTTGGAATATATTGCAGTTCAATTTTGTTCTTCTCAACATTGTCCCTTAAGAAATGATGCCTAATCTCTATGTGTTTTGTCCTACTATGGAGGACTGGATTTTGAGCTATGGAAATAGCACTTGTATTGTCACAAAAGATTTTAGACTTCTCTAAGTTGTAACCATAGTCTAGGAGTTGGTTTTGAATCCACAGTATTTGTGAACAACAACTGCCTGCAGCCATATATTCAGCTTCAGCAGTTGAAGTTGACACTGATGTTTGTTTCTTGCAAAACCAAGAGACAAGTCTATCACCAAGGAACTGACAAGTTCCACTGGTGCTTTTCCTGTCAATTCTGCATCCAGCATAATCAGCATCAGAGAATCCAGTTAACTCAAATGCTGAATCTTTTGGATACCAGAGACCTAGATTTGGACAACTTTTAACATACCTGAGAATCCTCTTTACTAATGTGAGGTGTGACTCTCTAGGGCTAACTTGGAACCTAGCACATATACATGTAGCAAACATTATATCTGGTCTACTAGCTGTAAGATACAGTAAAGAGCCAATCATTGCTCTATATGTTGTCTGATCAACAGGTTTCCCATGTTCATCAGCATCCAATACAACATTGGTAGGCATGGGTGTTTTCATACAAGATGCCTCAGACATGCCAAATTTCTTAACCAGCTCATTAGCATATTTGGTTTGAGAAATAAAGATGCCTTCAGCATGTTGCTTGACTTGCAATCCTAGGAAGAAGGATAGCTCACCCATACTACTCATCTCAAATTTAGAATGCATTAGGTTAGAAAACCTTCTGCACAATTGTGAGTCAGTAGAACCAAAAATGATATCGTCTACATAAATTTGTACTAGTAGGGTATGAGACTTATGGGTTCTAATAAAAAGAGTTTGGTCTACTCTACCCCTGATAAAACCATTTTCCAAGAGAAAGCATGCTAGGGTCTCATACCATGCTCTAGGAGCTTGCTTGAGACCATATAATGCTTTATTTAATCTAAAAACATAATCAGGATAAGTTGGAGAGATAAAACCTGGAGGTTGTCTGACATAGACTTCCTCTTTGATGTCTCCATTTAAGAAAGCACTCTTGACATCCATCTGATAAACCTTGAAGCCTTTGTGAGCTGCATAAGCTAGAAATATTCTGATGGCTTCCAATCTTGCAACAGGTGCAAAGGTCTGGTCGTAGTCAATTCCTTCTTCTTGAGAATATCCCTGGGCAACTAGCCTTGCCTTGTTCCTTATTATTACTCCTTGATAATCCAGTTTATTTCTGAATACCCATTTTGTTCCAACAATGGAATGATCCTTAGGCTTTGGCACTAGTTCCCATACTTTGTTCCTCTCAAATTGATGCAACTCCTCTTGCATGGCAATGATCCAGTGTGGATCTTGCTCTGCATCTTGAATGGACTGAGGTTCAATTTGAGAAAGGAAGCAGGTGTGCAATAGGTTTTGGTTGACCTGATTTCTGGTTTGCACACCAGCTGAGATTTCTCCAATTATCTGGGAAATTGGATGGTCTCTTGATGTTACTAAATCAACAGGGGGTGTTGATTGTTCACCAACCTGTGTTGTTTTTTCCTCTTGTGGTACAACAACTGGCTCTTCAGGTGGTGCTTCAATGTGTTGAGCATTCCCTTCATCTTCACTGCTTTCATCCTCTTGAGCAACCTGTAACTTGTTCATATCTTCAACTAGAGAGTATTCCTGCAAAGGTTCTATGGTAGAAGAAATCTTCTCCTTGAAAGACATGTTAGTTTCATCAAAAGAAACATGAACAGATTCCTCAATTTTCAATGATGATTTATTATAGACCCTATAGGCCTTGCTGATCATGGAGTATCCCAGAAACACTCCTTCATCAGCTTTGGCTTGAAATTTTGCTAAATATTTCTTATCATTATTGTGAATATAGCAAATGCAACCAAAAATCCTGAAATAGTCAACTTTAGGTTTCTTCCCTTTGAGTAATTCATAGGGAGTCTTTCCCTTCAGTTTATGTATCAGACTTCTGTTCAGCACATAGTTGGAGGTGTTCACTGCCTCTGCCCAAAAAGATAGAGGTAGATGAGCATCTGACAACAATGTAGTGGCAAATTCAATAAGGGTTCTATTTTTCCTTTCAGCTACCCCATTTTGTTGAGGAGTTCTAGGAGCTGAGAAAGTATGCCTGATCCCTTCACTCTGACAGAACTCTTGCATAAGAAGAGAATCAAACTCTGTCCCATGATCACTTCTGATCAGGGCAATGTGAGTATTGAACTCAATCTGTATACATTTGAGAAACTCTGTCAGACACTTAAAGTTATCAGACTTCTTCCTTAGAAAGAACACCCAAGTGAATCTAGAGAAGTCATCTACAATTACTAAAGTGTAGGATTTCCCTCCTAGGCTTTGTACTGTGATGGGTCCAAATAGATCCATGTGTAACAGATACAATATCCTAGGTGAATCACTCTTATTAAGTGACTTAAAACTATTTTTAGTTTGCTTGCCTAATTGACAAGCCTTGCAGAGTCCTTCCTTCTTGTAGGGGCCAGAAGGTAGTCCTCTAACAAGGTTGTCCTTGGATAGCCTAGCAATAGTTCTAAGGTTTAGGTGTCCTAGTCTCTTATGCCATAAAACATTTGGTCTACAGACTGAATTGAATAAACAGATATCTACATTGGTTGAAAGAAAATCTACAAGGTAGATGTTACCTTTCCTTTTACCTGTCAACACAGTTGTGTTGTCCTCTGACTTGATTTTGCATAAGGTTTTGCTGAAGGTCACCTGGTACCCTTCATCACATAGCTGACTGATGCTGATTAGGTTGTGCTTCAGTCCTTCCACATATGCTACCTTCTTGAAGGTTACAGAACCAATCTGGACTGCACCATATCCTTTAGTTTGTCCAAAGTTGGAATCACCAAAGATAACTTTGGGTCCAAGCTTGGCTCTAAAGGCAATGAGGTTGTCCTTGTTCCCTGTCATGTGCTTAGAGCACCCACTATCCAAATACCATTGCTGGTTAGATGTTGGATAGGTCTTCACCTACACATAAAACAATTCACTTGTTTTTGACCCAGTTTACCTTGGGCCTAGGTTGATAACCTCTAAATTCAGAAATGAAAGACATCCCTGGCTGACTCTTATATCCTTCAGGATGATATCTCCTTGGAGGTATAATCCATTCAGTATAAGGGTTGAAGGTTTGGGATGAAGAACTCTTAGGATTCAATTTTGACTTGCCTTTGAGAAAGTTTCCAGAGCTCTGACCTCTGTTCGACGATCTTGGAGCTGCGTTCGACGATCGTGGGTCAGATCGTCGAGCTCCGTTCGACGGTCAACTATGGGTAAGGTCAGGTATTTGGAATCGTCGACCAGCGTTCGACGATCTTGGCTGAGATCATCGATCTGCGTTCGACAATTTGTCCTGAGATCGTCGAGCTGCGTTCGGCGATCGTCGATCTTCATTCGGCGATCGTCGATCTCCGTTCGACGATTTGTGCTGGGACTTAGTTTTCTGAGGCAGATCATAATTTTTCCTGGCAACCTCTACAACTCCCTTTCCCTTGTCAGAAATGAACTTGATAGGAGTTGTTAGAACAATAGGTTGGTTGGATGAGGCACCCAAGCCCAGTGTACTGTTGAATCTTGAGTTCACTGTGCTTGTGATGTCCATCAGCTTGAGGCTTCTCCCATTGAGAGATTCTTCAAGCTTCTTGGCCTCAGAGAGCTCACTTTTCAGTGAAGTTATCTGTTCCCTATAGTTCTCCAACTCCTGAGAGAGTTTGAGGTTTTCTGACTTTAAAACATTTTGTTCAGATAATTGATTTCTGAGAGAGATGATCTCTTTCTCAGACTTTAGCAGGTCTAAACATAGTGCTTTAAATTCAGATTTAAAATCTTCTGAAGTAAAATCAAAAGAGCTGATTAGCTGATCTTCTTCAGGTTGAGTCTCTGAGTCTGACTCTGACTCCTCTTCCTCTGAGTTGTGTTGTGAGGCATTGATTACCATCATGCAGAACTCCTTTTCCTCTGCATCATCCTCATCATCACTGGAGCTGGAAGAGGCTTCTGACTCCTCTTCAGTCTCACTCCAGGATTCAGCAACAAATCCTTTCCTTGTATGCTTATTTTTGCTGGAAGAAGGTTTGCTATTGCCACTCCTTTTGGAGTCTTTCTCCTTTCTTCTCTCTTTTCTTTCCCTTCTGTCCTTGTTCTTGTTCTCTGGACAGTCAGGAACTATATGCCCTGGTTTCCTGCAACCAAAGCAAATAATGTCTTTGTTATTGCCAATGGACTTGTCATACCTTGGCTTATCCTGCTCCTTGTATGATCTTCTTCTGAAGTCCTTTCTGGCCATCTTATAGAATCTTTTGGCCAGCAAGCTGAGAAGTTCATCATTGCCTGTTCCTTTTTCTTCAGGCAGATCCTCAGTTGCCTTGAATGCTATGGTCTTCTCCTTTCTTGTGGCTGGTGAAGCAGCCTTCTGTTCTTCCTCTCTGTTCTTGATGAGTAGCTCATAAGATTTGAGCTTACCCAACAAGGCTTCAGTGGTGATCTCATTCAGACTTCTGGCATCTTTAATTGGCCAGATTCTTGAATCCCAAGTGCTGGGAAAGCACATTAGGATCTTGTCATTAAGTTCTGTCAGTGAGATCTCTTTGTCTAATGTCTTCAGTTCACTGACAATTAGACTCAGTCTGTTGTACATGTCTCCCACTGACTCAGTCTCTCCCTTCTTGAAGTTCTCATATTGGGAGATGAGATGGGATCTTCTGTCCTTTCTCTCATCAGCTGAGCCTGAAACTATTTCTGAGAGCTTGTCCCAAATCTCCTTGGCTGAATTACATTCAGCTACCTTTTGAAAAATGTCATCTGACATTGTCTGAGCTAGAATGTTCATAGCCTTGGCATCAGCTACTTTCCACTTTTTGATGTCAGCATCTGTTCCTGATGGAGGTGGAAAAGCATTTGTGCTTGTGCTCTCTGGGGGTCTTGGACACACTGTCAAAACAGAATTAAAAATATCTTCGTCAATAGAATTCATGTAGAGTCTAATCCTTGCTTTCCAAAGTGCAAACTTTGACAGATTACACACTGGAGGTCTGGTGCTAGCATAATCTTTGTTTTGGGCCATGATTTGTGCAAACAAAATCTAATAATAATAAAAAGATCTAGTTTGGGATCTTGGGGTTCAGGTGTTAGCCTGTATAACCAATCAGGTATGGTATGTTTAACAAACCTCCCTCTGATACCAATTGAAAGGGAAACTAGATCTGATATACTCTAGAGGGGGGGGGGGTGAATAGAGTATATGGTGCTTTTAAAACACAAAGAAAAACTTTTGCAAAGCTTTACAACAATTGTTGTAATGAGTGTGAGCAGGGAAGCAGAAATAAAACTAATCACAAAACTAAGCTATGCAGAGACTAAGCACAAGAGAATCTAGGCCAGAAACAAAAAGAAAACAAGCAGAACCAGATGACATAAGGAATTATAGTGGTTCCCCAAACTTGGGTACATCCACTCTTCTACCACCCTAGGTAGGAATCCACTGCAGGATGAGTTGATCAGGTGTCCTGGGCACCAATGAGCTTTTGATAAGGTGCTCAAAAACCAAATCAGATTTTTTGATCAGGTGTCTTGCCACCAATGAGCTTTTGACAAGGTGCTCAAAAACCAGATTCAAACTTTTGAAGGGAGTTTGAAAAACCCTTTACAGAGTGGGGGTGAGAGAGTTATGGCAGTCTTCTCTTTCTCAATCAACTGAGAAGACTAAGTGGATTGATGTCAAAGCTCCCCCTGAGTCCTTGATCTTCAGGAAGATGAGCTTTGCTGAGGGTGATAGGCCTTCAAAGTTAGATCTCCAGCAAAAGATGATTTCAGCAAGCTGAAATATTGAGAGTCTGGAGTCTTGAAATGATGTTGGCCTTGAACACTTTGAGAGCTGAAGAGATTTGAAGATTGCTTGATCTCTTTGATGAGTGTTCTTCAGAATTCTTCTTGACAGAAAATTTTGAAAGAGTCTCTGTATACTGAGTTGTGTGTCCTATTCTTGTCAATCTCTTTTTTGATTCAAAAACATTCTATCTTTTATTCTCTGTGCCAGAATAGAATATCACTCTGTCAAAGATAGCCGTTGGTCTGCATTGATTACAGCCTTAATTGCAAAATTTCTTCTGAAGGAAAGTCCACAGAATTATTCCTTGAAAAATCCCTTGAAATTTGGTCCAGAAGTAAATGAAAACGGCTAGCAGATCTTCTGAATTAAATGCAGAATAACTTCTAACTGATTTGAATTTGAATTCTGAAAGATAACTGAAAACGTCGAACTGAGCTCTGCTATCGTCGAGCTGAGCTCAGCGAACTGGAAAATTCAATCAGCAACATGATCGTCGATCTGAGCTCAAAGATCGTCGAACTGAGCTCAGAGATAAAGATCCAGTGCAGAGTCAAAATCGTCGACCTGAGCTCACCGATCGTCGAATGGAGTTCGACGATATTGTGAAGTTGAGCTCAGCGATCGTCGAGTGGAGCTCGACGATATTATGAGGTTGAGCTCAGCGATCGTCGAATGGAGCTCGACGATCTGCAGAAGTTGAGCTAGACGATCGTCGACCGGAGTTCGACGAAACGTCGTGCTGAGCTCGACGATTAGACTTGGTCTACAGAAAAACTTGGTCTTCAGGGCAGCTTCCAATCCTAGACTTCTAACCCTTAGACTCAATTCTAATTGACCTATTAAGCTATACAGAAGGTCAAACACAGATTCCTAGAGACATAGTGATCCTGACCCAAATTAGTAATAGGGTGTTCCAACAGATAACTTGGCATACAACTGACTCTTCCTTAGCGTCTCCAAAACCAAAAGAAGATACTTGAAGTGATCTTCCTTACTCTACGAGTACACCAAAATATCGTCGATGAAGACGATCACAAAATGGTACAAGTACTCCCGGAAGGTCCTGTTCATCGAATCCATGAACACTGATGGCGCATTAGTCTGCCCAAACGGCATGACCGTAAACTCGTAGCACCTGTATCCTGTACTGAACGTTATCTTAGGGATATCACTCTCTCTTATCTAATTTAGAGTACGCCGTTGGCCCGAACAACTGATCACAAAGATCATCGATCCTTGGGATTGGGTACTTGTTCTTTTCCATCAACTTGTTGAGCTCCCGATAATTAATACATAGCCTCAAGCTTCCGTCCTTCTTCTTAATAAAGAGGGTCGGTGCGCTCCAAGGCGAAGGACTTGGACGCACATACCCTTACTCCAATAACTTTTAGAAGTTGCACCTTCAGCTCCGCCATTTCCTTAGGCGCTAGTCGATATGGAGAACGTGACATAGGCTTTGCACCTGGTACTAGCTGAAACATGAAATCTATCTCCCGTCGAGGCGGGGCTCCAGGAAGATCTCTAGGGAACACATCAGGGTACTCCAATACCACTGAAATCTTAACCAATGCGGGCTTCGACTTTACAACCTCCACTAGTGTACAGAACAGCTCTACACCAGCACGAACCGCCTTCACCACCTGAAGAGCAGACACCAACGTCTTGCTCGACCTCTTGGAGCCCGTAAAGGTCGTCTCACGACTAGCTCCCAGCTTGACTTCCTTGCTACCGCAATCGATATAGGCTTGCTGCTCCGAGAGCCAGTCCATGCCAAATATTACGTCGAACTCCCCTAGCGGTAGTAACGACGCTTGCAGATCGAACTCCTGATTCGCAATCCAAAACTAAGCGCAACAAATTCTACCCGCGCACAATGAGCACCATTGGACTATAACGCATCCAATTTGTCTCTTAGCATCGAAGGAGGTACTCTGACGCACAATATAATTCCTAATAAAGGAATGCGAAGCTCCCTAAATGAACGGTGCTCTCGCAGATAAAGTAAAGTCATAACAAGGCTTAGCACCAGTAGTTCTAAGCTAATATGCACAAGGGCGACAAGTGTTTAAGGCAAAACTATCTTTAAACCATACCTGTCGTCACGACGGCGTGCTTCCTCCAGGGCTTTAGGCACTCACGAGCATAATGTCCTGGCTCCCCATAGTTGAAACATGTGCCCGGGGTCTGACCCGTAGTCACCCCAGAAGCACCAGAAGGAGCTGGACCCGAAGTCCTATGCTTCTTATACCATTTTCAATATACAGACTTTGATGTGCTTGGCACTTTGAATGTCGTCTCCTTTGCACTAGAGTCATTGACTGCTCCTGACATAGCTTTATTGGCCTTCTTAGCACCTTTCCAACAGTCTCGGGCAAAGTGCCCTTTCTTTTCACAAGTAAAACATGTGTAAGTAGCTTTGCTAGTTGATGTCATAGCCCCTTTTTCCAGCATTCCAACGGATGCAACTCTTATGGGGCTTTCATAGTTCGATACCATGGTCGCTGGCATCGGGAGGGTCTTCCTCAAATCTGCCTCCAATGATCCAGCTGATTCCACCAAGGCTCGGAATCCCAATAACTTTGGTCCTAGCAGTAGAACTCGTAACTCGGCGCGCAGGCTATTCTAAAATCTATCGACTGTAGTTTGCTCATTATCCAACTCAAAGCATGGGTAGCGGCTTATCATAAGAAATGCTTGCAAATATTCCTCAACTGTGTGCGCTCCCTGCACTAAATGCATATTCAGCTGCTGCCCTGACTGTCTACTAAAGGTCATCTGCTGCATCACGCCCACCGGCGTTGAAGCCGCAACAGGGGCGCAGGGTTGTACGTTTCCTCCAAGCTGTGCACCCGTCACAGCGAACACCGCTTCTACGATCCTTCTAACAGTTTCATACGAAGGAGGAGTCTCAAACACCTCACCGGGTGCACTATGCTCCTCAGAAACCGGACATTCTGGCTGTCCAGCCCCGCTTCCGGTCACCTATAGTGGTACAAAACACCGTTAAGCGACCAAATAAAATTGCAAACAGCATGTATAGGAACACGCAGGTTCCTCAAACATGTGTATTTTCATTCCTAAGTGGACATTCATGGGTTCTTTTACCGTTATAACGATGACGCACACAATGTGCTCACCACCCCTTAAAAAGAATTCGCCCACGAATTCATTTTAAGCCTGACCAAAACCAGTAGTCTGATACCAAATTGTAACACCCCCTATCCGTCGCATAGCATATTGAAAGATATAGTACCTAAACACCTAGAGGGGGGGGGGGTGAATAGGTGACCTAATCCTTCTTTAAACTTTAATGACAGCAAACAGTTATAACACAGAATCTACTCTACTTTTGCACAGCAATCACACAACATACACAGCAAAGCACAGCACAGCAGACACAGAGATTTATAGTGGTTCCCCAAGCTTTGGGTACATCCACTTTCCCCCTTCGCCTATCTAGCAGTGTACTAGATTCGGCCAAACTTCACCACTGTCTCAGAACCCAAACTGGTTCCTACACCTCAGGCCCAAAGCCCTACAACTCAGCTTTTCCACAAAGCCTACACTCAGCCACAAAGGCCTACACTCAGCCAACAAGGCCTACACTCAGCCATAAAAGGCCTACACTCAGAGATTCCAATCTCCTACACTCAGGCTCCCAAGCCCTACACTCAGCCTTTATAAATACATGCTTACAATCACTCAGATCCAAAGGATCCTACAAGATAAAAATGATTATACAAATGATAACTCAGCAACTCAGAAACAAGAGAGGGGAGTTGAGAGTTTCTTGATGAGTTCTTGGAAGAACTCAGCTGGATTCAATCTGACTTAGCTTTCTTCAAAGCTTCTTGAAAGTAGAACTCAATTAGATTGACTCCTTCTGCAGTTGATCCTTGACCTCTGCTTCTTAAGATCCAGAATGAATCTGAATCCTTCTTCTCAGCCTAGTTCCAACGACTGATTTCTTGGATGGAGCCCTCTCTCTCCAACTTCTTAGATCTGCACTTGGACAGCTAGATCTTCTTGTTTTGATCCTTGACCAATAACTTGAACAACTCTGTGAACCACTTTTTGAATTGCTTCAACAACTTCTTCAACAACAGTTTCTGTAGACTGTATGAGCCTATTTATAGGCCTTCTTCATGGTAACCGGCTGGTCCGGTTCATAACTGTCTTCTGACATCTCTGACAGGTGCTGTAGACCGGCTGGAACGGCAGCTGTCAAGTCATCCAGTCAGTTCTTGAAAGTTCTCTAACTGTCTGAAAGTGTCGAGACTTTTTGTCTTTAAGTGTCGACACTTATAGAGCAAGTGTCGACACAAGTTGTGTAAGTGTCGACACAAGTCTACAAGGTGTCGACACAACTC
This sequence comes from Platanthera guangdongensis, assembly GCA_039583875.1. Taxonomy (NCBI): domain Eukaryota; kingdom Viridiplantae; phylum Streptophyta; class Magnoliopsida; order Asparagales; family Orchidaceae; genus Platanthera; species Platanthera guangdongensis. The sequence goes on along the minus strand of CM077163.1, from coordinate 175,962,542 downwards.
CTTGTGTTGTAGATTCTATGTCTCGACACAGTTTCTTCTGCATGTGTCGACACTGAAATTGAGTGTCGACACAAGTACTTGATCTTCTATCTTTTGCTGAATTCTTCTAAGTGTCGACACATCTCCTTTGTGTCGACACAACTTCTTGTGTTGAATCTGTTAAGTGTCGACACTACTTCTTGGTGTCGACACATAGTCTTCAATGTTGATACTTGCTGAGTGTCGACACAGCTCCTTGTGTCGACACTTGATTCTTCTGTTGAGACTTCAGCTGAGTGTCGACACATAGTCTTAGTGTCGACACTTGTACTTAGAATATTTTGTTGATCTTGCTGTTCTTTGTTAAGTGTCGACACAGCTCCATGTGTCGACACTTTTTTCAAGTGTTGAGTCTTCAGCTGAGTGTCGACACATACTGTCTTGTGTCGACACTTTCTTTAAGTGCTGACTCTTTTGTTGAGTGTCAACACATTGTTCTGAGTGTCGACACTTATACTTAGTCTCTGCTAACTTTTGCTGAGTGTCGACACAGCTCCAAGTGTCGACACTTTCTGGTGGAGGCACAGCTTCACTGGGTGTCGACACTGCTGTTAAGTGTCGACACTGCTTTACTGTACTTTCTTCATTGAGTGTCGACACAACTCCTTGTGTCGACACTTTGTGTCTGGTGTCGACTCTGCATCCCAGGTGTCGACACAATGACTCCAAGTGTCGACACTGCTTGTCTGGGTGTCGACACAAGTCTTCGTAAGTGTCGACACTTTCCCTCTGGGTGTCGACACATGGACTTAGAAATTTTTGCTTCAGTCCTGCAAATACTTAACCTGCACAAGTAACTCAAAAACACATCAAATATATTTTGATGTATATCATTGAGTTGGGTGAGGCTTCTTCAAATCAGGTACATTTAAACCAATGTACCCAACAATCTCCCCCTATTTGGAGAAGTCATAACCCTTAGTCAATGATATACACCATTCATAATTAAAATTACAAAATGATGTAAAGCATGATAATGTACAGCAGGGAAAACATAAACATGTATCAATTTCACATGTATACAAATTCATCATCACAGAACAAATATGAAATAGACATAGACATTATCACAGAACAATCATGAAATAGATTAATCATATATTGTTCTAATATCTGTCTTATACATTTTCAGAAGTTCACAAAAATGTTTTACATCAAAAAGATTACACAGTAAACTTTAAGAAAATTCTAATTCTATTTCAGTTCTGGTTCCTTGATAACTATTCCTTTGCCAGCATGAACCTTAGCTTGGACAGGAGCATCAGCAGCTTCAGCATCAGCAGGCTTATTGCCTTTCTGATCTTTCTTCTTAAGCTCTTCTGCTTTAATTTTCTTCCTTTCAAAGTAATGGTATGGCTTAGGAAAGTACTTGCTAGGCTCCTGGGCAGTAGGAGGTACCTTTCCCATCTTTGCCTTCCTTCTGTATTGGACAATTGCCTCTTGTCTAGATTCATGTTTTCTCCATTCAACTTCAGAGAACCACTTGTTCCTGTCTTGAATGTTGTCTTTGGCAGCTTTCCAGGCAGTTAATATAATGTTTCTAGAGGTAGGGCTCCATTGCTCAAAATCTAGTCTCTGTTCAGCTTGTTCCCTAAACCTCTTCTTAGACAATCTTGTCTCTTCTTCTTTTTGCAATGCCTCTTGCATGACTTCAGAAATAGGCTGAACAACCTTTTCAATAATAATATTGTCCTTGCCCCCAGGTGGGCTGTACATGGTCTGTACATCAGCATGCACCATTTCAAAATCTGGAGGAGGATATATGACTTGAGCTACTTCTGGTTGCTCACCTCCAAGATAGGCAGGGTTAATTCCAGATTCAGCAACATCATTGTCATCACACAGAGGAGGATATCCAAGAGTTGCTCTGATAGAATTTGATATCCACTTAGCATGGTCAGAGCTTGCCTTGACTAACACTCTCTCCCCCTTTATGACTTCTCTAGCCATGTGATCTCTGACATCATCCTTCTGAAATCTGATTTGATTATCCAAGTATCTGACTCCATCTTTAAAGAAATGTTTGAGCTTTTTAAGTTGTTCAGATATGGCCTTCTGGGAGTCTTCAATGGCAGTCTTAACAGCATTGATTTCTTCTTGAAATACTTTATCAAATTCAGCTTTAATAGCAGAAGTAGAGGTAGAAGGTCCAGCAGCCTGGTTCTTTAATTCTGTGACAATAGCATTATGGGAAGCAGTAAGATTGTCATTCATCCTTAGCTGATTTTCAAGAACATACCCTTGCTTTAATGCTATGTCATCCACTTGTGCTTTTATCTTCTCTTGGTGTGTAGCCAAATACACCACTGCATTCCCCCCTTTGTGGAAGCAGTCTGTCATCTCTTTCTTGTTAAGGTTCATTTCAAACCTTATAGACTTGATATCTTGGGCCAGATCAAATTGCAATGATTTCTGCCCTTCATCCACATACTTCTCTATTACCTGCCTGTGCTCATCCAGTTTAATTTGTATTGCCACCATTAAAGCACTATAATCTATTGATGGGGCTTGCTGAACTATAGGCTGTGGTGCAATAAATTGTAGAGCCTTCTTATAACTTTGACTTCTTCTCTTGAATACATAAAGTTTCTTTTGCTTAACCCTTGTAGCCTCCTCATCTTCAGATTCTGAGGAGCTGGCTATTTCCACCCTCTCCTTAGGGCTTGGAGGCTTCTCAGGTTGCACATCTGGAGCTTTCTCAGTTTCTTGCCTTATAGGCTCTTCCAAAATCTGCACTTGCTCCCCCTCAACAGCAGCATCAGTTTCTTTGTCAAAATCTGCTTGATCCAGATTTAGGAATAAATCTTCCATGGTATATTCTTGTGGAGACTGTGCAGGAGAAATTCTAGGTTCTTCAACCACTGAATCAGGAACCACTTCTAGTGCAACAGATGTGTCTTCTATAACAGCATCTGAAACTTGACTATTCAGCTGAGTTTGCTGATGATCATCAGACAAATCAGTATCTTCCATAGAAAAATCTAAAGTGTTTAGTTCAGTGATTACCTCTAATATGATGGTGGTTGCTTGTTCACTTTCCAGTGTAGTGGGTTCATTTACAACTGGAAGCTCCCCCTGGCTGTGATCCTTGTGGATGGGGCTAGCTTGAGGTAGCTCCCCCTGGATCTCAGCAACCTCTTGAGGAGCAGGAGTCTTTACAGCAGGCTCTTCCTCATTTTCATCTTGAGTGAAGACAACCTGTTCTTCACTGTCAGAACTGCTAGTGGACTCTTGTGCCACTGGAGCAGTCTTCCTTTTCTTCTTTGGAGGAATGTCTTTCTCAGCAACTATCTTCTCAGGGGTTGACATCTCTTTAGTCAACACCCTGTCCCATCTAGAAAACAACCTCATGTCCATTTTCCTCATGTGATTTATTTTGCTTCCAGCAGCAGTACTCATTACCTCTGGTATGGTACCAGCTAGGTAGAGACTTAAGATTCTGCCCAGGTTGGGCTTCTTCAGACTTTCTTTGATTTTCTCAAATACTATAACTTACCAATCAGTTCTTAAAGTGAAGATAATCCTGGTCATTATATTGAACATAGAGGCAGACACTCTGTCATGCCCTCCTGGCTTGCTTAAAAGTACCTTGCCAACTATCTCAGACATGAATTTGCCTTGATTGTTCATCCCTTTTCTATTGAAAACAGAACCAATCTTCATCTTAGAGTCTAGTCCACACCAGGTTAGAGCTTCCCTGGTCTTTGATGCAGTAACTTCATCTTCCTCTTGAGTTCTTGGAAGCTGTAGAATCTTCCTTAGACTTTTTGGTGATACCTTGACCCTCTCACCATGAACTCTGGATTTGATTTTGTATCCAGATTCATCCACCTTTGCTCCATTGAGGAATTCAAGTACCTCTTTCTTCCATATCTTAGTAGGTTCAGACACTAGATATTCTAACCCAGAATCGGCAACTAGGGTTACTACAGCCTGAATTTCTTGATCAGCATCATTGAAAGCGCCGCGCACCAGCTCGTATCCTTCGTTGACATTCTCCTCTAGCTTAGGTGCCATTAGGGTTTGTAGAATTTGTCTTGAGAGAAGAGAGGTGTCAACACAGAAGTTTGGTCTCGAAACTTTGAAAGCGTGTCGACAAACAAAGACAAAGCCCTATTTATACCTTTCTGATTTTGAAGATGAACATGCGGGACAGCTAACTAAAATTGTGTCGACACTGGCAATAAGTGTCGACACTGACTTATAATGTCTCGACACATATGTGTCGACACAAGTTTAGTCAACAGATTTTATGTGTCGACACTTGGTTATGTGTCGACACAACATAACTCGACACATAGTCGAGACTTTACTTAGAAAGTTCTGAGTAAAACTTAAGTGTCGACACCACATTGGATGTGTCGACACCTACTTGACATGTGTCAACACTAATATTCTGAAGTGTCGACACCAACTTCCTAGATGTGTCGACACCTATTTCCTGAAGTGTCGACACTACTATTCTGTGTCGACATAGACTTGTCTATGTGTCGACACCTTTTTACTTAGCCAATTTCTATTCTGTAAACTTACTCTAAGTTTATCATTCCTAGTTCAATTTTAAATCTATTGAACTTAGCTTCTTCTAGGGGCTTAGTATACATATCAGCTATTTGATTATCAGTTTTAACATATTCTAATAAAATATCTTCTCTTTCTACATGCTCCCTAAGAAAATGATATTTAATTTCAATATGTTTTGTTCTACTATGGGATACAGGATTATTAGCTATTGAAATAGCACTTGTAGAATCACAGAAGAGTGGAGTTCTACTTACCTGAAATCCATAGTCCTCTAGATGATGTTGTATCCATAGAAGTTGAGCACAGCAACTTCCTGCAGCCACATACTCTGACTCTGCAGTGGAGATAGCCACACTTGTCTGCTTTTTGCTACTCCATGAAATTAGTCTCCCACCTAGGAATTGACAGGTTCCAGTAGTGCTTTTTCTATCTTCTTTGCATCCTGCAAAGTCTGCATCTGAATAACCTGTTAGTTCAAAATCTCCATTCCTAGGGTACCAGAGGCCTAGATAGGGAGTGCCCTTTAGATATCTCAATATTCTTTTGACTGCTGTCAAATGAGACTCCTTAGGGCAGGCTTGATACCTTGCACAGACACATGTAGCATACATGATATCTGGTCTACTAGCAGTCAAGTATAATAGGGAGCCAACTATCCCTCTATACAAGGTTTCATCCACAGGTTTCCCTGCATCATCCTTGCTAAGAGACATACTTGACCCCATTGGAGTCTTCATGGTACTGGATGAATCCATACCATACTTCCTTATGAGTTCTAGGGTGAACTTGGACTGACATATGGATAAACCACTTTCAGTCTGTTTAACTTGGAGACCCAAGAAAAACTTCAGCTCTCCCATACTACTCATCTCAAATTGACCTTGCATCAGTTTTGCAAACTTTTTGCAAAGGCTGCTTTCAGTAGACCCAAATATAATGTCATCTACATATATTTGGACAAGTATAACTTTGCCTCTAGATTCCCTAAGGAATAGAGTCTTATCTATTTTCCCCCTTGAGAACTTGTTCTCAATGAGGAAACTAGATAGAGTTTCATTCCAAGCCCTAGGGGCTTGTTTTAACCCATATAAAGCTTTCCTAAGTCTATAGACATGATGAGGTGGAGTTGGATCAACAAAACCTGAAGGCTGTTCCACATAGACTTTCCTCTTTAATATTATCATTCAGGAATGCTGACTTGACATCCATTTGGTAAACCTTGAATCCTTGATAGGTTGCATAGGCTAAGAACATCCTTATGGCTTCCAGTCTGGCTACTGGAGCAAAGGTTTGATCAAGTCAATACCTTCTTCTTGCCTATATCCTTTAGCAACCAATCTAGCTTTATTCTTAATGATGACACCTTGTTCATCCATCTTATTCCTATAGATCCACTTGGTTCCTATTATATTGTGGTCTTTAGGTTTAGGAACAAGTTCCCAGACCTTGCACCTCTTGAACTGATTAAGCTCTTCTTGCATTGCTTCAGTCCATTATGGATCTAGTATGGCTTCTTCAAACTTCTTAGGTTCAACTTGAGATAGAAAACTGGAGTAGATTGCTGCATTCATGTTTCTGCTCCTGGTTTGTACTCATTGTCTTGGATCTCCAATAATCTGCTCTACTGGATGATCTCTAAGATGCCTATTGGCTGGAGGCATCCTAACTTCTGGTTGAACCTCTTCAGCATCTCCATCATGCTGTATACCTTGAACTTCATCAGCAATTGGTACATGTAGTTCTCCCCCTGGACAACAGCCACTGTCTTCTACTTGCTGTCTTGCAGCAGGTACTTCTTCTATAGTAAGCTTGTCCATCTTCTTTGTTAAACCTGTGGGGCTGCATACACTACTAGACAACTCATTGTTAATAAGTTTAGTCTCATCAAAAACTACATGTACAGATTCTTCTACAACTTGTGTAGTCAAGTTGTAGACTCTATAAGCCTTACTGTTATTGCTGTACCCAACAAAAATTCCCTCTTGGGACTTGGCAGCAAACTTTGTCAAGTAAGACTTTCCATTGTTAAGTATGAAGCATTTGCAACCAAAGATCCTGAAGTAGGATATGTTTGGTTTCCTGCCTTTCACAACTTCATAGGGGGTCTTGTTGAGGCCTTTAGTGATGGTAGCCCTATTTATAACATGGCATGCAGTGTTAACTGCTTCAACACAGAAATATTCTGGTAGTGATGTATCACTTAATAGGGTCCTACCAGCCTCTATCAAGGTCCTATTCTTCCTCTCAGCAATGCCATTTTGCTGAGGTGTTCTAGGTGAAGAGAATTCTTGAAAAATCCCAAATTCTTCACATAGTTTTGTCATGCTATCAGACTGAAATTCAGTACCATGGTCACTTCTAATCTTGACCACTGTACTGTCTAGTTCATTCTGAATTTGCTTGACAAAGCTGTGGAAGACACTAGGAGTTTTAGATTTCTGTCTTAAGAAGAACACCCAGGAAAACCTTGAGTAGTCATCTATAACTACAAAGGTATAGACCTTCCTACCTAAGCTGTGAACTGACATTGGACCAAAGAGATCCATATGCAAGAGGTATAAACACCTCACAGCATCTTTGTTTTCTATGCTTCTAAAGGTGGATTTAGTCTGCTTGCCCTTTTGACAAGCTGAGCAAATACCATCTTTAACACACTTAACTTGAGGACCATTCCTCACTAACTCTTTGCTAAAGAGTTTGTCAATAGTCTTGTAGTTAAGATGGGCAAGCCTCTTGTGCCATTTGGCACAATGAGAGACTGTCTCATCAGCTACAAGACACACTGGAGAACCACTGTTCTCAACCATAATGTCTAAGCAGTAGACATTCCTCTTCCTATAACCAGTCAAAATGATCTCTTGATCAGTTGACCTCCTGATATGACAACCATTTTTAACAAATGAGATGTCATACCCTACATCACTTAATTGACTTATACTTATTAGGTTGTGTTTCAACCCTTTAACATAAGCCACTTGAGTAATGGTAACCAAGTTGCTAGAAATGTTACCAAATCCTTTGATGATTCCTTTTTCAGAACCACCAAAGGTGACTTTTGACCATCTTTTATTGGATTGTAGTCCTTTAGTAATCCTCTAGTTCCAGTCATATATCTGGAACATCCACTGTCCAAGTACCATGTTGGGGTATGGCCACTTGGACTCACCTGCAAAACAGATTAATGAATCTTAGAACCCAAAGAATTCTTGGGTCCTTGGTACTTGTTAGTTTGCAACTTGACAAAACTACCTACTGGCTTTCCAACAGGTAATTTGCAACTCACTTTGGCACTAACATTGTGCCAACAGTCCATTGCAAAATGGCCAACTTTGCCACAGTACCAACATTCAAACTTATTGTACCTTTGCTTAGGTACTGTCTTTGCTGTCTTATCTACAGCAGACTTGTTGAATGTTGAGGCTTTACCCTTGGACTTGGACTTGGACTGCTCAGTCCTTGCAGGTCTAGTAAAGCCCAGTCCAGCTTTACCCTTGTGATGAACAAATTCATCAATTATGGGTAACACTGACTTAGGTTTAGAAAACCTAGCAACAAGCTCTCTCTCTTTCTGAAGATTGATCTTCAGACTCTTGATTTGATCATTCTTAAAGGTGATAGTCCTCATCTGAATCACTGTTATGTGTTTCATCCTGGCTATCTCATTAAGCTTTTGATCAAATAGCTTCTCAGAATCTGTTGCAGCAGCTTTTAGATCAGCAATTTCCTTTGCCCGACTTTTGGCTAGGGACTTGCTCTTCTTGTAAGCTTGCAACAGTACTTTATATTCATCTATCAGCTGATGAATATCATCCTCAGACTCAGATACACTTTCATCACTTGATGAAGATGAATCTGATTCTGTACTGGTACAAGAAACTGAACTTAAAGTTGAGCTTTGTACCTTACTGGGTCCTGGCTGCTCCAGGATTTGGTCATCCTCAATCAATGCCATCAATCCTTGGCACTGACAGTCTTCTTGTTCATAAATAGACTCCATAATCTGCATGAATTCTTCTTCTTCTTCTTCAGCAAACAGCCCTATGTATGCCTCAGCATCAGACTCAGTTTCTGAAGAACAGATATCTGATAGAGTCTCCTCCTTCTTGGCAAAAAAGACTTCTCTTTCTTGCCTTTGAAATGAGTCTTCTTCCTGTCACTAGACTCTTTTCTCTTCTCAGGACAATCTGCAACAACATGGCCTTGTCTATTGCAGCAATAACACACTATTTTTGAAACAGTTGCCTTGCTAGATTTAGTCCTCTTCCTGTCCTTCTTTGAAGCCTTTTTATCCTGATAAAAATCTTCTTTTCCCTTTGAAGTAGAAGGCCTTGACCTCCACTGTTTCTTCTTCAAGAATTTCTGAAAATGTCTAGTGAAGGCAGCAAAGTCTTCATCACTTTCACTGCTTTCAGATTTTGTGCTGACTGACTCATCTGACTCTGATTCAACTACCTTTGGAGGTGGAGTTGGTGACTTATTCCTGCACTTTCTGGAGGCTTCTGTCTTGAAAGCTACTGTTCTTTCCTTGTGTTTAGTTCTTGTTGATTTCTCCTCCTCTTTTCTCACTGTCAACTGCATTTCATAAGACAATAACTTGCCAAACAGTGTAGGTGGAGGAATTTCTCCCAACTTAGCCATTTCTCTAATGGCACAGATCTTGGTGTCCCAATCTTTAGTTAGGGACCTTAGGAACTTGTCATTTAGTTCATAAATACTGAACTCTCTTCCATAAGACATGAGTTCATTCACTATCCTGTAGAACTTCTTATAGCACTCAGTTATGCTATCACCCTTTCCTTGTCTAAAACTTTCATACTCCTGATTTAGCAAGGATTTTCTATCTTGCCTAACTTCTTCAGAACCTTCCATATACACAATAAGAGTGTCCCACATCTCTTTGGTTGTCTTACAGTGTATTAGATTCTGAAAAGTTGCATCATCTATGACACTCACTATAATGTTTTGTGCCCTTTTGTCCATGGTGGCTAGGACAATCTCATCCTTAGTCATTTCAGAGAAATCCTTTGGGGTTCTTTGATTTGCATCTAGAACTGATATCTTCATGGGCACATAAGGCCCTTCCTTTACTGTGATGTATATCCTAGGGTCTGAGGCTTCCATAAACAGCCTTACCCTTTCCTTCCAGATCCCAAATATCTCTTTCCTGCATAGAGGTAATTTCATGGAACCCAATTCCTTGTGATTCTCAGAGGAACCCATGGTTCTTGATTTTCTTGAATCTGTAATTTGACTTAGACTGAATCTGCCAATCAGGATCTCCTTAGACTGTTAGTCCTTTTTGAGGAACCTCCCTCTGATACCACTTGAAAGATATAGTACCTAAACACCTAGAGGGGGGGGGGGTGAATAGGTGACCTAATCCTTCTTTAAACTTTAATGGCAGCAAACAGTTATAACCCAGAATCTACTCTACTTTTGCACAGCAATCACACAGCATACACAGCAAAGCACAGCACAGCAGACACAGAGATTTATAGTGGTTCCCCAAGTTTTGGGTACATCCACTTTCCCCCTTCGCCTATCTAGCAGTGTACTAGATTCGGCCAAACTTCACCACTGTCTCAGAACCCAAACTGGTTCCTACACCTCAGGCCCAAAGCCCTACAACTCAGCTTTTCCACAAAGCCTACACTCAGCCACAAAGGCCTACACTCAGCCAAAAAGGCCTACACTCAGCCACAAAAGGCCTACACTCAGAGATTCCAATCTCCTACACTCAGGCTCCCAAGCCCTACACTCAGCCTTTATAAATACAGGCTTACAATCACTCAGATCCAAAGGATCCTACAAGATAAAAATGATTATACAAATGATAACTCAGCAACTAAGAAACAAGAGAGGGGAGTTGAGAGTTTCTTGATGAGTTCTTGGAAGAACTCAGCTGGATTCAATCTGACTTAGCTTTCTTTAAAGCTTCTTGAAAGTAGAACTCAATTAGATTGACTCCTTCTGCAGTTGATCCTTGACCACTGCTTCTTAAGATCCAGAATGAATCTGAATCCTTCTTCTCAGCCTAGTTCCAACGGCTGATTTCTTGGATGGAGCACTCTCTCTCCAACTTTTTAGATCTACACTTGGACAGCTAGATCTTCTTGTTTTGATCCTTGACCAATAACTTGAACAACTTTGTGAACCACTTTTTGAATTGCTTCAACAACTTCTTCAACAACAGTTTCTGTAGACTGTATGAGCCTATTTATAGGCCTTCTTCATGGTAACTGGCTGGTCCGGTTCATAACTGTCTTCTAACATCTCTGACAGGTGCTGTAGACCGGCTGGAACGACAGCTGTCAAGTCATCCAGTCAGTTATTGAAAGTTCTCTAACTGTCTGAAAGTGTCGAGACTTTCTGTCTTTAAGTGTCGACACTTATAGACCAAGTGTCGACACAAGTTGTGTAAGTGTCGACACAAGTCTACAAGGTGTCGACACAACTCCTTGTGTTGTAGATTCTATGTCTCGACACAGTTTCTTCTACATGTGTCGACACTGAAATTGAGTGTCGACACAAGTACTTGATCTTCTATCTTTTGCTAAATTCTTCTAAGTGTCGACACATCTCCTTTATGTTGACACAACTTCTTGTGTTGAATCTGTTAAGTGTCGACACTACTTCTTGGTGTCGACACATAGTCTTCAATGTTGATACTTGCTGAGTGTCGACACAGCTCCTTGTGTCGACACTTGATTCTTCTGTTGAGACTTCAGCTGAGTGTCGACACATAGTCTTAGTGTCGACACTTGTACTTAGAATATTTTGTTGATCTTGCTGTTCTTTGTTAAGTGTCGACACATCTCCATGTGTCGACACTTTCTTCAAGTGTTGAGTCTTCAGCTGAGTGTCGACACATACTGTCTTGTGTCGACACTTTCTTTAAGTGCTGACTCTTCTGTTGAGTGTTGACACATTGTTCTGAGTGTCGACACTTATACTTAGTCTCTGCTGACTTTTGCTGAGTGTCGACACAGCTCCAAGTGTCGACACTTTCTGGTGGAGACACAGCTTCACTGGGTGTCGACACTGCTGTTAAGTGTCGACACTGCTTTACTGTACTTTCTTCATTGAGTGTCGACACAGCTCCTTGTGTCGACACTTTGTGTCTGGTGTCGACTCTGCATCCAAGGTCTCGACACAATGACTCCAAGTGTCGACACTGCTTTTCTGGGTGTCGACACAAGTCTTCTTAAGTGTCGACACTTTCCCTCTGGGTGTCGACACATGGACTTAGAAATTTTTGCTTCAGTCCTGCAAATACTTAACCTGCACAGGTAACTCAAAAACACATCAAATACATTTTGATGTATATCATTGAGTTGGGTGAGGCTTCTTCAAATCAGGTACATTTAAACCAATGTACCCAACACATATAGCAGTAGGTCCGGCCGGGGTCCGACGTCGTATGCCATAAACAGACCGGGTGGTTACTCATGGAAACCATCCAACCAATCTCAACGTCCTACACAGAGCATTTTAGCGGAAGCAGTTTATAATAGTTGCAAATAAGAACCCAGCATTAAAGCATGAATGTCCACTAATCCAAAAGAGGAATGTTATGCAAATACCAACACAAGACTTAAGGCCTTACAAAATGTTTCACTTGATATTACATGATTTACAAACCACGGCACGCAGGCCGGTCATACATGAATAAAACAGTAAACACTTCCAATTAGGCCTTCGAGGGCCGGCTTCGTACTTGGGCTTTAGCCCGCTATTGACCGCTTGGTCTAGCAGCACTTGCAAGCAACAAATCACTGCACGGTGGCAAAACAAGGCAACGGTCAGCAATGCTGACCAAATTATAACGATCCCGCCCCCAACTCGGGGCAGCGATGCTCCTTCCCTGCATTTCATTAGCATAAGCGAGCAATATAATAATATTCATTTCATCACAGGCATCGGCACAAACGGCCACACACTCCGTGCACTCAGGGCACATTCTCGGTGAACCGGTCGATGTCACGTCAGTTAAATCCATAGACATTCCGGACCCACCACCGTAACTTTGACGGCCAAACATATGAGCAATTTATCTTCCCGGCATGGGTCACGTCAATTTAAGCCATAGACCGCCGAAGACTCTCATCTATGCCAACGACAAGTGCCACGTAACCTTAGATCTCTTTAACCCGAACGACATAGATATGGGTACGGTTCCATTTAACCCGTGTTCACGTCGCAACGACAATTTAAGCCATTTGCGCAGGTCAAACTTCTCCCGAGTCCCATTTTCGTCACACAATTTCACATAACTCAGTTATGTTCAAGTTGGCTCTCAGGCCTCCATGTTGGCAAGATCACGCATCAGCCCAGTTTTCCGGGTGTACCTTAGGGTTAGTCCCCAAGGCTCCCTGTTTCAATCTGTGTAGAAAAACCGAAAAACAACCAATCGCACGGAGTCTTCTCCGGCATTTATGCAATGCAACATCACCGATCCAGACCAACATGTCCGGGTTGGCTTCACACATCATGCCTATGTCCGTTCTCGCTTACGGACTCTAAACAACGGGTACTTCACATATCTACCCGAAGGAACGCCTCCAACTCACCACCATATGCAAAGAAGGAGAGCTACTCATGCTCAAGAAGAGAATCGTTACCCTTGCGTTATTCTTCGGCGCCATAGAAAAGTAAGCGGATGAAAAGCACCGCACTCTCTTCACCTCCGTGGATCCGGAGTCGGCTCGTGATTTGGAGCTTCGAAGCTCCTCCAATGGCCGGATCTAGCTTCTTCTCCCTTCCTTGGCTCTCCTCTCTCTCTAAGCTTTAGAAAGATAAGAACCCATGAAAAGTGAGGGTTTCTAAGTCCAATCCCAGGTATATCTCATCAGGAACAACCCCCAGCCGTTGGATCATCAATTAAAGAAATGGACGGCTTTGATTCGGGATTGAAATGCACAATCTGGATCGCACACGGCTTGGCACACGCCCGTGTCCAGGGCCGTGTGCCTCATTCGCCGTCAAAATCGGCTCGCCTGGAACGACACACGGGTATCGAACACGCCCGTGTTCAAGCTGACACGCCCGTGTTCCACATAACACGGCCGTGTGGCCGGCCGTGTACCACCATCATTTTTCCCCGAAAACAACCCGAGCACTACACGGGTTCTAGGACACGCCCGTGTCCTTGCCCGTGTCACCTCAACACGCCTGGGCTCCAGGCCGTGTACGCGGTCTCGACACTCGACACTTCGTCGAGCGAAGATCGTCGACCTGATGACACGGCCTTAGACACGCCCGTGTCCTAGGTCGTGTGCCTTGTCTCGACATAATGTCGAGAGCAAAGTGTCGACTTCCCGGGACGAGTGTCGACACGGGTTGACACGCCATGCGACACGCCCGTGTCGCAGGCCATGTGCCATGTCTCGACACTTCGTCGAACGCAGAGTGTCGACTTCCCGGCTGAGTGTCGACACAAGCTTGACACGCCATGGGACACGCCCGTGTCCCAGGCCGTGTGCCTGCAGCCAGAAACCAAAACTGGCCCAAAACGTCCCCCGTCGCTCCTTTGAGTTTCGGGGCGTTACAGGAAACACTTTATTTGGGGCTAACTTAGGAGGAGCATCTCAACTCCTGTTATCCCGAACTAAGGCTCAACCTATCAAATATCTGCCCATCACGGCAGGACCTGTGCTTAAAATAGTAAATTGCAGAAATGAAAGTAAGGTAATAAAAGCTGCTGTTAGTATAAGCTACATAATTGAAATGCTGTAATGAAAAAAGACCAGTATCAAACTGGAGTAGTACTAAACTGAAAGAAAGTACTGAAAGAAACTGGACCAGTACGAGACTGGAATAATACTTAAAAGAAATGAACTGAACTGAAGTAAATAGCTAGGACCAGTATGAGACTAGAGTACTGAAAAGAAAGCACTGAACTAAAATGATTAAATGAACTGAACAAGTACAAGACTGGAATAAAACATAAAGAAAATGGTCAGTAGTCCAATCACTCCATTAAGGAGGCTTCAGTTCCATCTCCATTCTCAAGAGGTTTAGTTCAGTTCCTTCTCCATTCTTAGGAGGTTTAGTTCAGTTCCATCTCCATTCTCAGGAGGTTTAGTTCAATTCCATCTCCGATTTCAGGAGGTTTAATTCAGTTCCAGCTCCATTCTCAAGATGTTTAGTTCAGTTGCACCCTTTATTAGTGTGGCTTAATCGGACTTGATGAATTTATTAAGGGTTATACCTTTATTATTCGTCAAAAATGATTGCTCGTACTTTCATTTTATGAGTCTGTTCAAGTTACCCGAGAGTTTTTATAATAGAGAAGAACAAGGCGCTCAGTGGTTCCATGAAACCTTGGAATACTCAGAGCTTGGGCACTTGCCTCGATCACTCTCGTTGGTAAAACAATTTGAACTTATTATTTGACTAAAAGATGGTCGCGCGCTCCAATTTTCATTTCGAGAAAATCAGACGCATTTATTTTTTAGCGCGACCCTAGGCTTCATTAAGTTGGAAAACTCCAATCTTTCTCCTAAGGTTCCCAAATTTTAATACAACCCTTAAGGAGGCCTAAAATGAGCTCACAATTTTTCTCAAATTTTTTGATCAATTTTGGGCCTCTAATAGAGCCATTTAAAACTCATTTGGGCTTTTAAAAATATCAAAACAATTCCAAAAATTCCCAAAATTTTGTGGAGAAAGCCCTTATTGAGGGGAGCAACTTTCATGTTCAACACTTTTTTACCTAGGAGCCTATATATTTTTATAAAAAATATCCAAAGTTCTGATTAATAATTTGGTCTGCATATTGCAGATCAAGGCTCATCCTGCGGCCAGGATTGCGCCAGAGTGGGAAAACTGGCAACACTTCCCCAGAGCGGATAATCCACTAATCTGCTATGGGGGGCATAGAAGAGGAGGCGGGGGAGGGAATTGAGGCTATCACAGCCATTCATCATATTCCATTAGATGAATGACAGTGATCTCTCAGACCGGAGAAGAAGGCGGCGGCCCTCTGCCACCGCCAGACGTCAACTACCGGACGCCGACGCTACCCCCGATCGACTTGTCGGGGGTCGGCGAGTCTCTAGGTGGTGGTCTGGTGGCCTACCGCCACCGACCACAGCAGGAAATCAAAACCTGAGAGCAGGGAGGCGGTGACTCTGCTCTCAGCACCACCATGTCACCCTGTCTTTCCGGTACTTATTCCGGTCACGAAATGACCCCCAGCCGGTGCGCCGGGGTAGAGCTCCTCTCTGGCGGTGGACCGATGTCCTACCGCCGTCGGCCGGCGTCGGAGCCACTAACAGAGAAATCCCCTATTTCTCGGGTGCCACTGGAGCAGCATTTTCTGGCGACACCAGGGCCTTCCATCGTCGGGGCAAGACATCCTCGGTGGTTTAGCCCTTTCCCAGTGCCACTACCGGCACTGGGAGAAGCTAACCACCTGCGTCCACCATTCTACCAGAAGTTTGGTCGGGTGGCGCCGGTGGCGGTCCGGCCGTCGGGGGATGCATGCACGACGTCGTAACACTTAGGAAGGGGGAGGAAGAAAGTTTCCACCTGTGGTGGTGCAGCTCAGGAGGTGCCGACCTGAGCTGTCATTAAGGTGGCAGAGTAGAAGGGCTCGGGTTGGCTTTTCCGGCGAGCTAGGGTTCCGACCAGGTGGGCGAAGCTCATTTTAAGCTGGTGAGGGGAGCAGCTGAAGGGTCATTGCCTTATATAGGCAAGGAGGAGGAGCCATTTGGCTTGGGGAGATGTGGAATTAATCCCATTTAGGAGATAAAGAACCCCTCCCCCTCCAGCTAGCTGGAACACTTGGCACCCATCCAGGGGCCATGGCACAGGTCACATGGCTACATCCAAGGGGAGTGCTTAGTGGGTTGGGCCTATGTGGGCTTTTGGGATTAGGGAAGAGGGGAGGGGAAAGGTGGCGAGCTTTGGACAAAGGCCCATCCGCCAAGCCTCACTGGTTTGGGTGGTCCAAGAAGTGAGAAGGGCCAAGACTTTAATTTGGAAGGGAAAGGAGGTGTGCACCTCTTTTAGAAAATTCCAAAAATTAGGTTTTTAGGAGGGTTTGACCAAAGTTAATCATAGGATGGGTCCCTCATGCTGGTCAAAGTCAAAGTAGGCCTAAGACATTGGGAGTTGGGTCAAAGTTGGGGTGCAGTGTCATAATTTGTGTGTGAATGCTTTTCGGTGCATCACTATGCTTTATTTGACCACGGGTTGACTATCGGTCATTTAAATTGACCGAAACGTACTAGGTTGACTTTGTATTGACCACATGGGTCCAATGCCACTGACTGGTGTTGAATTGAAGTTAGTTTGCTAATTATCCAAAATCTGCACGTCGCAACGCGCTAAAAATGTCAAATTGCTGATATTCGTTGTAAAACTTCGAGTTGCAACACAAAAAGTTCCAATGGGTTCATATTGACTATACGAAGCCATAGAAACTTACAGAACTCAAATCAGAGTTCTCTAGGTCATTATCCAAAAATCTTATTTTCGCGACGTTTTACGAGAAATGACCCTACTTGCCATATGACCTCGAATTTCAACGGAACGAGTTATAATGCACTTGTATTGATTACACGAAGCCATAGGAACTGACAGAACTCAAATCAGAGTTTTATATCTTTATATACCTTGCTTAGGGTTACCTCTTACCCGAGTGTGGGCCATGGGTAGAGGTCAGGTTACTTTTATTGGGCCCATTAGGGTTTTGATGGCCCAATAAAAGTCGGGATGTTACAATCCAATAAATATAAAAGTATTTTTGTTCTCGAAAATTTCCTCAAAGTAGGGAGAAAAATAAATAACATGAAAGATAAATCTATAGGTAGTTAATCACATAGAGGGGGGGGGGGGGGTGAATAGGTGTCTTTTAAAATTCTTTGTCACTTATAACAAATACTTGTACTAAAGGTTCAGCAGAATTTTAAACATAAACATTCACAAGCACACAACAAAAGTAATCCACAGAGTACACAAAAAGTTTTTAGTGGTTCCCCTATTTAGGGTACATCTACTTTCCCCCTTCTTCCTCAGTAGCAATATACTAGATAAGGTTATGTCTCCTCTTCAATTAGATCAACAGATCATACAGGCTCAGTTTCTGTTAAGAAACCTAAAACTCAGACCAACAGGTTCTACCTCAGAGATACACCCAATCTCCTACCTCAGGTCCCTCAAGAACCCTACCTCAGCATTTATAACACAGGCTTACACCTCAGTGATCCCACACAAATCACCTACCTCAGGTCCCTCAAGAATCCTACCTCAACCTTTATAAATCAGGCTTATAACTCAGAGAATTTATCTACTACCCACTCAGATGTTAAAGAGATCTTATAAAATTAAGAGATAAATTTGAAAGTAAATAATCTCAGAAAACATCAATTATATAATTTGACTTATCTGAGACTTCAGATTCTTCAATTCAGCAACACATGATAGATTCTTGATATGCATATTGACTGAAATTATTCTTCTCTGGATCTACATGGTTCTTGATGATGATGGGATTGATTTCCTTGAAGAACTTGTAGAACAGATCCACCTTAATACTCTGATCAACTTTTTGAAAGGATCAGAAGATTTTCTTGAAGACCTTCATTTTCCTTCTTCTTGGAGTTGTCGTCCTCCTCTGACTTAGAGAAAAAATGATTGATTATGTGATTCTTCTTATTGTTCATTCTGTGTAGACGACCCCATGGGGAAGGGGTGATCACACACTTACTTCTCTCCTGCGAGCCAAACAACAAAGGAAAAAGAATACGGAACTGACCCAAGGGCTCAGCATGGACGTCCCACCACACCCCCAAAAGATCTTAGAGCGCTTTCCCCTTAGCCAAATACCAATCTAAGGCTACCTCAGAAAGCGCTAGAAGATCAGGGAACTAGTAAGCATGCCTTCTGAGGTACCCCTTGGGTCCTATTTATAGGTTTCTGAAAACGGCATGCAAATAGCCAACCTCCGCTGTTCCAAACAGCTATGTGCAGTCCAGGTTGGCCTGCCAACATCGTATCTCTGCGGTTCTGGAAGGTTATAGGCAGGCCAGCGGGGGCAAAATGGAAAAAGCATCACAGATCACTGGGCGAGTGGCCCTATGAGGCCTCAACTCTCCTGGGGCGGCGAGTGCTTGATGGAGCTGGCACTCACCTCCTCACTTCGGTCCCAGGCGAGTACGGGCCCAGCTAGACCTACTCTCCTGCTGCTTGCCGAGCTCCCCTAAGGCGAGTGAGCGTCCTCTAGCTCCACTCCCCCCCGAAGATTCCACCTCGCCCGGGCAAGTCAGGGGCTGCCTAATTCCTTCCCCCTTGGGTGCTCGCCCAAAACTTGGATTGTTCGACACTGCCGATCTAGTTCCTGCCGAGCCTACTCACCAGATACGGGATTGTACACAATCCCCGCTCTTTATGAGGTTGATGCAAAATTGGAAAGAATCATCCAACCCCCACAGGATTGGGCGAGTGCGGCAGGATCCAGAGAGATTCTTCGGGTGGGGTCCACCTACGACTATATATATACGCTTGCGTACCTGGGCGACCTTTTCCATTCCCTTTGCTCTGACCTTGCTGAGATGCCTATCCCCAAAGACATCCAAGAGAGGCTTGCCCGAGCTCGCGAGGCTTCCACTGCCCACATTGTCGGCCTGACCGACGTCTCCCTTAAAGTCCTGCCAAGCAGCCTGTGAGAATCCAACCTGCCAAGAATGCAAAACCACTCCCAAGGCAGCTGAACCCATCTTCAATGACCTGAGATCCACCCTGGAGCACGGGGCCAACTCCTCTACTCTGCCCGCCCTTGAGAAGAAGGGTAAAGACATCGTCAACCTTTCCTCCAACCTGGACAGCCAACAGGATGACGACGAGGTCTCCACACCACGATCCAAGAGCCCCCTCAGTGACTCGCGACTTAAAACTAAGGAGACTCGCCCACGAGACCCGGCGCCCACTTTTGGGACCCTGGCGCTGGACTCGCAGAGGCCGAATTCGCCAGCTCGTACCCCCTCCCAACAACAACTTCTTGCTGGAACTGCGGGGGGAGGAGCTGAAGCCATCCCCGTGCCGGGCTTCTACCTCCTCCCACCAAAAACTCATCGCCCGGGTCGTGGCAAGAACCTGAGCCTGCCCCCACCCTGCACTTTACTGGGGCACCAAGCTTGCCAGCCAAATTTTGACTTCCACCAATTTTGTCTCACGTTATTTTCCCGGGATACTCACCTTTCATGCTGATACTTAACTGAATATGCTTGTAGCTCTTCCCAGTCAGTCTGAGGCTGGCGAATCTTCGGAGTCGACCAGCTACTCACCCCTCCATTCTCCAAGCTCGCTAGACTCCTTCTTGGGCTCCGAGGTGGAGAACGGTGAGCTGACGAGGCAGTGGATCGAGATCTTCAAGAAGCTGGTGCGCGGGCTACACAAGGTTCAGCAGGATAATGAGGCGTTTCAGCGGGACTATGTGCGTCTTGCTGATGAGGTGAGGGGTAACTTGGCAGGCGTGGCGAAGTATCCTTCTCCGCTCTTAGACGAGATCGACGAGAACCTCCAGATCATCCACAGGAACTTTGTGCGGATCCACAAGCTCCATAACTCGCGCAGAACTGCGGGGAAGGAGATGCGAGTCCGGGGTAGATAGAAACGGCTCTGTTACTGAGCCTACCTGTGCTCGCCTCCCACCCCTTCAGCTCGTGCACATTGAATTTTTCCCTTTTTCTTCTGCATTTGATTTCTTTGGACTGTATTCGCCCCCCAATCTATAATAACTTAGAATATTTTCCTTTTAGATATCAATGTTTGCTATTTGAATAACATATCGCCCTTTAGGTTCAGCACGACATACGATGGAATAAGCCTCAGGAGTCGGCAAGCTGGGGTTGACGAGCTGGGGTAGGCAAGCCGGACTGATCGGTCAGCTCGGCCTCAGATTCCTTTTTCTATAAATAGGACCCTCACCAACCTTGGTCCATTGCCTTTATTGCTTTCGTACCCCCTCTTCTTGCTCCCCTTATTCTTCTCGTACTCGCGCCTCAATCCACCTGTGAGCATGGGCAAGACAAACCCTAATGCCGACAGTCGCTCCAATTGTGCTCGGTGTTTTGCCGAGTACTGCTTTTTCGAAGGGAACACAACTGAAGGGTAACTCGCAGAGTTCGTAACTGACTACGTGCCCCCTGGCCTTGAGGCTCTCTGGCCGAAGGAGAATGAAGCTATCAACACCTTCTACCCTAACGAGTTCGCCTTCCCCATCTCACATTTCCAGGTGGGGTTGCATCTACCGCTATGGCCGGAAGTCCTCCAGATTCTCAAGTACTATGGCGCGATGTTCGCACAGCTCAACTCGAATGCCATCACCATGATGGTCGCATTCGCATGCTTCCTCCTCCAAGAGCAGATAGAGTTCAACTTGACCGTCTTTCGGAAGCTCTTCACCTACAAGACGACTCCTGACGATGTCACCTACTTCGGGGGCTCATTCATCAAAGTTTGTGAAATAGCGAACAAGCACCACAACTGGATGTCCAAGGTCATCTTCATCAAGGGCGATCTCAAAAATGTGCCCTACTCGCCCCTGCAGAAGGGCGAGGATGTGGAAACCACCCGTCACCACACATCTTCCCAAAACCCCGAGGTTGTAGGAAGGGGGGACGGGGGTACATAAACACCAAGGACCACCCGCTGCAGGCGATGTGGGACTAATCCATCCATGGGATGGCGGGGACATTCTGCCACACGGGGGCCCACCGGGGTCAACACCCAGACCTGGAACGCGATGGGGAAGCCCAAATATGCGGTCCCACACACACCCAATCCCGCTGGACCTTGGTTCTCAACACACCCCCGCAGCGGGATGGCTCTGATACCATGTAAGAATCGAACAAAAACAAACCGAAATGGCTATGATACCATGTGTGTTGAGAACCAAGGTCCAGCGGGATTGGGTGTGTGTGGGACCGCATATTTGGGCTTCCCCATCGCGTTCCAGGTCTGGGTGTTGACCCCGGTGGGCCCCCGTGTGGTGGAATATCCCCGCCATCCCGTGGATGGATTTGTCCCACATCGCTTGCAGCGGGTGGTCCTTGGTGTTTATGTACCCCCGTCCCCCCTTCCTACAACCTCGGGGTTTTGGGAAGATGTGTGGTGACAGGTGGTTTCCACATGGTATCAAAGCCATCCCGCTGCGAGGGTGTGTTGAGAACTAAGGTCCAGCGGGATTGGGTGTGTGTGGGACCGCATATTTGGGCCTCCCCATCGCATTCAAGGTCTGGGTGTTGACCCCGGTGGCCCCCCCGTGTGGCGGAATATCCCCGCCATCCCGTGGTTGGATTAGTCCCACATTGCCTGCAGCGGGTGGTCCTTGGTGTTTATATACCCCCGTCCCCCCTTACCATCACCTCGGGGTTTTGGGAAGATGTGTGGTGACAGGTGGTTTCAACAGAGGAGGTGTACCGCCCCCTGCGATATCCAAAATGACACCGAGCTCCACAAATATTTCCTCCAAAAAGATTTCGAGGTCGCCTTCCTCCGAAGGGGCATCGACTCGCTTCACCCCGTCCTTCCTGGCAAAGGTATTCCTCTCACCTTTCTTCTTACCGAGCTCGCCAAATCAATAAAAAGTATTTAACAATGTTTTTTCATGTAGGGGAGTGACTGATTCCCGAGAACCCACACTTCGCGGACTCGGGACTCCACCCCAACCCACTTACACGTGAGAGGGCGGCCACAGCTTCCTGCCGAGATGAGCTGGCATCATCCATGCCCTCATCCAGCCAGAAGCGACTCGATCTCACGGGGTACAGCTCGCCCCGCCTCCAACCGCCACAAAATAGGATGAAAAGGGCGGTGGTGATCCCCAGGGCGAGACAACAACAACAACAACAAAAATCAAAATACATGAGCACGCCCGAGACCACCCCCGACGGATTGCTGGAGAGCTCGCTGAAAGAGACAATAGAAAAGGGCAGGGGGTGGCGAGTCCTCCGGTCCCCCTGCTGCTAAGAAGATCGTGGCCCGCGAGTCGGGACTGCCGAAGAACCACCCCCTCTTTGGCTTCGGGGGGAGGTGGAAGGACTCATCCGGCGAGCCAATGGTCCAATGGGATGAGCAAGCATACCGGGTCTCCGTTTCCACCCTCCAGCCCTCCTGGACGGATCACCAACTCCCCACCGGTCATGCCTGTGCGCTTGGCTTCGGGCTCTATGGGTGTGAGGATGCCGAGGCCTACAAGGGCATGATCCTGCATCAGTTCGGCCATGAGGGCTTGCAACCCCACATGCGGGACCTGGAGCTGCACCACATGCTGGTTCGCCGTGGCTTCAACATAAGCCTCCTTCTGCAAAAGGCCGAGCCGAAGCGCAACGTCACCTAGGACAAGGCTGCGATCTGGCGAGCCAACTCGACATTGCCGAGAACCTACTCGCCAAGACAGCCAACAGGTTGGTGAGTACTGGTTGCTTCTCTCTTTTTTACTTAGGATTTCCTGCCTTTTCTGCAAAGGTTTTGCATACCCTTTTATTTTACAGGTTTCCAAGGCCGCTGGCGAGTTACGGGCTCGTACCATCGGGCTTGAAGAAGAAAATAACTAGCTGTGTGCTCGCTCTGCCTAGATGGAGGCACACGTTGCCGGGCTGGAGGCGGACAATGGGAAGCTGAAGGACCAGATCAAATATCTCAACAACAAGATCATCCGCCAGGCGGACGCCTTCCATCCCCCGGGTGGTAGCGACCCCTCCCTTCTGTACAAGAGGTCGAGGATCTTTGGCAAGGCCGAGGTTGCCGAGTGGCTGGGGGTCAACTCGATCGAGTTCACCGAATGCACCCTGCAAATCATGAAGGACACGAGGGTGCTGGTGGAGGGCTGCGAGGAGATCACGGCCTGGGACCTTTTGCCGAGTATGTTTCCATCCATGCCGCCCAACGATAAGGAGGACAGCTTTGACCTGCACTTGGGGAAGGACTACAAGGATAGCCATCTATATGGACGAGATGACGAGGACCGATAGTCTGGGGGGGGGGGGGAGGCGAGAGCCGACCCGCACCCCTTTTTCTTTTTCCTCTATAATTCTCCCCCCTTTTCTAACCTCGCGGAGGCGAGCTCTCCCTTTTTGTAATAACATTATATATAATTGAAAGTGGTTTCTATATGGATTTTTTCTACCTTCTTTTATCTTGAACTTACTTGTTGCTACATACTCGCCTTCGAGCTCTCCTCCATAGATGACCTCACTAAGATAGAGCTCGCCATTAGAATGCATGAGTTAGGATTCATACCCGTGAGTAGACCTTAAGAGCTCGCCAGTCTTAGGCAATCCGGAAGTGGGCCACTCGCCACGCTAGGCTCCGCACCACCTAGCTCGCTCGCGAGCTGCCTTCTTTCTCGCCAATGTCAAGCTAAACTTGTTAAAAATTTCACAAGTAAAACTTGAAGGGTGTGGGATGCACCGCCAGAGCTCGCCATCTTTGGTGGATGCCAAGGACTCGGTTCGTCACCCTTTTGCCGAGCTGAGCCCGCGAGTCCTGACTCTCTTGAGAGGATTCTCCCCCCTATTCTAGAAAAAGGGACATACTTCCCAAATAACATATGGAGGGGGTGGGACGTAACTGCCGAGAGCACCCCCAGCTCGCCTTCTTTGACCAGCCAACTCACCTATTGTCACTTTCCATGGTCAGCTATCACCGGTCCAATCAGCTAAGTAAAAGCCCGATGGCGGGTGTTGAACATCCTCCGGGCTTAGCCCAAGGGTCATAACGACGCCCATCGAGACCCTGCCCCTGCCAGCTAGATGTAAGCCTGGAAGCAGGATCTGCTCGAGATCTGGGTAGACTCTCTTGAGTGGCATCCAACCCTACAAGCTAGGTGAAAGCCTGACAATGAGATCTGCTCAGGGTCCGGGTAGACTCTCTCGAGTGGCATCCAGCCCTACCAGCTAGGTGAAAGCCTAACAACGGGATCTGCTCGGGGTCCGGGTAGACTCTCTGTAGTGATATCCAGCCCTGTCAGTTAGGTGAGAGCCTGGTAGCGGGATCTGCTCAGTGTTCGGGTAGATTCTCTCGACTGACTTCTAGCCCTGCCAGCAAGGTGAGAGCTTGATAGCGGGATCTGCTCGGGGTCCAAGTGGACTATCTCGAGTGACATCCAGCCCTGCTATCTAGGTGAGAGCCTAACAATGGGATCTGCTCGGGGTTTGGGTAGACTCTCTCGAGTGACATCCAGCCCTGTCAGCTAGTTGATAGCCTGACAATGAGATCTACTCGGGGTCCGGGTAGACTATCTCGAGTGACATCCAGCCCTGCCAGCTAGGTGACAGCCTGGCAACGGGATCTGCTCGGGGTCTTGGTAGACTTTCTCAAGTGACATCCAGCCCTGCCAACTAGGTGGGAGCCTGATAGCGGTATCTGCTCGGGGTCCGGGTAGACTCTCTCGAGTGACATCCAGCCCTGCCATCTAGGTGAAAGCCTGACAGTAGGATCTGCTCAGGGTCCGGGTAGACTCTCTCGAGTGACATCTAGCCCTGCCAGCTAAGTGAGAGCCTGACAACAGGATCTGCTCGGGGTCCGGGTAGACTCTCTCGAGTGACATCCAACCCTACTAGCTAAGTGAAAGCCTGGCAGTGGGATCTGCTCGGGGTCTGGGTAGACTCTCTCGACTGACATCCATCTCTACCAGCTAAGTGAGAGCCTGACAGCGGGATCTGCTCGGGTTCCGGGTAGACTCTCTCGAGTGACATCCAGCCCTGCTAGCTAGTTGTAAGCCTGGCAGCGGGATCTGCTCGAAGTCCGGGTAGACTCTCTTGAGTGACATTCAACCCTGCCATCTAGGTGAAAGCCTGACAGCAGGATCTGCTCGGGGTCCAGGTAGAATCTCTCGAGTGACATCCAGCCCTACCAGCTTTTTGGGAGCATGATAACGGGATCTGCTCGGGGTCCGGGTAGACTCTCTAGAGTGACATCCAGCCCTGCCAGCTAAGTGGGAGCCTAACAACAGGATTTGCTCGGGGTCCAGGTAGACTCTCTCGAGTGATATCCAGCCCTGCTAGCTAGGTGAAAGCTGGCAGCAGGATTTGCTCGGGGTCCGAGTAGACTCTCTCGAGTGACATCCAGCCCTGCCAGCTAAGTGAGAGCATGACAGCGTGATCTGCTTGGGGTCTGGGTAGACTCTCTCGAGTGACATCCATCCCTGCTAGTTAGGTGAAAGCCTGATAGCAGGATCTGCTTGGGGTCCGGGTAGACTCTCTCGAGTAACATCTAGCTCTGCCAGCTAAGTGAAGGCCTATTATCGGGATCTGCTCGGGGTTCGGGTAGACTCTCTCGAGTGACATCCAGCCCTGCCAGCTAGGTGGGAGCTTGACAGCAGGATCTGATCGGGGTCTGGGTAGACTCTCTCGAGTGACATCCAGCCCTGACAGCTAAGTGAGAGCATACAGGAGGATCTACTAGGGGTATGGGTAGACTCTCTCGAGTGACATCCAGCCCTGCCAGCTAAGTGGTAGCCTGGTAGTGAGATCTGCTCGAGGTCTGTTAAGTGAACTCTTCATCCGCTCATATGAATCATTGCATGAGAATTGGATTATCAAGAAGCTTTATTGGAAAAAAACATCACTTACATGTCTCAAGTGTAAAAATGCTTCAAGTCATCACCACTTTAGGTGTGACTTAGGGTCACGCCCTCCACATTCCGGAGGTGATACCCTCCTGATTTCAATGTTTCTTTTACATTGTATGGACCCTCCCAATTGGGGTTGAGGTTCCCCACGGTAGCTGATCTTCCTGCTGCATCCACCTTTTTCAGGACCAAGTCCCCTTCTGCGAATTGTTTGACCCTGATGTGCTTGTCAAAGTACTTAGCCATTCTTCTTTTCACTTCTTCCTGTCAGATGGCGGATAGGTCATGTAGCTCCTCCACCATGTTGAGGGAGAGCCGCAACTCCTCCTCATTTTTAGCTTGCCATTCTTCCCTACCTTCCCATGCCTCTGCCACCCGAGGTGTCTGGACTTCAAATTCTATGGGAAGCACTACTTCACAACCATGGAGAGCTTGAAGGGGTGGTCTCCCCTGTGGCTGTGTTGGGGGTGATCCTCAGAGCTTAGAGGATCGAGGGAAGCTGCTCCACCCAGCTCCCCTTCAAGTTTTCAACTTTCTTCTTCAAGAGGTCCACAATGATCTTGTTCTCTGTCTCCACCTGCCTGTTGCTCCTAGGATGGTGGACTAAGGTAAACCTGAGGTCGATCTCGAACTGCCCGTTGAAGTATTAGACCGGGTGGCCTTGCGGTCTTGTCTGGTGGGTTGTTGACCGCGCGGTCTACAGGTTCCTTTCCAGCAGGTTCGTTTTCAGACTGTTGCTGTTTGTAGTCCGAGCAGTCTGGAGGTCTCTCTCAGAAGCCTGAAGACCGGGCGGTCTATCGGTCTCCTATTGCGGCGTGTTCTCTTCCTGCTAGAGTTGCCGAGCGATTAGCCCATTTGTCTAACCACGCGGCCTGTGCGGTCTCTTTAATTTCTAGCCGCTCAGCCCGGTACATTTTTAGTCCCACATTCTTTGTTTGTAATCTCTTCTATCTCCTCCATTCTATAAAAGAGAGGTCATACCTTTGTAAATGATATCTTTTTGGATAATAAAACTTTCAATTATTCAAATTTCTGCCTGTTTGTTAGCTACTGGTTAGCTGCGTGTTTGATACTTTTACATGGTATCAAAGCCACCGATCGATTCGTCGTGATTCCGTCTTTGGCTCTTCTGTCCGCGCGGCTTGTCCAAGCGGCTTCTTTACCTTGTCGCTGCCCTGTTCGTGTGACATCCTTCGGTCTGTTCTCGACCTGTTCTCTCGGGTCCCTTGCTTTCTCTTCTCTTCTGTTCGCTCGGCCTCTTTCAGTTCGCACATCCTCTTTCCCTGTGCCTTAGTCTGCTTCCTGGCCGCTGGTGTTCTGCCACCGTGCTGCTGCAGCTTCTCTCTTTAGCCCGCTGCAGTTTCATCCTTGTTCGCTGCGGTTTCTTTCTCATGTCCCGGCCTCCTCCTTAGGTCGTGCGGCTTTCTCTCCTTTTTCTCTCCCCGCGGCTTCTCTTCTACTCGCGCGGTTTCCTGCATTCTCTATGGACAATTCCGGTCTCTCCACCCCTGTTATCTCTACCTCCACCACCCCTGCGGCTCCTCCTTCTCCTACTCCTTCTGGAAACCTTGGCACGCTTTCTAAACTTGTTGGCTCCAACTATCCGGATTGTAGCGTTTCTTTCACCTTTCTTCTACGCTCTCAGCGCAAGAATCATCACCTCACCGATGACCCTCCACCTCTTAACTCTGCTCAATTTGATGACTGGGATGCGAGTGATGCGCTTGTCCGCACTTGGCTGGCCAACAGCCTTTCTGATGAGTGCCTTCCCATCATTCGCCATGATGAGACGGTCAAGGCTGCTTGGCTTCACCTAGCTGCTCTCTATTCGAAGGGGCCAGACGTCCCGCATTTATACTCTTTATGCGGACCTCTTCGCCCTCCCTTCCATGTCTCCTGCTGTGGATTATCAGTAGGTTCAGGCTCTTGGCGCAGAGATCATCCAGAATCGCCCCTTCTCCGCGGACTTGGCCGAATAGCAAAAATACTTCCAGGAACTCCTAGTTGTTTGTTATCTTCTCCGCCTTCCCGAATCCTATGATATGATCCGCTAGCAGATCTTGGGTGAGGCGGAGTCTCCCACTTTGGATGCTATCGCGGCTCGCATTGTCGCTGTTACTTCGCTGCTCCAGCGTCCTCTGTTATCCTCCCCTCTTTCCCAGGACTCCTATTGTAACGCCCTAAAACTCAAAAGAGCGACAGGAGGCATTTTGGGCCAAATCTGGTATTTGGCAAGGGGCACACGGCCTGGGACACGGGCGTGTCCCAGGGCGTGTCGAGCCAGTGTCGACGATCGGTCCGGGGAGTCGACATTTTCGCTCTACAATATGTTGAGGCAGGGGCACACGGCCTGAGACACGGGCGTGTCTCAGGGCGTGTCAAGCCCGTTTCGATGATCGGCCCGGGGAGTCGACATTTTCGCACGACATTGTGTCGAGATATGGAACACGGCCTAGGATACAGGCGTGTCCAAGAGTGGCGCAGCGGAAGCGTGGTGGGCCCACCACGCTTCTACTGCACCACGGTAGTCGACGAACTTCGCTCGATGAAGTGTCGAGACAGTGAACACGGCCTGGAGCCCAGGCGTGTTCGGGTTTGACACGGGCGTGTCAAATAGGACCCGGGCGTGTCCAAGACCCGTGTGAGTCTCGGGTTGTTTTCGGGGCTGTGTCGATGGGGGCACACGGCCAGGCACACGGACGTGTCAGTTTGAACATGGGCATATCAGGTTAAACACGGGCGTGTTGGATGCCCGTGTGTTTTTCGAGACGCGTCTATTTTGACGGCGAATGAGGGACACGACCCTGGACACGGGCGTGTCGCAGGCTGTGTTCGGCCTAGGTTTTACTTTTCAGCTACGAATCGTAGCCATTCGTTTCCTTATTTTGGGATCCGACGGTTGGGGGTTGTTCCTACTGGGATATACCCGAGAGTGGGCCTTTGAAACCCTCATTTTACTTGAGTGGTTCTCTTTCTAAATCAAGAGAGAGGGGAGAGCAAAGGAGGAAGAAGAAGCCTAGATCCGGTCACCGGCGGAGCTTTGGAGCTCCAAATCGCGAACCGACTTCGAATCTACGGAGGCAAGAAGAGTGCGGTGCTTTTCATCCGCTTACATTTCCATGGCGCCAAGGAAAAAATGTTAGGGCAACGATTCTCTACTTGAGCATGTGAAGCTCTACTTCTTTTGCATAGGAAGCCCGCTCTCGCGAGTTTGCAGTGATTTTGAGGCGTTCCTTTGGGTAGATATGTAAAGTCCCCGTTGTTTAGAATCCGTATTCGAGAACGGACATAGGCATGATGTGTGAAGCCTACCCGGACAAGTTGGTCTGGATTGGTGATGTTGAATTGCATAAATGACCGGAGAAGACTCTGTGTGATTGGTTGTTTTTCGGGTTTTCTACGAGGTAGATTGCAGCAGGGAGCCTTGGGGATTAACTCCAAGGTGCACCCGGAAAACTGGGCAGATACGTGATTCTGCCAAATTGGAGGCCTGGGAGCCAACTTGAACATAACCAGGTTATGTGAAGTGTGTAACGGAAACGGGACTCGGGAGAAGTTTGACCCGCGCATATGGCTTAAATTGTCGTTGCGATGTGAGCACGGGTTAGATGGAACCGTACCCGTTCTATGTCGTTCAGTTAAAGAGACCTAAGTGTACGTGGTACTTGTCGTTGGCATAGATGAGGGTCTTCGGCGGTCTATGGCTTAAAATGACGTGACCCATGCCGGGAAGACAAATTGCTCATAGTGTGGCCGTCAAAGTGGCGGTGGTGAGACCGGGGTGTCTATGGCTTAAATTGACGTGACATTGACCGGTTCACCGAGAATGTGCCCTAAGAGCACGGGGCGTGTGGCCGTGCGTGCCAATGCCTGTGATGCAATGTATTTATATACTGCTTGGTTATGCTAATAAAGTGCAGAGAAGGAGCATCGCCGCCCCAAATTGGGGGCGGGATCGTTATAATTTGGTCAGCATGACTGACCGTTGCTTTGATTTGCCACCGTTGCGGTGGATTGTGCTTGCAGCTGCTGCGGAGCCGAGCGGTAAATAGCGGGCTAAAGCCCAAGTTGCTGAGCCGGACCTCGAAGGCCTAATTTTGAGTGTTTTCTTTATTCATGTATGGCCGGCCTGCGTGCCGATGTTTGAAAACATGTAATTTTGAAGGAAACAATTTGTAAGGCCTTAAGGCCAGTACTTGTGTATTTGTAATTCATTCCTTTAGGATTGCTTAGTGGACATTCATGCTATTTGTGCTGGGTTCTTTTAATTTCAACTTATAAAACTGCTTCCGCTAGAATGCTCTGTGTAGGACGTTGGATTGGTTGGATGGTTTCCATTGAGTAACCACCCGGTCTGTATGTGGTATATAGCGTCGGGCCCCGGCCGGACCTACTGTTATATGCTATGCGACAGATAGGGGGTGTTACAATTTGGTATCAGACTACTGGTTTCGGTCAGGCTTAAAATGAATTCGTGGACGAATTCTTTTTCAGGGGTGGTGAGTACATGTGTGTGCGTCATCGTTATAACAACAAAAGAACCCATGAATGTCCACTTAGGAATGAAAAATACACGTGTTTGGGGAACCTGCGTGTTCCTATAATTGCTGTTTGAAATTTTGTTTGGTCGCTTAACGGCGTTTTGTACCACTATAGGTGACCAGAAGCGGTGCTGGGCCGTCGGAATGTCGAGTTTCTGAGGCTAGAAGTGCACCAAATGATGCTCCTGCAACACCTCCTTCGGCCGAAACCATTCGACTGGTGGCTGAAGCAGTGTTTGCAATGATCAATGCGCAGCCTGCAAGGCAGGTGCAGTAGCCCGATCTTGTGATGGAGCAGGTACCACTGCAAGCAGCTGAGCAGAGAAGGGTGGATCAGGTAGTAGAGGAACCGGTGGTGCCGAGGAGGGCAACCGGGAGACAGCTCAAACATGTCATGAGCTTTAATCCTCCGGTATTCTCTGGGTTGGGAACCCCATCTCAAGCTGAAGACTGGCTCTCCCGTGTGAAGAGAGTCTTGACAGCAATGGAGACGGAAGAATGGCAAATGACCACTATTGTTATGTTCCTTCTGGACGGTGAAGCAAGATTGTGGTGGGAAGGCTTGGAGCTTCATCATTTGAGAGGTAGACAACTTACAGACATCCCGATGGAAGAGTTCTCGGGACTGTTCTTGGCAAGGTACCTCCCTTCTACTTAGAGGATTTCGATGGAGAACGAGTTCTTGAAGTTGGTTCAAGGAGAGAGTAGCGTGGATGAATATATCCACGAGTTTACTCGATTGAGTCGGTATGCTAGCTCCACCATCGCGGATGAGGAACGTAAGACGAATTGATTCTATGAAGGGTTGAGAGATGATTTGAGGCTACTACTCTCGGGGCCTATGACGCAGGGCTTCTTGACCCTGGTCAACACGGCCCGGTCCTTGGAGAAGGACATGAAGAAGGTTCAAGCAAAGAAAAGCGTTTGTGACAAGAAGTCTGAGTTCAAGGTGCCGACTACTTCTAAGTCCGGCTATCGAAGGTTCTATAAGAAGGCTAGGACTTCGGGTTCATCTCCTTCTTCCGGTGCTTCTGGGGCGACTATGAGTCAGACCCCGGGTACATGTTTTACTTGTGGGAAGCCGGGGCACTTTGCCTGTGATTGTTGGAGCGGACGTCCCAAGTCCGAGAGAAAGCCGGGATCAACTTATGAAGAGAAGGGCAAGGCGGTGGAGTCAACCGCGTCCCATTACGCTCCGGCTCAACCAAGGGTTTATAATCTTGGCCAACAGGAGGCCATCAAACAAGCGGATGTGGTGACAGGTACGGTTTAATTCGTAGCAAGTTAAGTTTCTTTAAATACTTGTTATGCGTATGTTACCTTACCACTGCTTGTTTAGGATTTGTTTTGATTTATGAGTTTCCGGCGAGAGCACTCTTTGATACGGGAGCTTCACACTCCTTCTTGTCCGAAGGATTCATATCGCGCATCGGAGTACCTTCTTCGATGGCAAAGGACAAGTTGGATGTGTTGCTACCGAATGGTTGTTCGATGCGCGCGGATAAAGTCTGCGGTGTTAAGATTCGCATTGGGAATCAAGAGTTCGATCTGCAAGCGTCATTACTACCGTTGGTGGAGTTCGACGTTATATTTGGCATGGCCTGGCTCTCGGAGCAGCAAGCCTATATTGATTGTGGTCGAAAGGAAGTCAAGTTGGGAGCAAGTCGTGAGACGACATTTACGGGCTTAAAAGGGTGGAGCAAGATGTTGATGTCTGCTCTTCAGGTGGTGAAGGCGGTTCGTGCTGGTGTAGAGCTGCTCTTTACACTAGTGGAGGTTGCAAAGCAAAAGCCTATGTTGGATAGTATATCAGTGGTAGCTGAGTACCCTGATGTATTCCCTGCAGATCTTACTGGATCCCCGCCTCAACAGGATATAGATTTCACTATTGAGCTAGTGCCAGGTGCAAAGCCTGTGTCACGATCTCCGTATCGGCTAGCGCCTAAGGAAATGGCGGAGCTGAATGTGCAACTTCAAGAGTTGTTGGAGCAAGGGTATGTGCGTCCAAGTTCTTCGCCTTGGAGCGCACCGGTCCTCTTTGTAAAGAAGAAGGACGAAAGCTTGAGACTCTGTATTGATTATCGTGAGTTAAACAAGCTAACAGAAAAGAACAAGTACCCAATCCCAAGGATCGATGATCTTTTTGATCAGTTGGTCGGGTCGACGGTGTAATATAAGTTGGATCTCAAGTCTGGTTACTATCAGCTGAGGATAAGGGAGAGTGATATCCCTAAGACAGCGTTCAGTATAAGATACGGACATTACGAATTTACGGTCATGCCGTTTGGGCTGACGAATGCGCCGTCAGTATTCATGGATTTGATGAACAGGACCTTCAGGGAGTACTTGGACCATTTTGTGATCGTCTTCATCGATCATATTTTGGTGTACTTGCAGAGTGAGGAAGATCACTTCAGACATCTTCATTTGGTTTTGGAGATGCTATGGAGGAATCAATTGTACGCCAAGTTCTCGAAGTGCGAGTTTTGGTTGTCCTCAGTGGCGTTCCTCGGTCATATAGTGAGTGGGGAAGGTATTGCTGTGGATCCGGCAAAGATTTTTGCGGTATGAGAGTGGCCTGAGCTTTCTACGGTAGCGGATGTCCGGAGCTTTCTGGGGCTTGCCGACTATTATAGGCGCTTCGTAGAGAACTTCTCGCGGATAGCGTTACCTCTCACTACTTTGACGAGGAAGGAGAAGAAGTTCGTTTGGACGCCGAAGTGCGCGCGAGCTTTTGAGGAGTTGAAAAGTCGGTTGACCACGGCGCCTGTGTTGAGTTCGCCGAGTGGGACCGAAGGTTATGAGATTTATAGCGATGCTTCGGGCAGTGGTTTGGGTTTGTGTGTTGTTACAGCATGGAAGCGTTATAGCATATGGCTCGAGACAGCTGAAGGTGCACGAGAGGAACTATCCAGTCCATAACTTGGAGTTAGCGTCCGTGATTTTTGCCTTGAAGCTGTGGAGGCATTATTTGTACGGTGTGAAGATTGATATATACGCCGATCACAAGAGCCAGAAGTATTTGATTGATCAGAAAGATCTGAACATGCGGCAACGTAGATGGATGGAGTTCCTAGGGGACTATACATTCAAGATCCACTACGTGCCTGGTAAAGATAATGCGGTTTCAGATGCGTTGAGTCGCCGGGTCCCAGCTCAAGCCAATTGGCTGTCAGTCCATGACGAGCGGTTGGTTCGGGAGTTAGAGGCGTTGGAGATCTTTTGCGTTGATAAGCAATCAAGTGTTGATGCAGTATTGAATTGGACTGAAGTCCGATATGACCTGGCTGATCGGATTCGGCAGGCGTTGGATATGGATGTCCACATGAAGCAACTCATGATAGAGGCTCTGGATGGGTCAAATTCCCAATTCGTTGTGGAGGACGAATTACTTTGGAAAGACGGTCGTCTATGCGTCCCAAGCGTGGGCGATTTGCGGGTGGAATTGTTGTACGAGGCGCATCATACCAAGTACTCAATTCACCCGGGGAGCATGAAGATGTACCACGATGTTAAGAAATTGTTCTGGTGGCCAGGACTGAAAAAGGATATGGAGCTCTACATGGCGAAGTGTCAAACTTGCGCCTTGGTGAAGGCAGAATGCCAAAAGCCGGGAGGATTCTTGAAATCCTTGCCTATTCCGGAGTGGAAGTTCGACGATATTACTATGGACTTTGTGCACGGGTTGCCAAGGTCGCAAAAGGGGAACGACACCATTTGGGTGGTCGTAGATCATCTAACGAAGGTGTTGTTGGAGTTACCATGATGATCTGGTAGTGATCAAACATGTAATCTCACTGCCAACGCGATATGAGCCTGCAGGGTCGCACATAAGAGATGTGGAGAAGTTGGACGATTGACTGGGTTGGTAAAGGTTGCCAATCACCGACATGAATGGGGTTGTGGGCAAAGTGTTGCCTTAAAGGATCGTCGAGTTGGGCAAATGTTGCCTTGGAAGGCTGGTTAGATTGTCGTCCGAGGGTCGATAGCATTCGTCGAGAATCGTCTTTCTGATTCCCGCCGATCGACGAGAATCATCTCTTTGATTCTCGCCGATCGACAAGAATCGTCGAGAATCAACATGTTGATTCTCGACGATCGACGACTTCGACATGTATCGTCGACCGCGGCTCGACGATCGACGAGTTCGTCGTGTATCATCAAGTCATGCTCGACGATCGGCGAGAATCGTCGAGTACTGCACTCTGATTCTCGCCGATCCATTATGATGCTCGATGATTGATTCTCGCCGAACCTGCTCAGTGATTCTCGCCGATTGTCGCCGATTCTCACCGATTGATACTCGCCGATTCTGAACCCTATTTTTGGGTGGTCTGCGGATAACGAAGTTTCTAAGTCTTTTATGCCTTTGGTATAAAAGGGATACTTAGGGTTTCTCGGGACTTAAGCTTTTATGCTGGATTTTCTCCTGTAGCGAATCGAACCCGACGGAAGAGTTCCGCTCGTTCGCTCCGCCGATCCCGATTCCCGCCGCCGGAAGAGTTCCGCCGCCGTGTTCGCTCCGTCGACCTCCTCTTCTCCGGCGACTGTCGCTGGTGCTGCTCTTCCTGGCGCGGACATAACAGTCCGTGGATTAGCAGAGGTGCGGTCTTCTCCTTCCCGATAATCCGTGCGACGGATAGATCGGCGTTCTCCCGCTCGTGTGGACTTCTGCAGAAACGTGGACATTATTCCACGTAGAACTCGCCGCTAGCAGGAAGAAGAAATTTGGAGCATCTCCGTTGAGTTGTGACTCAACGCCACCGAGGTAATTTTTGCCTAGTTTTTGCTAACTTCTTGATTCAACGTTCATAGCCCGATC
The DNA here is from genome assembly GCA_039583875.1 of Platanthera guangdongensis. Lineage (NCBI taxonomy): Eukaryota > Viridiplantae > Streptophyta > Magnoliopsida > Asparagales > Orchidaceae > Platanthera > Platanthera guangdongensis. Next base: position 175,927,036 of record CM077163.1, on the reverse strand, counting down.
CACATCTCTTTTGGTTTTTCTTGATGTTTATTTTTCCGCTGCGTGCACAAGCGTTGTGCCATCCTCACAGAGAAACCCAACAGTGGTATCAGAGCCAGGTCTCGGCCATGATCGTTGTATTGGAAGTTTGTTTTTCCAGTGCGTGTAAACCTAGGGATTTAGAAGTGTTCTAAATGCCTAGATTTAGTCTTGGTTTCCCGCCAAGAACCTCTGGAATTGTGTGGAATTTCTAAGTGTTAGAAATTGTGATCTCCTTAGCAGTAACCATCCCTCGATTTTGCTTTGGATTTTGAATCCAACAAAGAGAGATGAGCTTGTCTACTGCTTTAAGTTGAGCTGTCTTTGCCTTTATCCAATTCATGTAAATCTGAGGATTTGGAAGTTTCCGGATGTTCAGATTTATCCCTTCCTTCTGTCAAATGTTGATGGTGTGAGGATGTGCACATAAGGGATGCATGTGGTTTAGAATTGTTTTTCTTTGGATGTGCACATTGATCAAATGTTGATCATGGTTAAATGTTAACCTATAATCAAAATCCCTTCATCTAATATTAAGTGTTCGGATGCGTTCCGATGGATGACACTCTTCCTGCCTTGATCGATGAAGTGTGAGCTTGCCAAAGCAAGGTGCATTAATCTATCTTGGTAAGGGTGCGAGCGGATAATTGTGATATCCCACTGTCGACATCGGGTCATACTTAACTAGGTGACCTCAAAGGTTGAGTGCCTAGAGGCATAGGGTTGGCATGCACCATATGATGGATGCGAATAAGTAGTTATTCACCAACCATACAAGAATTGCATGAGGATGCAATTGGCAAGCGTTGCCTACCTAAATAACCGCATCATGAGAGGAACGCCAAAGCGGACTCATAGTGTTGGTACTGATTTTATTCTGCATAAATTCTTGTAGAATTCCATGGCAAGTGTTTCACACTCCACATTGTCTCTGAGAGCCATCCTTGAGAAGGATAAGCTCAGTGGGACAAATTACATGGACTGGTACAGGAATCTGAGAATTGTTCTCAGGCAAGAGCGAAAGCTCTATGTCTTGGAAGAAGAAGCCCCCGAGGTGCCGACCGGGAACTCTTCCCGTGCTGAGAAGGATACTTATAAGAAGTATACTGACGATGCCTTGGATGTCGAATGCCTTATGCTTGCCACCATGAACTCTGAGCTTCAGAAGCAACATGAGAACATGGGGTGCAAGGAGATTGACGAGCATCTCAAGAAAATGTTTCAAGGGCAGGCTCGTCAAGAGAGGTTCGACATCACTAAAGCGTTGTTTCAGTGCAAGATGGGAGTTCGAGACTCAGTAGGGACTCACGTACTCAAGATGCTTGGGTATATAGAGAACCTTGAAAGGCTGGGTTTTCCTCTTGGTCAAGAGTTGGCCACGGATCTGATCCTGCAATCGTTGCCGGACAGTTATGAGCAGTTTGTCTTGAACTATAACATGAATGAAATAGACAAGACACTGCCCGAACTCCTAGGCATGTTGAGAACTGCCGAAATCAACATGAATAAGGCCAAGCCTGCCAGCCCCATACTGATGGTGCATAAGGGCAAGGGCAAGGCCAAGGGTTCTAAGAAGACGAAGGTAGGACCTAAGTCATTTCTTGAGCCCAAGTCTTCTGCACTGATGAAAAAGAAAAGCACGGTGAAGTAAGGGAAATGCCACCACTATGGCAAGGCTGGTCATTGGAGGAGGAACTGTCCTTCGTACATTGAGGGTCTGCAGAAATTGAGGGGAGGTATGACTTCCGCTTCAAATATTTACGTTATAGAGATAAACCTTTCTGCTCCTTCATCTTGGGTATTGGATACCGGATGTGGTTCTCACATTTGTACAAATGTGCAGGAACTGGGAAGGAGAAGATTGCTGAGTAAAGGGGAGGTGGACCTCCGCGTCGGCAATGGAGCAAGAGTTGCTGCTGTAGCCGTAGGGGTTTATCGTCTTTCTTTGCCCAGTGGGCTTGTAATAGAACTTGATAATTGTTATTTTGTTCCGACCATAACTAGAAACATTATATCTATTTCATGTTTGGACATGATTGGATTTTCTTTTATAATTAAGAACAATTGTTGTTCTATATTTAAGAATGATGTTTGTTATGCTGTAGCCCAATTGTTTAATGGTCTTTATGTTTTGAACTTGGACCATCTGATCTGTAATGTAGAAAACAATAAAAGACTAAGAACAAATGACTCGAACCCTACTTTTCTCTGGCATTGTCGTTTGGGCCATATCAACGAGAAGTGCATATCCAAGCTCCATAGAGATGGACTTTTGGACTCATTTGATTATGAATCATTTGAGCGATGCGAGTCTTGTTTGTTAGGCAAGATGACTAAAGCTCCTTTCACTGGTTATACTGAGAGGGCTGAGGATCTTTTGGGTGTTGTACATAGTGATGTATGCGGACCCATGAGTTCCATGGCTAGAGGTGGGTATTTCTACTTTGTTACATTTACTGATGATTTCAGTAGATACTGATATGTGTATCTTATGAAGTGCAAATCCGAGACCTTTGAAAAGTTCAAAGAGTTCAAGAATGAAGTAGAAAACCAGTTGGGTAAAAGGGTTAAAGCACTCCGATCTGATCGAGGTGGCGAATACCTGAGTCATGAGTTCCGTGATCATCTGAAAGAGTGTGGTATTGTATCACAGCTCACTCCACCTAGAACACCACAACATAATGGTGTGTCTGAGAGGAGAAATCGTACTCTGTTAGACATGGTACGTTCGATGATGAGTCATGCAGACTTGCCTGTTTCCTTTTGGGGTTTTGCTTTAGAGACTGCTACAATGACATTGAATCACGCTCCAACTAAAACGGTTCTGAAGACACCATATGAGATATGGACTAGGAAGCGTCCTAGTATGTCGTTCATTAAAATTTGGGGCTGTGAGGCATACGTGAGACGTCAAATGCCTGACAAGCTGGAACCCAAATCGGATAAATGTTATCTGGTGGGATATCCTAAGGAAACGAAAGGGTATTACTTTTACCTACCGTCTGAGGGCAAAGTGTTTGTCGCAAGGACTGGTGTCTTCTTGGAGAAAGAGTTCTTATCAAGAAAGACTGAAAAGGTAGAGCTTGAAGAAGTTCAAGAACCACATGTAATGAATGAACCGGAATTGGATTCTGAGACAGGATTACAAGATGTTGTAGTTAGAGAACCTGCTCAGGGAACACAAGTCCTACGTAGATCTGGTAGACCGAGGTTTGAGCCTGAGAGATATGGATTTCTCGTGTCTCAAATAGGTAATGTGTTGCTTATGGATCATGATGATGAACCAGCAACCTACCATGAGGCTATGAATGGACCGGACTCCGACAAATGGCTTGAGGCTATGAAATCCGAAATGGACTCCATGTATGCAAACTAAGTTTGGAACTTGGTGGAACCACCTGAAGGGGTACGACCCATAGGGTGCAAATGGGTCTTCAAGAAGAAGACCGACATGGATGGGAATGTACAGACATTAAAAGGGCGACTGGTGGCTAAGGGTTTCAAGCAAATTCATGGTATTGACTATGATGAGACCTTTTCCCCTGTTGCCATGGTAAAGTCCATTAGGATATTGTTTGCTATTGCTGCGTATTATGACTACGAGATCTGGCAGATGGATGTCAAAACGGCTTTCCTTAATGAAAACCTCCTTGAGGAAGTGTACATGACACAAACCGAGCGTTTTGTATCCCCAGATGAAGCCACTAAAATATGCAAGCTGAATAAGTCCATCTATGGACTGAAACAGGCCTCTCGAAGTTGGAATCTTCGTTTTGATGAGAAAATCAAAGAGTTTGGTTTCATCAAGAATGAAGATGAGCCTTGTGTTTACAAGCGAATCAGTGGGAGCATTGTTGTCTTCCTGATATTGTATGTAGATGACATACTGTTGATTGGGAACGACATTCCTACCCTGAAAGTTGTTAAGAATAACCTAGGGAACTGCTTTTCAATGAAGGATTTGGGTGAAGCGACTTATATACTCGGTATTAAGATCTATAGAGATAGATCAAAGAAGTTGCTGGGTTTGACCCAGAGTACGTACATCGAAAAGGTGTTGAAGCGGTTCAACATGCTTGAGTCCAAGAAAGGATTTTTGCCCATGTCTCATGGTGTGAATCTCTCTAAGGACCAGTGTCCAAAGTCTTGTGAAGATAAGGACCGCATGAAGTTGATTCCATATGCTTCGGCAATTGGATCAATCATGTACGCGATGTTATGTACTCGACCCGATGTCTCCTTTACTTTGAGCATGACTAGCAGGTATCAGTCAGACCCCGGTGAGTGTCACTGGATTGCAGTCAAGAATGTCCTGAAGTACTTGAGAAGAACTAAGGACGTGTTCTTGGTGTATGGTGGAGAGGAAGAGCTCGTTGTAAGTGGTTACACGGATGCTAGCTTCCAAACTAATCGAGACGACTCCAAGTCTCAGTCAGGTTTTGTGTTTTGCCTGAATGGAGGAGCTGTGAGCTGGAAGAGTTCCAAGCAAGAGACAGTTGCTGATTCTACAACAGAGGCCGAGTATATCGCAGCAGCTAATGCGGCGAAGGAGGCTGTATGGATTAGGAAATTCATCGGCGAGCTTGATGTAGTTCCTAGCATTGTTGGTCCCGTAGTTCTTTACTGTGATAACAATGGTGCAATTGTACAATCTATGGAACCTAGATCTCATCAGCGCACCAAGCACATACTTCGGCGGTTTCATCTTATTCGTGAGATTGTCGAACGAGGAGATGTAAACATTTGCAGAGTGCCGACTGAGGAGAACATTGCGGATCCGCTGACAAAGCCTCTCGCACAGAGAAAGCATGATGGTCATACTAGATCGATGGGTATACGATACCTAAATGATCAACTCTAGCGAGAATCTTGTGGGTTGCATGTAATCTTGTATTTTGTTGGCTGTTCGTTCATATGATGAACTGTGTACCTAATGTTTCTCTTATAATTAATGGCAAGTTCTTTTATTATGTCTTTTTCTATATGATAGTTAAATGTTAACATAATAGATACCCTTAGAATGTTCGCTTCCATGGGACATCAAGTACGTGACTTGAATGTGAGAGCCTATGATTTATTTGAAGCTTCATTCTTAAAGGTCCCTGGTCGAGTATCATCATAGAAGCTAAGGGTGATGATGGTACATGAAGACTAGCACGTGTGTTGACTGATGACCGGTTCTCACAGGTCATGATATTGTGATATCAAGTCATCACGTGGGTACTTGTTAGTGAACAAGTTGTACTGGACAGACCCAACCTGAGACTACTCTGTGGATTGTCATCCAATCGTGTCACGAGTAAGTCTCAATTGACAATGGTGTTGTGATCCTTTGACCTGAAGTCACAGCATTCATCAAGTGAGGAAGAGCGTGCTTTGATGCCATCTAAAGTCTTCCTTGAGAAAGGTTGATGATAAGGGTGGTTGTTGGGCATGTTACGAATCATTTGGGTGTTTGTGTGTGAGCAGATATGGGATTTGTCCTCCTGTATGACAGGAGTTGCATCCATGGGCCCCTTGATGGAACTGGACTGAGAAATGCATGGCCATGCTTGGTTGAGTCAATATGTGATATTGGACTCACCATTCTCTGAAAGTCCGTCCTGGATCAAGAAACTTGGATTGAGCTATTACGAGGGTGACACGGTCCATGCCTCTAGTTCTTTCCGGATGTAAGGGACAAAGGGACAAAGACAACGCTGATGCATTGGTCATAAAGGCTTATGAGTTATAAACTCTTATTGCTTGGGGAGCAATGATGCATTGCTAGATGCCGCTCATTGTTTGTGAGGTTTTTGCTTTGATACTTTCGAGATCAAGTGGGAGTCTGTTGGAGTTACCATGATGATCTGGAAGTGATCAAACATGTAATCTCACTGCCAACGCGATATGAGCCTGCAGGGTCGCACATAAGAGATGTGGAGAAGTTGGACGATTGACTGTGTTGGTAAAGGTTGCCAATCACCGACATGAATGGGGTTGTGGGCAAAGTGTTGCCTTAAAGGATCGTCGGGTTGGGAAAATGTTGCCTTGGAAGGCTTGTTAGATTGTCGTCCGAGGGTCGATAGCATTCGTCGAGAATCATCTTTCTGATTCCCGCCGATCGACGAGAATCATCTCTTTGATTCTCGCCGATCGACGAGAATCGTCGAGAATCAACATGCTGATTCTCGACGATCGACGACTTCGACATGTTTCGTCGACCGCGGCTCGACGATCGACGAGTTCGTCGTGTATCATCAAGTCATGCTCGACGATCGGCGAGAATCGTCGAGTATTGCACTCGGATTCTCGCCGATCCATTATGATGCTCGATGATTGATTCTCGCCGAACCTGCTCAGTGATTCTCGCCAATTGTCGCCGATTCTCACCGATTGATACTCGCCGATTCTGAACCCTATTTCTGGGTGGTTTGCGGATAGCGAAGTTTCTAAGTCTTTTATGCCTTTGGTATAAAAGGGATACTTAGGGTTTCTCGGGACTTAAGCTTTTATGCTGGATTTTCTCCTGTAGCGAATCGAACCCGACGGAAGAGTTCCGCTCGTTCACTCCGCCGATCCCGATTCCCGCCGCCGGAAGAGTTCCGCCGCCGTGTTCGCTCCGTCGACCTCCTCTTCTCCGGCGACTGTCGCTGGTGCTGCTCTTCCTGGCGCGGACCTAGCAGTCCGTGGATTAGCAGAGGTGCGGTCTTCTCCTTCCCGATAATCCGTGCGACGGATAGATCGACGTTCTCCCGCTCGTGTGGACTTCTGCAGAAACGTGGAAATTATTCCACGTAGAACTCGCCGCTAGCAGGAAGAAGAAATTTGGAGCATCTCCGTTGAGTTGTGACTCAACGCCACCGAGGTAATTTTTGCCTAGTTTTTGCTAACTTCTTGATTCAACGTTCATAGCCCGATCCACATCTCTTTGGGTTTTTCTTGATGTTTATTTTTCCGCTGCGTGCACAAGCGTTGTGCCATCCTCACAGAGAAACCCAACAGGTGTCGCATTTCATTCCGCATAGGAAGGATGATCCGGTTGAGAAATTGGCAAAGCTATATGTGGATAATATTGTACGGATTCATGGTGTGCCCCGCAGCATCGTGAGTGATCGTGATGGGCAGTTCACGTCCAATAATTCGAGGCTGGTGCAGCAAATGTTGCGGACAAAGCTGAGTTTTAGCACAGCCTTTCATCCGCAAACGGATGGGCAGACCGAGAGGGTCAATTGGACAATGGAAGACAAGCTTCGCATATGTGTCCTGGACTTTGGAAAGCAATGTGAAGATCACCTATACTTGGTGGAATTCGCTTACAATAATAGCTACCAGACGAGCATTCAAATGGGGCCCTTCGAGGCCCTTTATGGTAGAAAATGTCGCACGCCGTTGTCCTGGTTGGAAACAGGTGAATCAAAGTTATATAAGCGACTAGAGGTGGATGATGCTACTTCTTTGGTAAGAACCATTTAGGCGAGGTTGCTAATCGCTCAGGACCGCCAGGCTAAGTACTATAATGCCAAGCACAGGAACGTGGAGTTTGTTGTTGGCGATTGGGTGTACTTGAAGATAAAGCCGTTCAAGGGTGTCTCACGGGTGCGGCGCTTGAAGAAGCTAAGCCCGAGGTACCTTGGACCGTTTGAGGTTCTAGAGTGGATTGGTGAAGCAGCATACCAGTTGAAGCTGTCTGTGGAGCTTAGTGGTCTACATAATGTATTCCATATATCGGTGCTGCGGAAGGCGGTGCAAGAGCCTACACAAGTGATCGCGATCGATCAAGTGCCGGTTGATAGTGGGTCGACGACGAAGGTCAAGCCCGTACGTATTGAAGACTCGGAAGTCAAGCGGCTACGCAATAAAGAGATCAGGATGGTCAAGGTCCGTTGGGACAATTGCGGTCGTGAGGAGCTCTCTTGGGAGCGAGAGCAAACTATGCTTGAGGAGTACCCGGAGTTGTTCCATTTAGGTACTATTTAAGTTTTTTGTTCTTTCCTTTATGTCCTTTATGTAATTTAGAGGACAAAATTCTTTTAAGAAGGGGAGAGTTGTAACGCCCCGAAACTCAAAAGAGCGACGAGAGGCATTTTGGGCCAAATCTGGTATTTGGCAAGGGGCATACGGCCTGGGACACGAGCGTGTCCCAGGGCGTGTCGAGCTCGTGTCGACGATCGGTCCGGGGAGTCGACATTTTCGCTCGACGATGTGTCGAGGCAGGGGCACACAGCCTGAGACACGGGCGTGTCTCAGGGCGTGTCAAGCCCGTGTCGACGATCGGCCTGGGGAGTCGACATTTTCGCTCGACGTTGTGTCGAGACATGGAACACGACCTAGGACACGGGCGTGTCCAAGGCCGTGTCGGGTAGTCGACGAACATCGCTCGACGAAGTGTCGAGACAGTGAATATGGCTTGGAGCCCAGGCGTGTTCGGGTTTGACACGGGCGTGTCAAATAGGACACAGGCGTGTCCAAGACCCGTGTGAGTCTCGGGTTATTTTCGGGGCTGTGTCGATGGGGGCACATGGCCAGGCACACGGCCGTGTCAGTTTAAACACGGGCGTGTCAGGTTAAACGCATGCGTGTTGGATGCCCGTGTGTTTTTCGAGACGCGTCGAGTTTCACGGCGAATGAGGGACACGGCCCTGGACACGGGCGTGTCGCAGGCCGTGTTCGGCCCAGATTTTACTTTTCATCTACGAATCATAACCATTCATTTCCTTATTTTGGGATCTGACGGTTAAGGGTTGTTCCTACTGGGATATACCCGGGATTGGGCCTTTGAAACCCTCATTTTACTTGAGTGGTTCTCTTTCTAAGTCAAGAGAGAGGGGAGAGCAAAGGAGGAAGAAGAAGCCTAGATCCGGTCACTGGCGGAGCTTCGGAGCTCCAAATCGCGAACCGACTTCAGATCTACGGAGGCAAGGAGAGTGCGGTGCTTTTCATCTGCTTACATTTCCATGGCGCCAAGGAAGAACTTTAGGGTAACGATTCTCTACTTGAGCATGTGAAGCTCTACTTCTTTTGCATAGGAATCCCGCTCTCGCGAGTTTGCGATAAGTTTGAGGCGTTCCTTCGGCTAGATATGTAAAGTCCCCGTTGTTTAGAGTCTGTATTCGAGAACGGACATAGGCATGATGTGTGAAGCCTACCCGGACAAGTTGGTTTGGATTGGTGATGTTGCATTGCATAAATGACCGGAGAAGACTCCGTGTGATTGGTTGTTTTTTGGGTTTTCTACGAGGTAGATTGCAGCAGGGAGTCTTGGGGATTAACTCCAAGGTGCACCCGAAAACTTGGGAAGATACGTGATTCTGCCAACTTGGAGGCCTGGGAGCCAACTTAAACATAACCGGGTTATGTGAAGTGTGTAACGAAAACGGGACTCGGGAGAAGTTTGACCCACGCATATGGCTTAAATTGTTGTTGCGATGTGAGCACGGGTTAGATGGAACCGTACCCGTTCTATGTCGTTCGGTTAAATAGACCTAAGGGTACGTGGTACTTGTCATTGGCATAGATGAGGGTCTTCGGCAGTCTATGGCTTAAAATGACGTGACCCATGCCGGGAAGACAAATTGCTCATAGTGTGGCCGTCAAAGTGGTGGTGGTGAGACCGGGGTGTCTATGGCTTAAATTGACGTGACATTGACCGGTTCACCGAGAATGTGCCCTGAGAGCATGGGGCGTGTGGCCGTGCGTGCCAACGCCTATGATGCAATGTATTTATATACTGCTTGGTTATTCTAATAAAGTGCAGGGAAGGAGCATCACCGCCCCATATTGGGGGCGGGATCGTTATAATTTGGTCAGCATGGCTGACCGTTGCTTTGATTTACCACCGTTGCGGTGGATTGTGCTTGCAGGTGCTACGGAGCAGAGCGGTAAATAGCGGGCTAAAGCCCAAGTTGCTGAGCCGGCCCTCGCAGGCCTAATTTTGAGTGTTTTCTTTATTCATGTATGGCCGGCCTGCGTGCCGAGGTTTGAAAACATGTAATTTTGAAGGAAATAATTTGTAAGGCCTTGAGGCCAGTACTTGTGTATTTGTACTTCATTCCTTTGGGATTGTTTAGTGGACATTCATGCTATTTGTGCTGGGTTCTTTTAATTGCAACTTATAAAACTGCTTCCGCTAGAATAATCTATGTAGGACGTTGGATTGGTTAGATGGTTTCCATTGAGTAATCACCCTGTCTGTCTGTGGTATATACTGTCGGGGCTCGGTCGGACCTACAGCTATATGCTATGCGACGGATAGGGGGTTTTACACCAATGCAAACCAGGCTCAGCGGGGGGGGGGGGGGGGGGGGAGGGGGCTAGTGGCCGCAGCCACTTAGGCGGGCGCGGTTCGTCCAGGTTCCTCTGCTCTCACTGTGGTCGTACCGGCCATTCTGTTGACTGTTGTTGGCAGAAACATCCTCATCTTCGCCCTTCCGGTGATGCATCTTCCTCGACCTCCGCCTCCTCTCAGTCTTCTGCCTCTGTGGCCACGACTTTAGGTAGTGCCCACGTCGTTACCCAAGGTAAATTGCTGATTGACTCGGGTGCTACAAATCACATGATTGACAACCCTCATTGCTTCTCTCTCCTTGAAACGCATGACCGATTGCCCACGGTTCGTGTGGCGGATGGTTCACCGTCCCCGAATCATGGGACGAGCATGGTTCAAGTCACCCCGTCGCTTCGCTTGGAGGACACTCTCTCTGACCCAAAGTTCCCGTACAATTTATTATCTGTTACTACTTTATGCCGGCAACTGCAGTGCTCCGTCTTATTCACTCCCACTTCTTGTTCTTTCCAGGACCCGAGGACCCAACGGACGATTGTTACTAGGACTGAGAGCAGGCGGCCTCTACTTCCTCGATAATGTTTCCGCTCTATCCGCCTACTCCTCCTCCTCTACAGATCAGCTTCAATGGCATCTTCGCCTTGGCCATCCTCCTCCTCGGATTCTTCGACAGCTTATGCCCCACTTACCTCCGACCAGTTCTCCGCTCAACTGTGATGCGTGTCAGCTTGGCAAACATCATGACTCCTCCTTCCCGCCGAAGCAAGGTCGTGGCTCCTCTCGCCCGTTTGATCTCATTCATTCTGATGTCTGGGGTCCTGCTCCTACCCTCACCGTTGGCCGGGGTAGTTCCTACTTTGTAACTTTTATTGATGATTTTTCTAGATGTACCTGTGTGTATCTGTTAAAAGATTGCTCTGAACTCTTTTCTATCTGGCAATCGTTTTATTCTATGATTAAAACTCAATTTGGTATTTCTATTAAAGTTTTTCACTCTGATAATGCTAAGGAATATCTTAGTCATGAGTTCTCCTCCTTCTTTCTGCAACATGGTCTTGTTCATTAGACCACCTGTGTTTACACCTCCCAGCAAAATGGGGTGGCGGAGCGTAAAAACCGTCACCTCCTTGATGTCACTCGCACTCTCATGATGCAGATGCAAGTGCCCCGCTCCTACTGGGGCTACGCTGTGCTCCTCGCCTGCTATATCATCAATCGCCTTCCCTCCACGGTTCTCCACGGCCAGACCCCCTTATCCATTCTATACCCCAGCAAGGAACCTTTTCCTCTCCCTCTCAGTGTCTTTGGGTGTATGGCTTTTGTACGTGCTCCGTCCTCTACCCGCGACATGCTTTCCCCCCGTTCCACCAAGTGTGTCTTTTTGGGGTACTCTACCACTCAAAAAGGCTATTGTTGTTTTGACCCCGTTCTGTGCAAACAATTTGTGTCTGCATACATGACCTTCTTCAAGAATGCATCCTACTTCTCTCTTGCATCCCCTCTTCCTCCTGATGTCTCTGCTTCTCCACCATCTCTCTCAGTTCCTTCCACTCCTATCGACGTCTCCCCTCTTACCTCATCTCCTCATCCCTATCCTCCTCTGTCCGTCTCACCCCCTACACCTTCTCCCTCTTCTCCGCAGCCGTCTCTCTAGTCCCGGGCCAGCCTTCTCCGCCACGGACGCTCCGGTCACTGAGGCACGCGTCGACCTGGATCTTCCCATTGCTCTTCGCAAAGGGGTGCGGGCATGTACTCAACACCCGCTTGCGGCAGTTGTTTCCTATGATCGGCTTTCTCCTTCTCGCAGGTGTTTTGCCTTGGCTATCTCCACTACTACCACTCCCCGCACCTACCAGGAGGCTCTTGATATTCCTCATTGGAAATCTTCCATGGATGAAGAGATGGCTACTCTTACTGAAAGGGGTACCTGGACCCTTGTTCCTCCACCAGTGGGTACTGATGTGGTTGGCTGTCACTGGGTGTTTGTTGTGAAATTTCGCCCCGACGACACTGTGGATCGCTACAAGGCCCGGCTGGTGGCCAAAGGCTTCACTCAGACTTATGACATTGATTACTTTGACACTTTATCTCTGGTTGCTCGCCTCAGCACCATCCGAGTTCTTCTCTCTGTGGCTGTCAACAGGGATTGGGCTATTTCCCAGCTTGATGTCAAGAATGCCTTTCTCTATGGGGACCTTCAGGAGGACGTCTACATGGAGCAACCTCCTAGGTATGTTGCTCAGGGGGAGACAAGAGTATGCCGTTTGAAGAAGGCCATTTACGGCCTAAAGCAGAGCCCTTGGGCGTGGTTCGACAAGTTTAGTGGCATTGTGGCTACCATCGGCTTTGCAAGGATTTCGGTCGATCACTCCTTATTTATTCGCAAAACTGCCTCAGGACTGGTGGTTTTGGCAGTGTATGTGGATGATATTCTTCTTACTGGCGATGACCAAGCTGGGGTGGACTTGACGAAGAAACACCTCCGTCAACACCTGGTCACAAAGGATATGGACTCCCCGAAATACTTTTTGTGGATAGAAAAATCTCTGAAGCTTGACTCGTTGGTTCTCTTCCAACGAAAGTATTCCCTTGATCTTCTACAAGAGGCAGGATTGACAGGTGCCAAACCGGCCCGGTTTCCCATGGCTATTGGAGAAGACAAAACATGGATGGATGACTCGACTCTTCTATCTGATGTCACGAGGTACAGACGTTTGGAGGGCAAACTCATCTATCTCACGGTGACCAGACCCGACATCTCCTATGCTGTAGGCAAGGTTAGTCAGTTTATGTAAGCTCCCAGGGAGTGCCACCTTCAGTCTGCCTTGAAGATTTTAGAGTATGTCAAAGCAGCACCGGGCAAAGGGCTAATCTTTCTGAGGAATGGTCATCTGAGGGTTGAAGCCTACTTAGATTCAAGCTATGTCGATGATAAAGGCGATCGTAAATCCACATCAGGTTTTTGTACTTTTGTTGGAGGAAATCTTGTGAGTTGGAAGAGCAAGAAATAGTCTGTTGTCTCCAGATCCAGTGCAGAAGCCGAATACCGGAGTGTGGCATCAACCACGTGTGAGATAAAGTGGTTGCGGGCTCTCATGCTTGACAGAGGAGAGGTCTATGATTATCCTCTTCCTATGTTCTGTGACAACAAGGCCACTATATACATATCCAAAAATCCGGTCTTCCATGAGAGAATAAAGCATATAGAGGTCGACTGCCACTTCATTCGGGAAGAGGTTTTGAAGAAACAGATTTGTACTCCGTTTGTCACCTCCGACAAAGAATTGGTGGATATCTTCACAAAACTGGTCTCTACTTCCTTCTTCCACATTTGTGACAAGCTGTGCATGATTGATATCTATGCTCCAGCTTGAGGGGGAGTGTTGAAGTATTAGACCGGGCGGCCTTGCAGTCTTGTCTGGCGGGTTGTTGACCGCGCGGTCTACAGGTTCCTTTCCAACAGGTTCATTTTCAGACTGTTGCTATTTGTAGTTCGAGCGGTCTGGCGGTCTCTCTCAGAAGCATGGAGACCGGGCGGTCTATCAGTCTCCTATTACGGCGTGTTCTCTTCCTGCTGGAGTTGCCGAGCGCTTAGCCTATTTGTCTAACCGCGTGGCCTGTGCGGTCTCTTTAATTTCTAGCCGCTCAGCCCTGTACATTTTTAGTCCCACATTATTTGTTTGTACTCTCTCCTATCTCCTCCATTCTATAAAAGGGATGTCATACCTTTGTAAATGATATCTTTTTGGATAATAAAACTTTCAATTATTCAAATTTCTGCCTGTTTGTTAACTGCTTGTTAGCTGCGTGTTTGCTACATTTACACTGCCCACAAAAACTAATGAACTCGGCGCTGGCAAACTGAGGCTCGTTATCTGTGACGATGGCATGTGGTAATCTGTGCCGACAGATGATCTCCCCCCAAATAAAATTCCTTATAACCTGGGAGGTCAACTTGGCCAGCGCCTTTACCTCTAATCACATAGAAAAATAATCTATCATGACAAGCAAGAATCTCCTCTGCACGTTGGTATGGGGGAAAGGCCATACCAAATTGAAAGTTACTTAACTGAAGATTAGCTAATCACCTAGGGGTGGGGAGGGGGTGAATAGGTCTTTGAGCTTTTATTAAATCTTTTGCTGATTTCTAATTATGCTAACTAGAGCTTGTCCTTAAATCCTGCAATAATAATGAAAATCAAGCACACAACAAACACAAGGATTTATAGTGGTTCCCCAATTGGGTACATCCACTTTCCCTCCCACCTATCCAACTTACTTGTTAGACTAGGCACAACTTCTCCACTATGCACCTCAAAGCTTACACCTCAGGCCCACAACCTTACAAACAGATTCTTCACAGAATCCAACTCAGAACCACAAGGGTTCCTACCTCAGATCTCTGCAGAACTCCTACAGCTTAGTGATCCAAAGATCACCTACCTCAGCCTTATTTCTAAGGCCTACACTCAGGCTCTTCAGCCCTACAACTTCAGGCATACGACCCTACTCTCAAAGTGCTGCAACACTCCTTCAACTCAGTACCCTTTCAGGTACCTACAACTCAGCCTCCTCCAACTCAGCCTCCTCCAAAACCTACAATTTCAGTGACAAAATTTCCACCTAGAGCACATTGACTCTTCAATCACCTACCTCAGGCACAAGGATCTACACTCAGGCTGGGAGGACAGCCCTACCTCAGATCCATACTTGGATACTACCACAGAGAGCAGCACTCTCCTACCTTAGGCACTTAAGCCCTACAGCTCAGATCCTCACTTGGATCCAACCTCAGTGACCCAACTGGGCACCTACCTCAGTGACAAATTTGTCACCTACCCCAGGCACAAAGTGCCATACACTCAGATTCAGGAAACCTGAATCTTACAGGAAATAAAATAGTAAGTTGAAGAAAGTAAAATAAATGACTCAGAGAAATATCTATGAGTCAACTTTGCTGAACTGAGCAGATTTCAGTCCAGCTCAATTACTGTAGAAGGAATCAGCCTTCTTCTACAGCTATCCTTTTTTCCTACTGCACAGATGAGCAACTTCCACCTTGTTGATGAGATGAATCAGCTAAACTGTTCTGTTGAGAACATACTTGCTGAGCTTTGAAGTGCTTCAGCTATCCTTCTTTGCCTTCAGGCTATCTTGGCTGGACTTTAGCTTTCACGCTTGATGGAAGATCGTCAAGTCGTCTCTTTTCAATTTTTCTTCTTTTGTATTCGTTTGATTCGTTAACCCTAATCCCTTTTATATTTCCCCTTTTATATGCATTGATTTGAATCAATTGCACCATAGTATGTGGGCCCACCAAGGATTGTTGAGAGCCATCTCCGTTAGAAAGGGACAAAACATCTTTCGGCATTGTAGCAGCTTTCCCGCAACGGCTTCCTGCAATTTTGAATTTGATGACGTCAGCAGTAATCATCAACATCTGGACTTAGAAAATTTTCCAGAATCCCATCAAGCATTGAGTGGTGTTAAGACACTCAATGCCATCAGCCTTGACACTCAGCACTTCTGGACTTAGAAAATTCCCTGACATTGTCTCGGCAGTTTTGTATCAATGGTTTTTGCGGTTTTTCATTATCACCTAAGATAAGCATTTGTCTCAGCGCTTTCTTCTTATCTACTGTCTCAGCGATTTTTGCACTTAACTGTCTCAGCAATTTTGTTTCAGCGGTCTCAGCCTTTTTTCATTTATCAGCTGAGACAAGCCTTTGTTTCAGCGCTTTCTTCTTATCTACTGTCTCACCAGTTTTTGCACTTTACTGTCTCAGCAGTTTTCCTCTTAACTATCTCAACGCTTCCTGCTTTATTATATGCGTTGAGTGAACCTGCTTCACTCAATGCTTCTTGACTTAGAAATTTCCAGCCAACTTTGTCTCTGCTATCTCAGCCGTCTCAATGCCATCTTCTCAGCTGTCTCAGCGGTCTCAACACCATCTTCTCAGTTGTCTTCAGCTGCCTCAACGCTATCTTCCCAGTTGTCTCAGCTGTCTCAGCATTCTCAACGCTTTCTTCTCAACAGTCTCAGCGCTTTTTCCTTAGACAGATTTTCTGGCTTTAGCTTGACAAGCTTTGAGCTGAGCTCGACGAACCGCAAACTGAGCTCGACGAACTTTGATCATCTCATTGGTCTCAGCGCTTTTTGCCTTAGTCAATTTTTCTCTTGCTTTAGCTTGACAATAGTTTGGCTGAGCTCGACGAACTATAATTTGAGCTCGACGAACTTCGAGCTGAGTTCGACTAATTTTGAATCCTGAACTCTTGTGCTTATCCCACTGTATGTTGAGTTGCGATCGACGATCATCGAGCTGAGTTCGACAAACTCAGAGTTGAGTTCGACGAAATTTGAGTTTACTACCCAACTTATTTTTCTTCACCTATCCAATCATGGACTAACTGCATGCAAGAACTAGAGCACACATCAAATACATTATGCCCCTTAGCATGATTGGTGATGCCACTTCAAATCCTGAGGAACATTGTAGTGCACAATTCCCAACAATCTCCCCCTATTTGAAGAAGGCAGAACACACATCCATGCTAAGGTGCATCAACACAAAAAATATCATGATAGGTCTAATGGAACAATATCATGACAACTAGCCATCCGAGTACAGGATAACTCCCCCTAGATGAGATGGCTTAACACTATAATTGATAGAGTAATGGTACAAGTGAATTAACAATCTTTGACAATGTGAAAGTTTGATTAACAACAAGAACTTTAGTAATCATTTACAAGGTAAACATTATGATCAAGATGAACCTAATCATTAACTTTTGCCAAACAGTAACAAACTTATGATTACAGGATATATATGAAGGAACCGCATATTTAATTATCATAAATATACATTTATCACATCATTATAGTCAGGGTCAACTCATATTAATTTCATTGATAAAGTTTTGAAATTTTTACACTGTTGACAATCATTACAAGACATAGATCAGACAAAATAAAAGAAACTTAAGTCTTACAGTCTTTTATCAATCAGTATTTGAAGAACTTTCACTAGCATCCTTGGTTGCATCAGTCTTCTTCAAGTTATTGGTTTTGTTCTTCAGCCTCTTGAAGTAAAGGAATGGCTTTGGAATATATCTTGAAGGTATTTTCTTGGGATTGCTCTTCCTTACCAGATTCTCTTTGAACACTCTTTCCCTTAGGGAATTTCTTTCCAAATGTTTTATCCATTCCTCAGAAGGATATACACTATCAATGTTCTTCAAGATTTGTCCATGGCTTACCCAGGCATTGATAATGATGGATTCAGAGGCCTCACTTAGCTGTTCATAGTCTGGGTCATCTCTGTTCTCAGATCTCATCTTTGCCATGAACTCTTCAGCCATTTGAGTTCCTTCCCTCTTTCTTCTGGCAGCAAGTTGTGCATCCTATGCAATTCTATCTTGTGCAGGGAAGTCTAGCTCCTCTGGCATCTTTCTATCCAGGTGGGGCAGGTGTAGTGACACCCTGGTGCCTTCAATAATATTGAAGGCTTGATCTTCAATGAGTGATGCTGTCTTAGCATGGTTGCTCTCCCCCTATCCGCCTTCTTCAGATATTGTCTTTCGCAGTAATGAGGTGTTGGCTTCAGTTTTGTTTGATAAAGACTGGAGTATTCTCTCATTATCAGTAAGCAGCTTATTCCTCAAGTGAATTGCCTGCTCCATGGAGTAGAGAGCAACCTTGTGACATGCTTATTGACATGGTCTGCTGCACCCTTGATCACTTCATCAGTTGTACTCACATAATTCTTTACATATCCTATGTCAGCTATAGTGATTTTTTGGCTTGTGTCCAAGTATTTCATGAGGGTGGTCAGCTTGATTCCAGCAGTTCCAGCCTTATCAAACCAGGTGGTGACCTATTTGTTTAAGTGTGAAATTTCTTCTTTAGTTTCATTTACTTTAGCTGTCATTTCATTACTCAGTTTGGCAACATATTGATCAACATACTCCTTGAGGGTTGTGGTCTGATTATCCAAGAGTACTTTAATTTGGTTTAAAAATTCCTCATTGGAGATGAGGGTAGATGAAGTATGGCCCATAGGAGGAGATATAACATTCTAAGCAGGGATCTGAGAAGGCTCCCCCTCAACTACAAAACATATAGAAGGAAACATTTCCTTAGCTAAAGTTGTTTTAACACTATTAATTAAGAGGGAATGAGTTTTATCTATAGTGTGTGCAGACTCAACTATCTTATTGAAACCTTGATCCAATTCCGTCAACTCCATCTAATCATGCTCCCCCTCAGACTGAGCATCCTTCTCTTGACTTGACCCATTAAGATAAGTATCAGAAGTCTCAGGAGGCTCCCTGCTATCTTCTGCAGCACCCTCTTCTTTTGCAGCATTCTGTGACACCTGTACTGATCTTGGGCTGGCAAGGATTTTATCAACATGCACAACAGTATCCTGGAGTTAAATGTTGGCAGAGGATTTACTGAGAGATAAGTCAACCTGCAGACCAGCATCAGCTGGAAAGGATGATCCAAGCACTGATTCAGGGCTGGAAGTTCTTTCTTCCTCAGTGGGTTTCAACCTTGTACCCTTGGAGGATTCCTTTATTCCTGTAGGTTGGCTCATTGGTAGAACTCTAGGGAATCTATCCAAAGTTTTTATGTCCATTCTTTTCAGGTAGTGAATCGTCACCCCGTGTTCCTGTGTGAAAGTGTCAGGATAGGTGTTCACTAGGTATAAGGAAATAATTCTGCCCTTATTTAGAGAGGATATGCAGTCTACTATTCTCTGATATATGAGAGAAGACCATGAGGTCTTTCTGTTCAGGATGATTCTGGTCATAATTTCAAACATGAACCTGGAGATGGTGTCATGCGATCCAGGTTTGCAGATAAGGGCTTTCCCTACAATGTCTGCTAGCAGTTTTCCTCTCTGATTGAAGAATTTACTTTTCAGAGACCCAGATTTGACCTCATTATATCCACACCATGTGAGAGCACTGTCTCTGTCTGTGTCGGCGAGCTCTTCTTCCTCGCTGAGGTTGACGGTGGGGATATAAAGTGCCTTTCCTAACCTCTTAGGGTTTACCTTTATTTTGATATCTTCAATCTTAGACCTAAGAGAGTTTTGGGATAGGGACATCTTAATGTTTGAGAAGAATTCCACAACTTCATTTCTAAGAATGGTGGAGGGTTCAGAAAGGGCGTATTCTAAGCCCGCAACCTCAATCATCCTTAACATGGCTTTAATCTCAGGAGAGGCATAATTGAATCCATCCCTCACTATTTTGTATCCATCCTGAAGCCCTTGATGACATTTGGCACCATTTTAACAGAGCGACAAGACGCTGAGACGGTTTCGATCTCGACGGCTAGGATTAAGGCTTTAGAGAGCGATGTGGCTTTTCGTTTCATGTCGCCTTTATATATGTAATGAAAAATTTAAAGAATTTAATTAAATTTTTTCATTTGACTATTAAATTAAGTATTTTAGACTTTACGGCTTACTCAATGATTTCTGTTATGATACAGGGCACTTAGATCTTTTATTATATCCCTCTGTTTTTTTCTTTGTTCTATACATGTTTAATTTGTGGTTTCCCTTACTGATTGGTTGTACAATAGAGCTTTTATTTTACTTGACAATTTACTAAGTCAAGTAAAATAGAAGGGGACCTAACAAGCTAATGGGCCAGTTCTATTGGCACCCAATTTGTGCATTGCTTTGCCCTAAAACTTGCTTATAAGTTATTTGAAATTTCTGAGTATAGCCTACAAAAATTAACAGTGTGAAAAATTGAATCACTGTTTTTCTATTTGATATGCTAGATTAGATTCATCTTGAGCACAACTAATATAACTTAATAAATGGTTAACTTAATCTCTATATAAGAGGGAGAGACATACCTTAAGATTTACTTTCTCTAGCTTTTGAGGATTACTTACTTGGCAGACTCAACCTTAATTTGTTGCTTTTTCTGGAGCATTTCCAAGAGCAACTATCATGTCCCAGTCATTTTCTTGGAACACCCATTGTCTAAATACCAAGTCTTAAGTGGACCGGTACTTAGACTAACCTGCAAAACAGAATTCATTTTCCCTTAGGCACCTAATGATAATTGGGTCGTAGATTCTTGTTAGCATCATAAAATATCTGTCTAACTCTCTGCCTAGGCTGAGCACTTTTCTGTCCACTAGTCACAGTTAGGTTATGCCAATAATCAATGACATAGTGACCCACTTGTTGGATCCCTAGTTTGATTTGGGCTAGGTTCACTAATTAGGATGATTGACCCAACATGTATAGCCAGGGTCATGTCTGAGTCCTAGTGTCTATGCTATGTCCTTAGAGTCAACATTGTATGGAACATCCAATATAAGATAGCAAAAGACTCAAGACTTAGAGAAAAATTAGCTAAGGAAAGTGAGTTCGATGTTCGTCGAACTTAGCTCGACGAAAGTTGTGCTCAGCTCGACGAACTCAGAGACAATTCTCTGAGTTGAGCTCGACGAACTTAGACTCAGGTCGACAATTTCTGGTAGTTCAACTTCAACATTCTAAGTCCAGAATCATTTCTCAGAACTCTAGTCGATGAAGTTATGTTGTCAGCTCGACGAACTTAGAGCACAGAATTGGCAAGTTTTATCAGAAAGTAGTTAGCAGTTCTCAGGTCGATGATCTTGGATCTCAGGTCGACGAACATCAATTATCTGGTCGACGAACATGATTTCTCAGCTCGACGAACTCGGGACTCAGGTCGCCGAAATCTGTTCTTTGCTCGATGAATTCTATGCAGATCCAGACTTGGATTTTTTCCTTCTTTTGTCCTTATTTTATTGCAGTAATTCATGAATAATCAATGCTTAATATTCTCTGAATATTACCGTTAGAAGCAGTATTGATTATGGTATTCATCAGGATTATTACTTGCCATTTTTAATAGGACAGTTGGGGAAATCCAATTAATGCAGATATTTTATCCAGCCGTATTACATTCTCCAGGCCGTCAGCAATCAATGCAGAAAGGAATTCAAAATTCAAAGGATATTGTTGACTGATCATATAAAAGAGATTTTCTCTCTTTTCGACAAGAAGACACTCAACAGCAAGTTCAGACCAGAAAGAGAATACAGGCTTACAGAGAAGATCAACAACAATCTGATTCTAATCCTTCTCTGTATAGAAAACAAACCAGTTTTCTCCTTGACATTGGTGAAGATGAAGAAGAACATTCATTCCAAATCAAGAGTCTTCTTTAACCTTCACTCCAGGATTCTTCAAGGATAACAAAATCTCTATCAATAAAGAAGTTCCTGGATCTCTTCTAGTCAAGGCTAAAGATAGAAGACCTACACCCTAAAGCAAAGCTCAAGTCTTCCTGAGTTCAATATCTCAGGGGGCGCTTTGTTAATATCAAAGATTCACTAGTCTTCTCAGTTGATTTGAGAAAGAGAAGACACCATAACTCTCTCACCCCCTCACTGTACAAAGGATTCTTTAACTCCCTTCAAAAGTTATTCCTTAGTTGCAAGTCACCTGATCAAAAGACTTGAGGTGGTTTTTGAGCACCTGATCAAAAGCTCATTGGTGGCAGTCACCTGATCAAAATCTGTAGTGGATTCCTACCAGGGTGGTAGAAGAGTGGATGTACCCAGGTTGGGGGACCACTATAAAGTTCTTGTGTCGTCTGGTTGCGCTTTTCTTCTTGCTCTTGCTGTGCCTGTGTTAGTTTTAGCTTTACTGTTTCTGTGGTAGATTAGTTTTATTTTTACTATGCATGTGTTAGAATAGTTTATATTAGATTGTTATTTTTTGCTTACAGTGAATATTTGTTGCTTTACTCTAATAATTTTGTAAATTATAATTATTCTTCAGATACTCTATTCACCCCCCTCTATAGTATATCAGGTCTAATCCTCACTTTCAATTGGTATCAGAGCAGTGTTTCTTTGGTTGTACAAGCTAACCCTTGAACCAAAAGATCCAATGTTAGACCTAATCCTCTATTTTTTTAGGATTATTTTCACAGCATGGCACATAACAAGGATTATGCAAGCACCAGACCTCCAGTGTGTAACTTAAATAAGTTTGCCATCTGGAAGGCAAGAATTAAACTTTATATGAATTCTATTGATGAGGACATCTACAATTCTATTTTGACAGGTCCTCCTCAACTAACTGCATCTACCTCAACATCAAGCACACATGCTGTTCCACCACCTGAGTGGACAGATGCTCAGAAGATGGCCAAGATTATTGATGCAAAGGCCATGAATATTCTGGCTCAGACTATGTCTGATGACATCTTACAGAAGGTGGCTGAATGTACATCAGCCAAGGCTATTTGGGACTCTCTTAACTAGATGGTGGCTGGTTTTGCTGATGAGAGGAAAGACAGAAGATCAACTCTCATATCCTAGTATGAGAACTTCAAGAAGGATGAGTCAGAATCTATTGCTGACATGTACAACAGATTGAGCTCAATAATCAATGAACTAAAGACCCTAGACAAGGACATCACCCTTACTGAAGTGAATGATAAAATCCTCATGTGCTTCCCAAGCACATGGGATTCCAGGATCTGGCCAATCAAGGAGGTCAGGAGTTTAAATGAGATTTCCACAGAATCTTTATTGGGAAAGCTCAAGTCTTATGAGCAACTGATAAAGTCTAGAGAAGCTGCAGAACAAAAGACTCATCCACCAATAAGAAAGGAGCACAACATAGCATTCAAGGCTGCTGAAGAGACTGAAGCTTCAACAGTTAATGAGGAACTAATGAGTCTCTTTGCCAAGAGATTTTACAAAATGGCAAGAAATGTTGGGTATTGTATCCACAATTACCTGGATTTGAGGAAGCCACCTGTCAAGCTAAGATGAATTCACAATGTATTTGATGAAACCTCTTAAGTTGTGCTTGCAGTTATTCCACGCTAAGTGCACACCAATGTCAGGGTGCAGTAGGTCAATATACACGGGTCTGCATGACGTAATCCCTCGTTGAGCAGATCAGTGTGTTGGCCTACGTGTACTCTCTCTATTGGAGTGCACTTACTTTCAAGTACAGGGCCATGTTTATACAAGAGCAGACAAGGAGCAAGGATGGGTCAAGGAGCAGCTATTGGGTGGAAAGACGAAAATTCGTCTAAGTATAATTCGACGAGAATCACTAGTGATTCTCGCCGAATCGTCGAGAATCATTAGTGATTCTCGCCGACTCTATCCGGCTACCTAAAAACGGTGCCAAGTAAGATTCGGCGAGAATCACTAGTGATTCTTGCCGAACCCATCGTCGAGCAGATCATGGCCAAGTAATATTCGTTGAGAATCAATAAGTGATTCGGCGAGAATCACTAGTGATTCTCGACGAATCGTCGAGAATCACTAACTGATTCTCGCCGATTCGTCGAGAATCACCTGCGATTCTCGCCGATTTTGACTTAGCAATTTCTCTGGAAGCTGCTGGACCGGATTCTGCCGCTGGGACTATGTTGAACCGGAACTAGGGTTTCCTTCAGGTGGGGCCCACAACGGTCATTTAGGAGTATACGTGTGTATAAATACACGGGTATTTTTGAATAGTAGAAGCAGCGAAGAAGAAAAGAAATACGCGAGCCGCGACGTGACCTAGATCGCCGTTTCCGCTCCGCCGCCGCCGCCGCCGCCGCTCGCGCCAAGTTGTTCGCCGGTTGATAGTGGTTTCGCCCAGATCCTCCTGCGACAGAAGCCTAGCTAAGCTCAGCGTCTCACGTGTCTAACCAGAGATCTCTTGTCTCTCGATTTGTAGATCGGGAAAATCTTCCCCATCCGAATCGATCGAGACGATTGATCCTAGTGTGACCGTTGGTAGACCTAGCTAGCTTCGCTATGAAGTTTGGATCTCTAAAGAACAACAGCCGCACATCGTTGTTGCCGCCGATCCCGTGAACCTAGCCGCCGTCCATCTTGCCGCCGCCGGTTCCGGGGAGATCCTCTCCAAGAGAGATCTAGGGTTGTGAACTCTTTGTGGACTTCAAGAACATGTCGTCAACAAAGAGGGACATCCTTGTCTCCAAACGTAGTTTGTATCTCTTGTACATTCTATTTTATTTTTGTTGTAAAGGAACGGTGGTTCCGTGTTGTAAGGGTTGGGTGCAACCCGTGTTGTGGGAGTGTTGACTCCTACGTGTGGAAGGTTTCCTTCCGATAGTGCAAGGATTGGATTTCAATCCTGTTGGTGAAGAGACCGAGTCGTCCCTGGTTGGGAGATAGGTCGAAGGGGGAAAGTGGATGTACCCAAGTCGGGGAACCACTATAAATATATTGTGTACTATGTTGTGCTGTGTTGTTTTATTTTCGTGTGCAGGTACAATTTAAATTCCGCAAAAATGCTGCACGTCACCTATTCCCCCCCCCCCATAGGTGAAGATAGTTGACACTAGGTGGACTTTCAAGTGGTATCAGAGGGAGGTTACTCATCAAAAAGGTTTACACCTTGAGTAGAATCCCGCCACCAGTGTCAGAAGCATGGAGCTGGATCATGAGATATCGCCGCTAAGACTCCCCACATACACAAAGGAGTTTTATCCAGTCTGGAGGATGAGAGTGTCGTATCACTTGGATGCAATCGATCCTCGAGCATCTTTCATCCTGGAAGAGGGTCCTTTTATTCCTATGAAGACCTCCGACTCTGGAAAGAATATCCAAGTGCCCAAGTGCATTGCTGAGATGTCGGAAATGGAACTTTCATTTTTTAATTTGGACAAGAGGATTTGTCAAATTATCATGGATATCTGGTCTGGAGCTTCTCGCTCTAGATTGGAAAAATGTTAGTCGGCTAAATCTATGTGGGTGATGATCTCAGAGCTGATGGGGGGGTCAGAGAAAGCTGGAATCTGCTGTCCACCAGAGGATGAAGCCTATGTGGGGGTCCTCGCCTCTGAAGATGAAGGCAAGGATCTATCGGACAGCATCAGAGCTCCAGTGTCCATGTCCGAGACTGAAGAGGCCAGTGAGGAAAGCAGCTCTGATGAGGATGACACAATGGTCAATGGCTCTAATGATAATAACACTGAAGTGCAGGTAACTTCTTCATCCTGCCCTGTCTCTCTTGAAGTTTCTGAAGACAGGAACTGCTTTCCTTCAGAAAATTCTGATTCTCTGAAGAGAGCCCTTCAGACAAGCAACCTACTTGCTGAGGAGCAAGCTCAAGAGATTGCTCGACTGAAGATCTTGTTGGTTCTCCAATTGACATCCAACAAGGTCAAGGACTCAAAAATCTCAGCTCTAGAGAGTAGTCTAGAGAATGAGAAAAGAATAGTATCAAACTTTTCCAAGGTTGATGCTATAAAGAGAAAGCAAGAAAATGGGTGGATCTCCCGGATTATCAATTCGTGGAGAAATGGGGAAACGGTATTCCGACCCAAGCAGGAAGGCTACTCATCATGCCTTCAGGTATGACCACAGGAATAGTCGTGGTCACTGCAAGGGTGATCTGTCCCCATGTGGAGACACTCGTAGTGCAAGGGCCGTCGTGGCCACTCATGAGAGAATACCTAAGGCTCATTCTGAGCCCTTTGTATTCACTGCCACTGCCTCAACTCGGTGTGAATCTGCATGTACCAGCTCATAGAACACTTCTCACCACCCGAGGACACAGGACAGGGAGGTCAGAAGTCATGGTGTAAGTTTTCATGGGGCCTCAGGAAGGGGGATGCCTGAAAGAAAGGCACCACCTCCCCGGCCTCATGACGCTCGCAACATGCATTCCTTCCACCCTTCCACGTGTCACGGTGGAAGAGGAAATTTTATGAGGAGATCATGCCCTATCCCGTTTAGACCTAGGACTGTGACTACCTCTGTCACTAGATCAGGTCAGAAACGGCGATACAACATTCACCCGTGTTGGTGTTGTGGCAAAGTGGGACACTTTGCCATAGACTGTTGGCACAACCCCTCTGTGTCAAGGTCAAGGGCCTATCCACAATTTTGGGGCAGAGGTAGTCTTCCTGACAGGTTTTCTGAAGGAAGGCAGTCGAGTGCTTATGCTAACAGGAACCTAGGACCCAATATGATTTGGGTTCCTAAGGTAAAGTAATTCTTTCTTGCAGGGTAGTCTAGGTTCCCGTAACTATGATGGGAACTAGACAGTAGGTGTTTCAAGACTCAATTGGAACATGCATCTGGAATAACGGCAGTGATATCTATATGAGCAAACTCACATCGAGCACCTGGTATGTTATAGTCAGAGAGACGAAATGATAACTCTCATGTTCCCAGGTATTTTTCATCAGCTCCAAGACTTGAGTCGTTTTCCATCGACAGTCACATATATATATATATATATATATATCTTTATATATATATACATATATATATATACGTGTATGTGTGAGCATCCAAGGATAGGGTAACATGATGAATATAAACCTTAGATACACCATTAAAGAGTTATCGGAAATTCCACTGGTAGACTCGAAATCTAACATCTACAGGCTTAAAT
Source organism: Platanthera guangdongensis (assembly GCA_039583875.1). Taxonomy (NCBI): domain Eukaryota; kingdom Viridiplantae; phylum Streptophyta; class Magnoliopsida; order Asparagales; family Orchidaceae; genus Platanthera; species Platanthera guangdongensis. The sequence goes on along the minus strand of CM077163.1, from coordinate 175,900,297 downwards.
TAGTTCACTAAAAACTAGCGAAGATTGCCATCAAGAAATGTATGGAAAAGCCGGCTCAAACCCTAATAGCTTGGCTTTAAGGAGTATCTATATAGTTAGAAGACTTTCAAATTAACTTAGACAAACGGAAACCGTGAGAATCCCATTTAACTCGTCGAGCTTGGCTTTAAGGAGAATCCCATTCCCGCCGACCCTTCACCTTCCGTAGGAATCCCGCCGAAGGACTCTCTCCGCAGGGGAAACTCGCCGCAAGGGAAGCTCGCCGAATCGACTTCTTCTCCGCAGGAAACTCGCCGAATCGCGCAGGAAACTCGCCGAATCCCGCAAGATTAACCGAAGGTTTCCCATAAGTTTCTCTCCGACGATCTCTCCCGGTTTCGATTCTTCCTTCCAGGAATTTCTCCGCGTGCACTCATCGGGTGTCCCTCGTCTTCTTCGAACTAACTCATCGTCTACGCTTTTAGGTAACCTCTTCCTCACCCATACTTGGACGTCATCACTAGTGTCGCTTCTCCTTTGATTGTTAATTAAGCGTAGAGTAGGGGTTCTCTCCCTAGGTGTGCCATGGCTCCAAGGACAACCGCTGGGCTGGTCACTGGATGCGAGCTAGTTCGAACAGGGTTCTCTCATGCCTCTGACGAATTCAGAAACATCATTCTTATGCTGGAAGAGGCTGGGCTCTCATTCGTACTGGAGCACCCGTGTAAAATCTTGGACAAAGAGGTGCTGGAGTTCTTCGCTACCGCCAGACTCCGAAATGAAGACTCTCTTATCAAGAGCAAGGTGGCAGGGGCAACGATCAAGATGTCTGCAAACAAGCTAACCCACTTCCTACAGCTCTCTAGCTCGGAGCACGAGGACTATCTTGAGGAAGAAGACAAAACCAGGACTCTCTTATTCTGTGGTCTCCCACGAGGAACTCGGTCGATAAAGCGCAAGGATATGAATGAAGAAGGGAAGCTACCGTCAGACATAATTGGAAAGGTACTCATCTGCAAGCCAGGCTCTCATGACCATATCTCTGGGGACATGTTCAAGATCCTGGTGGCAATTGTCTGCCGAAAAAGCCTCAACTGGGGGGCATTGCTGTTTGAGAAGATAAAGGATACCCTGAGATCTCCGAGCTTTGGCCGAATCATAAGTCTGTATCTCAATCAGCTGAATGGAGACAAGTATGACATGAGTAAAGGTGTTCCTCTACACTACTTGAAGAAAATGGACTCAAGTGTTTTTGACAGATGGGAGAGGCACATTGGGCAGGCCGCCGTGGTCGGACAACAGGAAGTATCTCCAGCAGTAATCCCCAGTGAAATTCCTGATGCTTTGACTGCAGGAATTGAGGGGGAGCCTCTACCCACTCATGCTGATATAGTATCTGACATCTCCCAGATGGCCAGAGATGCAGTGGCAGCCATACAAGAAGCAAGTGAAACTGTGCTGGAGAATGAGGAGGCTCTGAACCTGAACGATCAAGTAGCCGAAGCTAATGTAGAGGAGACTGCTGACGACGATGATGCTGATGCGCCTGATCTCATGGATGATGAAGGTGAAGAAGAAGGCAATGAGGGACAAGAAGCACTGGAGACTCAGGATATCATTGAACCTCCATCTGACAAGCACGCACCTGAGATCGTTCCTGAGAACATTGGTGCATGAGTGGAGGGGGAGTCCGAGAAATCTATAGAGGCCGCCAACATTCCCCCATTAGAGACTGTGCTTGTGTCCAGCTCTACAGGTGCGTCTGCTAAAGAGCAAGGCCAAGAAGTGCCTCAGGCTCATCCACTACGAGATGATCTAGCCAATCATACAGTGAATGTCATTCAGGGAATTGTGGATGAGCTTAAGGCATCTTTTGAGAAAGCTCAAAATAAAATGTTGAAAAGGATTAAGAAATCTGAAAATCTCATGCTCAAGAACGTGGTGGAGATAAATCACAAACTGGACGTGATGGAAAAGAAGTTTAAAGATAAGTATACTGCAGCCGGACAAGCTGTCACTCTTCTTATGGCCGTATTGAAAAAGAACACCGATACTCTCGGCGTAGTGAATCAGAATGCTTATGTTGTAGCAAATAATATTCAGAAGTTTGATGGCAATATGGTAACTCTTAACACCAATCAACAAGCCTTGGTCACTGAATTCTCCAGGACTACGAAGCATATTGATGAGTCACTGCATGCTTATGCAAACTCCATTGCAGTCGAAGCCAAAAAGGGGGAGAAAGAATATCTAGCTAAGATGGCCGAGCTTCAAGAAATCATGATCACAAACTTTGAGCACTCAAACAAATATGTTTATGACAGTTGCTGGTGGATGCTCCAACAAGCGTTAGGCGTTAATATCCCTGAAAATCCCCAGGGTGCTCCTGCTCCTGAAGATTATACTGTGGTTGATGAGGGCGCAAGTGTTGAAGAAGTCCCTGTAAGTGAAGCTGATGTTCATAGGGCTGCTAGGGCCTCCTCCAAGGCAAAACTGATGGCAATGTTTGATCAAGGAGCCCTAGCAAAAGCCAGGGACAAGAGAAAGTGTCAAGAAGGGACGTCAAAGGAAACACAAGCTGAGAAGAGAATCAGACTGAAGGAGGAGGAAGTAAGAAACGAAAAGTGGAGTCCAGTATCCAAGAGTATCATACTGGACACATTCTGGCTACAGGAACAAGGGGAAATCAATCGAAACGATGTATACAGCCAGTATGAATGGGAGATGCATAAGACGTATGAAGCCAAAAGGAACATCTTTTTCAGAACCAATACTGCGGCAGATAAAGCTCCTCCTCCCAGATATTATCCGAAGCCCAAAGAGTATGTGGAGAGGCAAAGAAAGAAGTATTTGGCGCAAAAACTCAAGGATGCCTTAGCCAAAGAAAAATAGTCAAAAATTGATAGCTTGTCATTCTCTCTTAAGAACAATTAATGGTTATTGTTATTATATGAACAATCTTGAGATTATGTATATATACATATATATATATATGCATTTGAATTTATGAATGACTCAAGTCTTGATTTGTCTGCCTATATTCTCTTGTGCTGCATATTTAAATTCTGAATGTTGTTTATATTATCTGGTTGGTGTTATTCATCTTAGCTAGTAGGGTTTTGGCTTCGTCAAATAGGGGGAGATTGTTGGGTATTGTATCCACAATTACCTGGATTTGAGGAAGCCACCTGTCAAGCTAAGATGAATTCACAATGTATTTGATGAAACCTCTTAAGTTGTGCTTGTAGTTATTCCACTCTAAGTGCACACCAATGTCAGGGTGCAGTAGGTCAATATACACGGGTCTGCACGACGTAATCCCTCGTTTAGCAGATCAGTGTGTTGGCCTACGTGTACTCTCTCTATTGGAGTGCACTTACTTTCAAGTACAGGGCCGTGTTTATACAAGAGCAGACAAGGAGCAAGGATGGGTCAAGGAGTAGCTCTTGGGTGGAAAGACGAAAATTCGTCTAAGTATAATTCGACGAGAATCACCAAGTGGTTCTCGCCGATTCGGCGAGAATCACTAGTGATTCTCGCTGAACCCATCGTCGAGCAGATCATGGCCAAGTAATATTCGTTGAGAATCAACAAGTGATTCGGCGAGAATCACTAGTGATTCTCGACGAATCGTGGAGAATCACTAACTGATTCTCGCCGATTCGTCGAGAATCACCTGCGATTCTCGCCGATTTTGACTTAGCAATTTCTCTGGAAGCTGCTGGACCGGATTCTGCCGCTGGGACTATGTTGAACCAGAACTAGGGTTTCCTTCAGGTGGGGCCCACAACGGTCATTTAGGAGTATACGTGTGTATAAATACACGGGTATTTTTGAACAGTAGAAGCAGCGAAGAAGAAAAGAAATACACGAGCCGTGACGTGACCTAGATTGCCGTTTCCGCTCCGCCGCCGCCGCCGCCGCTCACGCCAAGTTGTTCGCCGGTTGATAGTGGTTTCGCCCAGATCCTCCTGCGGCAGAAGCCTAGCTAAGCTCAGCGTCTCACGTGTCTAACCGGAGATCTCTTGTCTCTCGATTTGTAGATCGGGAAAATCTTCCCCATCCGAATCGATCGAGACGATTGATCCTAGTGTGACCGTTGGTAGACCTAGCTAGCTTCGCTACGAAGTTTGGATCTCTAAAGAACAGCAGCCACACATCGTTGTTGCCGCCGATCCCGTGAACCTAGCCGCCGCCCATCTTGCCGCCGCCGGTTCCGGGGAGATCCTCTCCAAGAGAGATCTAGGGTTGTGAACTCTTTGTGGACTTCAAGAACACGTCGTCAACAAAGAGGGACACCCTTGTCTCCAAACGTAGTTTGTATCTCTTGTACATTCTATTTTATTTTTATTGTAAAGGAACGGTGGTTCCGTGTTGTAAGGGTTGGGTGCAACCCGTGTTGTGGGAGTGTTGACTCCTACGTGTGGAAGGGTTCCTTCCGATAGTGCAAGGATTGGATTTCAATCCTGTTGGTGAAGAGATCCGAGTCGTCCCTGGTTGGGAGATAGGTCGAAGGGGGAAAGTGGATGTACCCAAGTCGGGGAACCACTATAAATAGCTTGTGCTGTGTTGTTTTATTTTCGTGTGCAGGTACAATTTAAATTCCGCAAAAACGCTGCACGTCACCTATTCCCCCCCCCCCCATAGGTGAAGATAGTTGACACTAGGTGGACTTTCAAGAAAGGACTTCAGGAGAAAATCATCTAGGCAGGATGATAAGCCCAGGTATGATAAAACTCCTACTAAAGAAGTAGTCTGTTTTGGGTGCAGGAAACCTGAACACTTCATCTCAGAGTGTCCAGAGAATCAGAAAGAAAAAAGAAGAGATAAGGACTCCAGAAGACAACAACACAACATTCCTTCCTCCAGCAAACAGAAAAGGAAGGAGAAGGGCTTTGTTGCTGATACCTGGAGTGACACAGAAGATGAATCCACATCTTCCAGTTCCAGTGAAGAGGAAGAAGTGGCAAAGGCCAGAGAAGTCTGCCTTATGACCATCAATGCCTCTAGAAGTCCATCAGATGATGAAGAAGTATCTGATAATGAAGAGGCTTCAGAATCAGAAGCTGATCAGGTATTATCCTTACTTGATTATAATTCTGATAGTTTCAAGACTGAATTTAAAACCATGTGTATTGATTTAATTAACTCTGAAAAAGAAATCAAAATACTTAGGGAAAGACTCATTAATCAAGAAAATTTGATTTCTGGAAATACTAAATTAAAAGATGAACTAATACTAGCTAATGAACAAATTATTTCTTTAAAAACAAAGTTATGTGAGGCTAAGCAACTTGAGGAATCTCTCAATGGGAGAGGCCTTAAGCTGATGGACATCACAAGTACAGTCAATGCCAAACTGAATGACAAACTGGGCTTGGGTGCATCATCAAGCTTGCCCCCCATACTTAAGAAGAACATATTAACAACCCCTATAAAATTTGTTTTAGCTAAGGGTAAAGAGGTAATAAACAATAAACAAACCACATAAGAATTACCTAACTCTCGAAATCAAAAGAACAGAAACCAAAAAACTCTGAGTAAAAATAAAGTTCAACAGATTTCGTCGAACTTAGGTCGACGAAATGTGCCTAGTTCATCGAAATCCGATCGACGATCTATGAACACAAATATTAGCTATAATAATTCGTCTTACTATGATCGACGAACTGTGTATGGTTCGTCAAGCAAAGATCGACGAACCTGTGGCACAGAAAATGAATATCTTCATTCTCTGAGCAGAGATCGACGATCTCATCCCATTTCATCGAACTCCGGTCGACGAACTCACAACTTTTCATCGAACCCAGTCAGACTTAATAAAAATCATAATTTTAACAAAAAATTAAATCAACCAAGAAAACCTTTCAATCCACTTGCTGATTGGATTATTCCACCTAGAAGATTTCACCCCTCAGGATATAAAAGCCAACCTGAATGTTCATACATTTCCAATTTTTCTTATGAAAAGAAACAAGGACCCAAGGTGACCTGGGTCAAGAACATCTAACTTATTTCCTTGCAGGTGAAGAACTATCCTATCACTTAAAATAAGCGGTATCTGGATAGTGGGTGCTCAAAGCACATGACTGGATGCAGGGACAGCCTGATCAATTTCAAGGAAAAGCTAGGTCCAAAAGTGGTGTTTGGAGATTCCAGCTTTGGACAAACTGAAGGCTATGGAGACTTCAATAGTGGGGCTATCACATTCAGAAAAGTGGCATATATGAATGGTCTCAAACATAACTTAATATCCATAAGTCAGTTATGTGATGCAGGTTATCAGGTTTGCTTTACTAATTCAAAATGTATTATTTCTTCAAATAATCAAACTGTTTTAACTGGTTGTAGACAAGGAAATATATACCTATTAAACTTTAATTCTGCCAATTCAGAACTATGCTTATTCAATCAAGTTAGCAATAATAATATTCTTTGGCATAAAAGACTAGGTCATGTTAACCTTAAGAATATATCTAAGCTATCTAGGGACAACCTTGTCAGAAGATTGCCTACTGGTCGCTACAAGAAGGAAAGCCTATGCAAGGCTTATCAAGAAGGCAAGCAAACTAAAAACAGTTTTAAGTCAATTAATAAGAGTGATTCACCTAAGATTCTATACTTGCTACATATGGATCTCTTTAGAATCATTATTGTACAAAGCTTAGGAGGGAAGTCTTACACTCTAGTCATTGTGGATGACTTCTCTAGATTCTCTTGGGTGTTATTCTTGAGACACAAGTCAGATAACTTCAAAGTTCTTACAGATTTTCTTAAGGGCATATGGATTGAGTATTCTACTCCAGTTGCATTGATCAGAAGTGATCATGGTACTGAGTTTGAATCTCTTCCCATGCAAAGATTCTGTGAGGAGGAAGGTATCAGACAATGTTTCTCTTCTCGTAGAATTCCTTAACAAAATGGGGTAGCAGAAAGGAAAAATAAAACCATCATTGAATCTGCAGGAACATTGCTTGCAGATACCCACATGCCCCTATCCTTTTGGACAGAGGCTGTGAGCACAGCAAATTATGTGTTGAATAGAAGTTTGATACACAAACTTAAGGGTAAGACTCCCTATGAATTACTCAAAGGGAAGAAACCTAAAATTGATTACTTTAGAATCTTTTGGTATAGATGTTTCATTCACAACAATGATAAGAAACACAATAGAAAATTTGAAGCCAAAGCTACAGCGGGAATTTTTCTAGGATATTCCCAAGTTAGCAAGGCTTATAGGGTTTTAAATAAATCATCATTAAAAATGGAAGAGTCTGTACACATATCTTTTGATGAAGCTAACATGTATTACAAGGAGAAGGACTCTTCTACCTCAGATCTTTTGCAGGTACCTCACTTGTATGAGAAATTGGAAGAATTAAACCTTACTCAAAAGGTCATATCTCATTCTCCTCCAAAAGCTGATGAAAACAGTGAAGAAGACTTTTTGGAAGTGGCTGAACCTACTCCAACAGCAGACATTATTCCACAAGAGGAATTAACTCCAAATGCTGTTGCTGAACCAACTCCACCCACTGACTTTGTCACACTAAAGGATCACCCTAGATCTCAAGTGATTGGAGATATGTCAGTAGGTGTACACACAAGACATCAACTCAACCAAGATGTGATGCATGCCTGTTTCCTCTCTCAAATTGAGCCTCAATCCATAAATGATGCTGAACAAGATCCCCACTGGATCATTGAAATATAAGAGGAGCTCAATCAATTTGAGAGATGAAGAGTTTGGGACTTGGTTCCAAGGCCCAAAGGCTATCCTATAATTGGAACCAAGTGGGTATTCAGAAACAAACTTGATGATCATGGTGTAATTGTGAGAAACAAGGCTAGACTTGTTGCTCAAGGTTATAGGCAAGAGGAAGGACTTGACTATGACCAAACTTTTGCACCAGTTGCAAGGTTAGAGGCAATTAAAATTTTCCTTGCATATGCTGCCTACAAGAAGTTTAAAGTATATCAAATGGATGTCAAGAGTGCCTTTCTGAATGGAGTACTTAAAGAAGATGTTTATGTTGAACAACCTATAGGTTTTATCTCTCCAACTTATCCTTCATATGTCTTTAGATTGCATAAAGCTCTTTATGATTTAAAGCAAGCTCCAAGAGCTTGGTATGAGACCTTAGCTAGCTTCCTGATAGAGCATAAATTTACTAGAGGCATTGTAGATAGGACATTATTCACTAGGCACCATAAGGATCAAATCTTATTATTACAAATTTATGTAGATGACATCATATTTGGGTCTACAGATTCCAAACTATGCAAGAGGTTTTCTGACCTCATGCATTTAAAGTTTGAAATGAGTATCATGGGTAAGCTCTCTCACTTCCTTGGTCTCCAAGTGAAACAGCTACCTGATGGCATCTTCATATGCCAGGCTAAGTATGCTAAGGAGCTTCTCAAAAAGTTTGGGATGGCTGATGCCTCAGCAAAGAAAATACTCATGGCCACTAATGCTGTAATAGACTCTTAATGAACATGAGAAACATGTTGATCAGAAATTATATAGGGGCATTGTTGGGTCCCTACTATACCTTACAACAAGCAGACCTGACATAATGTTTACTACATGTCTTTGTGCTAGGTTCCAAGTGAACCCCAAAGAATCTCATCTAGTTTTCTTAAAAAGAATTTTGAGATATATAAAAAGTTATCCTAGTATAGGACTCTGGTATCCTACTGAGTCAGAGTTTGAGCTAAATGGATACTCAGATGTTGACTTTGCTGGATGCAGAGTAAACAGAAAAAGTACCTCTGGAACATGCCAGTTCCTTGGTATGAGATTAGTCTCATGGTTTAGCAAGAAGCAGTCATCTGTGTCTACATCAACTGCTGAAGAAGAATATATAGCTGCTGGCAGTTGCTGTTCCCAGATGCTGTGGATTCAAAACCAACTCCTGGACTATGGGTTCAACTTAAATAAATCAACTCTATTATGTGATAACACAAGTGCTATATCCATACCATAAAATACACTCCATCACATTAGGACCAAGCATATAGACATTAGGCATCATTTCATTAGAGAGTTTGTAGACAAAAACAAAATTAATCTTGTCTATATCTACACTGATTTACAAAGGGCAGATATCTTCACCAAACCTTTGGATGAGAGGAATCATCTGTTCTTCATAAATCAACTTGGTATGATAAATGGAGAAGACTTAGTTTGATTTCTGTCTACGGTCGAGGATTTTTTCAAAAGTTCGTCGAACGGAGATCGACAAACTGTGAAAGGTTCTAGAGATATCCGTCGAACTGAGTTCGACAAACTCTCTGTGAGTGAAGTTACTTTCGTCGAGTGGAGTTCGACGAATCTGCTTCAGAAAACTTTCATCGAACGGAGCTCGACAAAATGTTTTCAAATCTTCTGGCAGAGATCGACGAATTCGTTTGACCATAAAAGATTTTGTCGACCACAGCTTGAAGAATTTCTTATTTTTTGCTGAACGGAGTTTGTCGATCCATATTCTGAAAAATCTTATATCTAGGTTTTTCTTCGACCTCCGTCCTGCGCTTTCAGTTCTCTTACACTTGATCTCTTTTGTTTCTATTGCAGGCAATCTCATGGCGATTCCAGCAGGTAGTCTTGGAGCAATGAAGTTTGATATAGGTTTTGACATCGACTTCGAGTCGTTCCAACACTCAGATCCTATCTTTTTGGAAATTCTGAAACTGCTTGAAGATCAGCAGTTAAAGTATCTGATGACCACGAGAATCAAGATAGCCGGTGTAGAGATAAGAGAATGGGTTTACACCTCCTCCTCCCCAGATGAGAACACCATGACAGGAACCATATCGGGTAATGCAATATCTCTTACCCCCGCCGTCCTGACCGGAATTTTTGAATTAGCTAATGGTGAAGAACTGGAGATTGATACTGATGAATTTAATGAGATGTTGAATAAGATGGGCTACTCTGGAGACACTCCCAACAAACTGCTGAAGAAATATTTATCTGCTGAATACAAGTTTCTAGCAGATGTTGTAGGCAAGGTACTACTGGGAAAACACACAGCCCATGACTACATCACTAGGCATCAATTCTTGGTGATGTGTGCTGTTGTGAATAAGAAGCCTGTGAACTGGGCCAGGATTCTGTTTGAGATGATCAGGAAGCAAAACACCAAGAAAGAGGTGTGTTTTGGAAGGATTTTGGACATTTTTCTTCAGGCAAAGGCTGCTGAATCCCTGGTCACACCGACCATATTCATTAATGCCATCAAGAGGATAACTTGTGCCCTCTTTGGCAGGTGGGAGAGGAACATCACCAAGCCATCAAAGGCTTCTTCCTCTTACTCCAGGCCTTCTAAGAGTACAAGGGCTGCTCTAGCCACTCCCACCCTGCTGAAGATGCTACACCTCCACCCCATCCAGCCTCCCCAATTCATCTTTCTTCCCCAATCCATACCACTGTCCATACTCCTATACCTCCATCATCTCCAGTGCACTCATCCTCAAACTCATATTCACTCTCATACACCACCTCCTTCACCCCATGGTACACCAACTCCATCACAACATGGTACACCAACTCCATCACAACATGGTACACCAACTCCATCACAATATGGTACACCAACTCCATCACAACATGGTACACCAACTCCATCACAACATGGTACACAAACTCCATCACAACATGGTACACCAACTTCATCACAAACTCATATTCACTCTCATACACCAACTCTATCACCACCCTCATCTCCTCTACCACCATATTTAGTTAACATTCCCCTTTCCAATCTGCCATCCCTACTATCATTCAATCTACTGTCATCCCCCCTTCACACCCCATATTCCCCAGATGAGCACATGTCAGATTCTCCACCCCCTCCTCCTCCATCATCTTCCATTCACCCTTCTGTCTCCACTGAGACACCCCTTGAATTCCTGTAACTGGTCCCCTCCTTCATTCCACCTCTTCTGGCAATTCTCACTCCCCTCCTCAAAAACCTCATAACAGAGGCTATTTCCCCTCTTGATACCTCCATCTCCTCACTTGCTGCTCGAATTTCTGCTTTCTCTGTACCTCCTTCTTCATTCAAGGGCCTGACTCCAGTCCCTACTGAAACCAGGCAGTGGGAGATACTCTGTGAAGAAGTGGCTCCAGCAGCAGCAGTAGTAGAAGTAGCAGCAGCAGCAGTAGCAACAGAAGCAGCAGTAGACTCAGTCATTCTTGCTGAGCTACTTGAATTCATTGAATTTGATGTATATATAGATGAGACAGATAGAGTTGCAATAAACACTATTGGTGATTACATTATCAATCCCACAGTAAATTTATTTTGGTTATTGAATACTTTTGATACAACTTAATTAAACTTTTTTCCAGAAGACATCACTAACCCTTCTATGGCTATAGTTCCCTATACCTCCCCAATAAGCCCCAAATTTGCCATGCAACTCAAGGCTAGTTTTGTAATAATAGAGGCTCTAGCTATTCCATCTCCACTAAGAGAAGATTCATTCATTATTTCATCTCCTCCCAAAGCCATCTTTGCTCCAACTTATATTATGGATGATAGTCCCATGCCTGATCTAGATGAGTTGATCATGGCAGATATTGAAGAAGAAAGTAAATCGGTTGCTGAAAGCACTGATGTATATAGTTCTCCAGCTCAAGCTCCAGCTCTTCCTCCTTCTCGTCACCAGGTAGAGAAATTGGTGATATCTGCAGAAGCTTTGAAAGAAATTAATGCATTATATGATACTCCTCAAGGATCTTTTGATGATGAAGATGAGGAAGATGATTCAGATGATAGTTCCTATGCAAAGAAAAAGAAAATCATTAAGAAAAGGAAAGCTCCTCCAGCTGCTGCTCCAAAACCAAACCCAACTCATGACACTCCATACTATATTCTTCAGAATATCACTCCTTATAAAGGCATGCCTGCTTTGATGTGGCTGTCCAAGAATCAGCAGAAGGACATGAAGAAAAGCAGGAAGTATTCTCCTCCTCCACAGAGATACAGGAAAGACCCTCCTCCACCTCCTCCACTTGCTGCTAGTGCTTCAGGCTCTTCCTCTCAGCGGTATACCCAATATCAAACTTATTAGAGACATCAGGGTAGATCCTCTTCATATTCTAGAAGCAGCCAGCACAGGTACTCCTCAGGCAAGCAGCACCAACATCCATAACATCTATAACAAGCACCAGAATCTCAGAAAGATGATAGTCCAAAAAGAACTGAATCTCCTCCTGTTCCTTTTGAGGATCCTGAGACAGCAAACACTGCTACAATGGCCAGATTTCAAGAACTGGTTGGACTATATATGATAAACAAGGCAAAAGATGAAGGAAAGGATGCCTCTCAATACTAAACAATGTCCAAGTACAGGAAAGAAGAACTAAACAGGTTTGCAAAAGCTAATAAATTCTTTAATGTAGATGATTATATGAAATTACATCCAGAAGCTATGGTGCCAAGGGCTACATCCCGAAATATTATTGGATCTGCTGATATGACCATGACAAAGAGTCAAGCAGCTGATCCAAACAGGGAAATCAAATTCACTCAGCCTGGTGATAGAGCTAAGGAGGATAAGCAAAAGGAGTCAAAGAAGAAGAAATGAGTCTAAACTGTTTAGTCTTTCTATATGCCTTAAAACTATTTATTTATTTCCTGATACAAAGCTCATTGTATATATATATCCGCTGCATGTTTTAAAACTTTCTGCCAGATATATTTTTCTCTTGCTTTATAAATGTTTTTTTGGTTGTATTAGTGACCTCACCGAAATAGGGGGAGATTGTTGAATCTCTAGTTTGATTTGGGCTAGGTTCACTAATTAGGATGATTGACCCAACATGTATAGCCAGGGTCATGTCTATGTCCTAGAGTCTAGGATATATCCTTAGAGTCAACATTGCATGGACCAGCCAATAGAAGATAGCAGAAGACTCAAGACTTAGAGAAAAATCAGCTCAGGAAAGTGAGTTCGACGTTCGTCGAACTCAGCTCGACGAAAGTCGTGCTCAGCTCGACGAACTCAGAGACAATTCTCTGAGTTGAGCTCGACGAACTTGGACTCAGGTCGACGATTTCTGGTAGTTCAACTTCAACATTCTAAGTACATAATCATTTCTCTGAACTCTAGTCTACGAAGTTATGTTATTAGCTCGACGAACTTAGAGCACACAATTGGCAAGTTTTATCAGAAAGCAGTTAACAGTTCTCAGGTCGACGATCTTGGATCTCAGGTCGACGAACAACAATTATCTGGTCGACGAACATGATTTCTCAGCTCGACGAACTCTGGACTCAGGTCGACGAAATCTGTTCTTTGCTTGATGAATTCTGTGCAGATCCAGACTTGGATTTTTTTCCTTATTTTATTGCAGTAATTCCTGAATAATCAATGCTTAATATTCTCTCAATATTACCGTTAGAAGCAGTATTGATTATTGTATTCATCAGGATTATTACTTGCCATTTTTTAATAGGATAGTTGGGGAAATCCAATTAATGCAGATATTCTATCCAGCCGTATTACATTCTCCAGGCCGTCAGCAATCAATGCAGAAAGGAATTCAAAAATTCAAAGGAGATTGTTGACTAATCATATAAAAGAGATTTTCTCTCTTTTCAACAAGAAGACACTCAGCAGCAAGTTCAGATCAGAAAGAGAATAAAGGATTACAGAGAAGATCAACAACAATCTGATTCTAATCCTTCTCTGTACATAAAACAAACCAATTTTCTCCGTGACATTGGTGAAGAAGAAGAAGAACTGATGAGTTGTAAATATTCCTATTTTGATGTACATTAAATAAGTAGTTTTACTTTATTTTTGTTATTTTTACTTAATTTTGTGTAATAAATTGCTCCTATTTTGTAAATATTCTCTAACTTAGTTTATTTTTGATTTTCTGAAAAAATTCAGGAAAAGTCAAATTTTTGCATAGGTCACGCCCGTGTACTATGGGTCACGCCCGTGACCAGGGCGTGATACGTCAATTTCCCGTGAGATCAGTCGCAAAAGTGAAGAAAAAGTGTTACACGCCGTGTCACACGGCCGTGTCGAATGTGACACGGCCGTGACCGGGCCCGTGTCAGCCTGCTCGACGATTTTCTGCTCGACGTTTGTCGACCCAACAAGGACACGCCCGTATCCCATGAGCGCTACGCCCGTGTAATGTGACACGCCCCGTGCCGAAGCTTGTGATCACTATCTCTCGACATTCGTCGACACGATCTGACACGCCCGTATTAATCGCTCTCGACATTTTCCGCTCGACAACTTCCAGACTCGACAAACTCTCTCGACATTTTGCACTCGACATTTGTCGACTCAACCCGCCACGCCCGTGTCCAGATTCGACACGGGCGTGTACTCCTCCACCTAGCCTGATAAACCACCGCCGACGACTTTTAATGCAAACGACGCCCAGTTCAACCTCCCCGACACGCCCACCGTCACGCCCACGACTAGGGGCGTGACAGCCACGTGGATCTCCCGAAGTCAACAACATCGTCAAATCGAAGAATTCTGATGATAAATAAAGCCGACACGCCCAATGTCACGCCCGTGACCGGGGGCGTGACCGCCGCGATTTCAGCCGCCAAGTCAAATCTCAAATCAAATTAACGGCCTCCATTTGAATAGTGGCGACACGCCCCCTGACACGCCCGTGTCAGAGGGCGTGTTCCATGAAATTTTTTGCCTATAAATTCCAGTATTTTGTAAGGATTTCTGTTCCACTTTTTTGAATCGCTTTACTTAGAATAGGGCTGTTCTTGGAGGCTGTTTATGCAATGTAAGGGTACTTTCTCTCCCCCCTTTTATTTATTTGTTTTTTTTGCTTTATTGTAACCTTTTTTACTTGATAGAAATGTTTCTTTTCTCCTCTATATTGTATGAAAATCCGTCAAAGCGCCCTACCTTAAGTAATTTTTCGTTCCTTTTTTTTGTTTTTTATGTTTTTCTTTAGCTTTGTTAACTTAGTTTAACTTAGGAATTTATCAATTTTCTAGCCGTTATAATCGCAAAATTATTTTCATGCACCGTACTTGTTTAGGTTTAGTTTATTATTTTTACGTTGTTTTCATTCCTATGGGTTTATAAAAATATTTTAAAATGTAGTTTTTACTTTTCTTTAACTTAGCATGTTTAGGATCGTAAAATTTTTCATTTTCTTTTAGTTTTATTTATACTTTTTATGTGTTTCTATAAAGTTATAAGAATGAAAATATAGCTGTTTTGATTTTTCAAGCACTTCATTTTACCTTTTATTTTCAAAAACTTTTGCCCCTTTAATTTTTATTTCCTCTTTTTATTCATTTCTACCGCATTCTAGCGGTAGAAATGTAATCATTTTAATTATTCGAGCACTTGCACTTTTCGTTTATTTGCAAAAACTTTTGTTCTTTTAAATTTTATTTTCACTTTTTATTTATTTCTACCGTATTCTAGCGGTAGAAATGTAGTCGTTTTAATTTTTCAGTCACTTAGTTTTTCCTATTTTTTTGTACGTGTGCGTGCATGTATGAGTTAGTTTAAATTGCTTACTTTCAATTCTGTAGAGTGTGTGCGTGTGTTGCATTTATTTTCGCCTACTCGTTAAGAGTTAAATGACGTGCTTTAATTTTCTCCTACTCGTTTGAGTAGGACTTGTGTGTGTGTGTTTTACTTTCAAGTAGAGTGCGTGAGTGTTAGCATTTATTTCCGCCTACTCGATAGGAGTTAAATGACATGATTTTATTTATCGCCTACTCATTTTGAGTTAAATGGCAGGTCTTTATTCTGTAATTATTTAAGTAGTACTTGTACTTGTATTTATTTTCGCCTACTCGATAAGAGTTAAATGACAGGAATTAATTTTTCTCCTACTCATTTGAGTAGAGTTTGTGTGCGTGCGTTTTGATTTTCAGTAGAGTGCGTGAGTGTGTGCATTTATTTTCTCCTACTCGTTTGAGTTGGACTCGCTTTATTTTGTCTCGCCCACTCATTTGAGTCGGGACTTGTAATTTTACTGCTTTCATTTCAGTCCTACTCGTTTGAGTAGGACTTGCAATTTACTGCTTTTCTTTACAGCTTTCCTTTACTGCTTTCCATTTACTGCTTTAGTTTTCTGCTTTTTCGCCGCAAGTCGTCCCCATTCCGATGAGTGGCTAACCGTTCTTAGCCCTCAGTATCGAAGAGCATTGGGACAAATAAAATTGCTTTAAATAATAAAAGGTCATGTTTTTCTAGTTAATTAAAATTAACTTAAGGTTTGCGTAGGGTTTACGACGTGTAAGACCATATATCGATGTGTGGGTCCTATTTCCGTAATGCATACGCTAGCCAGCCGAGAGGCCGTGCGTATGCACCGATCACCCCTTGGTTAAGAGAGTTCCGCACTAACCCTCGAGAGAGGAGGCGCGCCAACTCTACCGGATTGGGTTCCGCACCCAATAGCGGGGTTCTTAGCGTAATGCGGGCGTTAAGAGGAATCCTTCGTCGGACGAGAGCCCGGTCGAATATTCTTAGCCTTCAGGTGAGCGATAGTCCTAGAGATAGGTGAGCTCATTTTAGTGGAACCTCCACGGCCAAGTCTCCGCCTTAATTAATTAGAAATTTAGGATCTCTTTTTATTAAAAGTATATTTTAGTTCAATTTTATTCAGTGCCATCGAGCTAAGCTCTTCATCGGCTCCACCTTTTTAAAGCTCTTTATTTTCTGTCTTTTTTCCTATATATATATAAAATTACTCGACAAGTAATTATCGGTAAAATAATAGTCCCCTCCAGGGAAGAGTAGAAATAATCGAACCAACCCCGAGAATAATACGACCTCAATATTACACACCGGAATATCCTGTACTACACACGATTGGTGCACTTGCCTCCTTTCGTTAAAACTCGATCCAACCTTTTTATATCCAAATTAATAAATCAGCGCGCCCCGTTTTCATTAAAAAAATCCAAATCCGCTTTTCGTAAATAAAACCGCAAGGGGCGTCGTGAGCTCGTAATAATTTTTGGAGTTTTAACCCGCACCAAGTTTTTGGTGCCGTTGCTGGAGATCGAACCTGGGTCACCTGCGTGAAAGGCGGGAATACTCACCACTATACTACAACGACCAAAAATGGCCACCAAGTTTTTGGCGCCGTTGCCGGGGACCATTCGTGTCGTTATTTCGAACTCCAGAATATTATTAATTTTACATATTATCTATATACAAAAAAAATGGCCACCAAAAAGAAAATTTAAATTAATAATAAGTATTATATGTAAAAACATAAACAATAAATATATAAAAAAATTACTTCAAAAAAAAACACTACAAAAAACTTTAAAAAAATTTAAAAATTATGTTATACTAAAATTATATAAATAAAATGACGTCGTTTTCTACTACCAGAAACTAACTAACTAACACATTCCATAAAAAAAAACTTAAAAACTAAAAATCCAACAATCTAAAACACTTAAAAACTAAAAAATCAAAAAAATCTAAAAAACTTAAAAACTAAAACAATCCAAAAATTTCAAAAACTTAAAAACTAAAAAAATCGAAAAATCTAAAAAACTTAAAAAAAAACCAAAAATCCAAAATTTTTTAAAAACTTAAAACCTTAGAAATTAAAAAACTTTAAAACTTAAAACTTCGAAATTAAAAAACAAAAAACTTAAAAACTTAAAAACTAAAAAAAAAACTTTAAAATTTTCGTCTATATTTTTTGTTTTTAACTTCTTCCTTTTCAAACGCAAAAGAATTTTTTTTACAAAATAACTAATAATAATCAACACTTAAAATAAATAAAACTTTTTGTTGTCGCTTCGTCACATCACACTCTTGTGCACCCTAGGGCATCGCTTATTTGTCCCACTCAATAGTTAAGACGTTAGCTTACGAGTCACTTACACAATTTCCCCCTACCGCCCGCACACTTTAGGCCGAGTTTATCTTTTTCTTTTTTTTTTTCTGTTATATTTTTGCATTTTCTTCTAAATAATGCAGGATTTCAACCCGGGCCTCCCCGAACTCGTGTAAGGGTAGTTCCGACCCCCTCCCCTTTATTTTGTACATATTTTATTTTGTCTATTATTCGTTCCGCATACTTAGATTGCAATATTGGGGACAATGTTGGGTTTATGTATGAGGGTGTTTTTCTATTCTGCATTTTTTATATTCTGTACTTAGCAAAAAATACAAAAAAATGCGAAAAAAAAAACTTCAGAAAAAAAGTTTCATTGTTTTTTTATAATAATCTAAACACTTGAAAAAAAAATCATAAAATCACAAAATTAAAAAAAAATTATAAAACAAAAAGTTCAAAACAAATTTTCATAAAATAAAAATTCAAAAAAAAGTTTATTTTACATTGTAATTATTTTTGTATAAATATATAATCTTTCTCTTTCCTCCCCCACTCTTCTTATTTGTAAAAGCTCGCTTTTTATCAAGCCCGCGACGTTCGACTCATCGAACCAACCACCTAAATAAGAGTCTGTTCGCGGGCCCTTGAATTTTTACCTTGTACTTTTTTTGTCAAAATTTTCTTAATACAAAAAAAAAGATAACTATAAAAATAAAAAAATAAAGATAATAAATCAAAAAAATAATTCCAAAAAATGATAAAAACCCCAAAAAATTTAAAGAAATGATAAAAACTCTAAAAAATTCCAAAAAAAATATTTTGTTAATTATGTAACGAATAATTCGAATATCTCAATTCTTAACCCTTTTCGCTCTCGAAAAATTTAGTTGCGAGTTAATTTATAAGCGAAGTTTTGTTATTCTTTGCTTACTATTCGATTATTAATTGAAGATCGATATATTTAGATATCTGGGGTTAAGTTTCAAAATTTTTTTTCTATGCCTTTTTTATTTAAAAAGAGACTTATTTTCACATTACTTCTACTTATCTAAATAGTTGCATATTTATTTTGTTAGAAATAACGATCTTAGATTTCAAGTTATGATACTTCAAGCTTTTTTTTGAAATATGAGAACGTTTAATTTACTAAGGTTGCTCTCAAAAACATTTTATTAAACCTAGTTTTATTTTTGAACAAAAATCTATCATTTTTTTTCATGTCATACTTGACATGATTTCGATCCTTAAAAGATCCTATGTCAATGAAAATAAGATTTCGTTCCGTAAACATAAGCATCCAATATTTGAAAAGATTATATGCTATGGAGTAAGAGGATAAAATTCATTACTCCTATACATATACATTGGATTTTTATGAAGTTGTTTAAAAAAACTTTTATGTTATGGAAAATAAGATTTCATTTTCCTAACATCCATGTTCAAAAAAAAATTTTTAGAGGTCCGAGCGAAAAAATATACCCTCGCCTCTAAAATTCAAGCCTTCTTCATATACCACGATATCCTAGTCCGCCAATTTCAAAAAGACTCTAGATTTAATTTTAAAATCTTTTTGACAGCATAATTTGTAAATTAAATTATTTTCTATAATTCTTACAAGCTCAAGTTTTCATAAATCCAATCTATTTTTGTTAGCCTAACAAATAAAAGTTTTTGCTATCTATTCTATTATATAAGAAGTTTTTAATTGAAACTCTTAATTTATTTAAATTTTTGGCATAACTTATGATTTAACTCTAAAACCCCGGATATTTATTTAGATCTTTCTTTCAATTAATTCAAACGGTAGCTAAACTTAGGATTTTTTTATTTCATTTTTAGTTCATCTCCAACTTTTGCTCTGGAATAACAAAAGCTTAAGTATGAGGATATTTGATGAGTTGTAAATATTCCTAATTTGATGTACATTAAATAAGTTATTTTACTTTATTTTTGTTATTTTTACTTAATTTTGTGTAATAAATTGCTCCTATTTTGTAAATATTCTCTAACTTAGTTTATTTTTGATTTTCTGAAAAATTTTAGGAAAAGTTAAATTTTTTCATAGGTCACGCCCGTGTACTATGGGTCATGCCCATGACCAGGGCGTGATACGTCAATTTCCCGTGAAATCAGCCGCAAAAGTGAAGAAAAAGTGTGACACGCCCTGTCACACGGTCATGTCCAATGTGATACAGCCGTGACCGGGCCCGTGTCAGCCTGCTCGACGATTGTTCGCTCGACGTTCGTCGACCCAACAACGAAACACCCGTGTCCCATGAGCGCCACGCCCGTGTAATGTGACATGCCCCGTGCCGAAGCCCGTGATCACCATCTCTCTACATTCGTCGACACGATCTGACACGCCCGTGTCAGCCAACCCGACACGCCCGTGTTACTCGCTATCGACATTTTCCGCCCGACAACTTCCAGACTCGACAAACTCTCTCAACATTTTGCACTCAACATTTGTCGACTCAACCCGCCACACCCGTGTCAAGATTCGACGCGGGCATATACTCCTCCACCTAGCTTGACAAACCGCCACCGGCGACCTTCGATGCAAACGACGCCCAGTTCAACCTCCCCGACATGCCCACTGTCCGGCCCGTGACTAGGGGCGTGACTGCCACGTAGATCTCCCGAAGTCAACAACGCCGTCAAATCACTGAATTCTGATGATAAATAAAGCCGACACGCCCAATGTCACGCCCGTGGCCGGGGGCATGACCGCCGCAATTTCAGTCGCCAAGTCAAATCTCAAATCAAATTAACGGCCGCCATTTAAATAGTGTCGACAGACCCCCTGACACGCCCGTGTTAGAGGGCGTTTTCCATGAAAATTTTTGCCTATAAATTCCAGTGTTCTGTAAGGATTTCTGTTCCACTTTTTTGAACCACTTTACTTAGGATAGGGCTGTTCTTGGGGGCTGTTTATGCAATGTAAGGGAACTTTCTCTCCCCCCTTTATTTATTTGTTTTTTTTGCTTTATTGTAACCTTTTTTACTTAATAGAAGTGTTTCTTTTCTCCTCTATATTGCATGAAAATCCGTCAAAGCGCCCTACCTTAAGTAATTTTTCGTTCCTCTTTTTGTGTTTTTATGTTTTTCTTTAGCTCTGTTAACTTAGTTTAACTTAGGAATTTATCAATTTTCTAGCCGTTATAATCGTAAAATTATTTTCATGCACCGTACTTGTTTTGGTTTAGTTTATTATTTTTACGTTGTTTTCATTCCTATAGGTTTATAAAAATGTTTTAAAAGGTGGTTTTTACTTTTCTTTAACTTAGCCTGTTTAGGATCGTAAAACTTTTCGTTTTCTTTTAGTTTTTTTTACACTTTTTATGTGTTTATATAAAGTTATAAGAATGAAAACATAGCTGTTTTGCTTTTTAAAGCACTTCATTTTACCTTTTATTTTCAAAAACTTTTGCCCCTTTAATTTTTATTTCCTATTTTTATTCATTTCCACCGCATTCTAGCGGTAGAAATGTAATCATTTTGATTTTTCGAGCACTTGCACTTTTCGTTTATTTGCAAAAACTTTTGTTCTTTTAAATTTTATTTTCACTTTTTATTCATTTCTATCCCATTCTAGCGGTAGAAATGTAGTCATTTTAATTTTTCAGTCACTTAGTTTTTCCTATTTTTTTGTACGTGTGCGTGCGTGTATGAGTTAGTTTACATTGCTTACTTTCAATTCTGTAGAGTGTGTGCGTGTGTTGCATTTATTTTCGCCTACTCGTTACAAGTTAAATGATGTGCTTTAATTTTCTCCTACTCGTTTGAGTAGGACTTGCGTGCGTGTGTTTTACTTTCAAGTAGAGTGCGTGAGTGTTAGCATTTATTATTGCATACTCGGTAGGAGTTAAATGACAGGATTTTATTTACCGCCTACTCATTTGAGTTAAATGGCAGGTCTTTATTCTGTATTTATTTAAGTAGTACTTGTACTTGTATTTATTTCCGCCTACTCGATAGGAGTTAAATGGCAGGACTTAATTTTTCTCCTACTCATTTGAGTAGAATTTGTGTGCGTGCATTTTAATTTTCAGTAGAGTGCGTGAGTGTGCGCATTTATTTTATCCTACTCGTTTGAGTAGAACTCACTTTATTTTGTCCCGCCCACTTATTTGAGCCGGGACTTGTAATTTTGCTGCTTTCTTTCAGTCCTACTCGTTTGAGTAGGACTTGCAATTTACAGCTTTCCTTTACTGCTTTTTCGCCGCAAGCCGTCCCCATTCCGATGAGTGGCTAAACGTTCTTAGCCCTCAGTATCGAAGAGCATTGGGACAAATAAAATTGCTTTAAATAATAAAACGTCCTGTTTTTCTAATTAATTAAAATTAACTTAAGGTTTGCCTAGTGATGGCCCGCGAACAGACTCTTATTGTGGTTGGTTCGATGAGTCGATCATCGCGGGCTTGCTAAGGTAGGCAAGTGCACCTATCGCAAGTAGTACTCGATATTCGGGAGAATACCGAGTTCGTATTGTTCTCGGGGTCGGGTTGACTATTCTTACTCCTCCAGGAGGACTATTATTTTACTGAAAGTAAGGTGGAGATTTTAATTAACTAAAGACAGGGAAAATAAAAGAGCGAAAAACGATTTAGAAAAATTCGATGAAGGGTTAACGCTCAACATCAAATCAGATTAAGACTAAAATAATTTATAATAATTATTGAACTTAGTTTTCAAATTAATAAAAGGCAACTTGGTCGTGGAGGTTCCACAAATGTGAGCGCACTTATCTCTAGGAATATTGCTCACCTGAACGCTAAGACTATTCGACCGAACGTTAGTCCGATGAAGGATTCCTCTTAACGCCCGCTTTACGCTAAGAATCTCGTTATTGGGTGTGGAACCCAATCCGGAAGTATTACGTATGTCCTCTCTCGAGGGTATGCACGCAACTCTCTTTACCCAGGGGTGATCTGTCCATATGCACGACCTCTCGGCTAGCTAGCGTATGGATAACGAAAATAGGGCCCACACATCGATTTGTGGTCCTACGCGTCGTTAACCGTGGTAAACCTTAATTCCTAAAATTAAAGTGAAAATTAAGAAATTTAATTATTTCAAATCATTTTTTAATGTCCCAATGCTCTTCGATGCCGAGGCTAATAGCGATTAGCCACACATCGGTATGGGGACGGCTTTATAATTTGGTGAGGCGCGAGTTCGTAATTAAACGCTAAATGATTATAAAAAGAAGACATGAAAATAACAAACATTTAGAAAACAGAAAAGTTAGTTAAAAAGAGAACTCACACACACATCAAATTATAAATAAACAAAAAAAAAACTACTCTACAAAAAAAAAGAAAAATTACAAGTACTACTCAAACGAGTAGGCGGGAAATAAGGGCGCGCCATTTAACTCTTAACGAGTAGACGGAAAAGAAAAAAAGGAAAATTGCAAGTCCCACTCAAACGAGTAGGCAGGAAATAAAAGCTCGCCATTTAACTCTTAACGAGTGGACGGAAATAAATGCGCACACACACACACACACACTCTACACGAATTAAAAGAAAGCAATAAAACTATCTCCTACACACACACACTCTACATAATTGAAGAAAGCGATAAAAGAAAGCATGAAAATTTATCTCCTACACACACACACTCTACATAATTGAAGAAAGCATAAAAGAAAGCATGAAAATAAAGCTTGAAAATCTATCTCCTACACTCACACACTCTACATAAATTGAAGAAAGCATTAAAAACTATTCTCATACACTCACACACACAACATGAAGGTTAAAATGACAAAGTGAAAAACTAACTCATACACTCACACACACAAATTAAAAACAAAATGAAAGTTACCTAAAAATTAAAACATCTTCTTTTTTATACTTAGATTTTTCCAAAAACAAATAAAAAAAACAAATTAAAACAAAAGAACAAAAGTTTTTCAAAATAAATCAAAAACTAAAGCCTTTCAAAAATTAAAATTTCAACTTTTCATTCTTATGATTTCATAAAAGCTATTAAAAAGTGAAAAGAAAATGAAATGAACAAAAAAGGTTTTACAATCCTAAAACAAAGCTAAGTAAAAAAAAGAAAACAAAAACACTTTAAAAATCACTTTTATGAATCATAAGGATGAGAAGAGCTTAACACACCATATTTGATTTGGACATAAAATCTACTACAAAAACCAACATGAAGACTAGTTAAAAACATGAATAATGAACATGTTACACTCATACACACACTTGATAAAGAGAAAAACAAGGAGATACAAAGGGATAAAAGGAGAAAGAGATGAGCCACCCATATGAATTTTTTCATGCCATGTAAAGAGAGAAAAACTAACATTTTTATTAACATAATCAAACTATTACAAAGCTAAAAGCTAAAGCAAAAACAAACATGAAAGGAAAGGGGGAGAAATCTCCTTACATAGCACTTGAATCCACGGATGTAGCCCACAAAACACACTAAAGTTGGCTCAAAAAAGTGAACCATTGGCCCTTAGAGAAATGGACAATTTATAGGGAAAAAAAATCAAAGTACACGCCCTCCGACACGGGCGTGTTGGGGGGGGGGGTGCGTGTCAGTACTGTGCGCGATGTGATCCGGCGATTTGACGTCATAGTTGACTTTGGGCTGGACACGTGTCGGTCACGCGGCGTCACGCCCCAGGTCACGGGCGTAACTCTGGGCGTGTCGCGGAGGTAGAACTGGGCGAGGGTTGCGTTGAAATGTTACTGCGCGGGTCTTGTCGGCTAGGTGGAGAAGGGCACGTGGTGCGCACACCTGTGTCTCTGTCTACACGGGGCGTGTCGGGCTGGTCGACGATCGTCGAGTGAAATTCGTCGAGCTTGAGGGTCACGGGCTGGGGTCATGGGGCGTGTCATTCAACACGGGCGTGACCCCGGGCATGAC
Organism: Platanthera guangdongensis; assembly: GCA_039583875.1. Lineage (NCBI taxonomy): Eukaryota > Viridiplantae > Streptophyta > Magnoliopsida > Asparagales > Orchidaceae > Platanthera > Platanthera guangdongensis. Next base: position 175,875,590 of record CM077163.1, on the reverse strand, counting down.
TAACTTTTACCTTCAAAAACAGCGGTTTTCCACGGGTTTAACGTGTCACGCCTTGGTCACGGGCGTGACCCAAAGTACACGGGCGTGACATGTTAAAATTTTGACTTTTTCCTGAAAATTTCAGAAATCAAAATTATGGTTATGTTAGGTAAATATTTACAAAAAGGAGCAATTTATTAAATGAAACTAACTAAAAAAAGCAAAAATAAACTAAAATATCATAATAAAAACATAGAAAAAATGCATATAATGAAATAGAAAAAATTATAACTTATCAAATACCCCAATACTTAAGCTTTTGCTATTCCAGAGCAAAAATTTGAGGTGAACTTATAAGGAATAGAAAAAATTCTAAGTTTAGCTATCGCTTAATTAATCATAAGAGAGATCTAAATAAATGTACGGGGTAATAAGAGTTAAGTCCTAAAATTACGTAGATGATTTAAATAGCGCAAAAGTTTTGGCCAAAACACTTCTTGATGTAATCAAATAGAAATCAAAAATTGTACTGGTTAGATAAACAAAAATAGTTTGGAATTATATGAACTTTAGCTTATAAAAGTTTTACTGGAAATAATGCAATTTATAAATTATGCTCTCAAAAAGATTTTTGAATTAATTCTAGAATCGTGAAATTGGCTAAGGGGGTTGACGTTGATATATGAAGAGGGTTTGAATATTGAGGTGAGGTAAATTTTTCTCGAACCTCCATTTTTTTCTTTTGGATTATTAGAAAAATGAAATCTTATTTTCCTAATATCATTTTTTAACTCCATATTAAAATTGACCCAATGTATATGTGTGGAAGTAATGAATTTTATCATCTTACTCCGTATCATATAATATTTTTAAATTATTGGTTACCTATGTTTACGGAACGAAATTTTGTTCCCATTGACATAGGATCTTTTTATAATAATTGTTTTTTGTTGGGATAGAAATTTTATCATGCCAAGTAAGGCATGATAAGAGGAGAAAAAAAACTAGATTTTTAATTAAAACATTTTTGAGAGCAACCTTAATAAATTGTACGTTCTAATTTTTCAGAAAGCTAAAAGTAAACATAATTTAATTCTATAGTTGTTAGTTTCTAACATAATACACGTGCTCCTATCAATGAAAAATTGAAGTAGTGCCTAAAATGATTTCGCTATTTTTAACAAAGCATAATGAATTCTTTAATACTTAACCCCGACTATTTAAATATTTCAATCTATAATTAACAAACAAATAGCAAACAAAGAATTAATAAAATTCACATATAAATAAACTCAAAATAAAATTTTTGGATAGCAAGAAGATTAAGAATGATATATTTGATTTATTTATTTCAAAACAACTTTTTTGGATTTTTAGAGTTTTTATCATCATTTCATCATTTTTTGTTTTTAATTTATTATCTTTTTTTGAATTTTTGTTTTGATTTACTCATTTTTTTGAATTTTTGAACTATTATCTTTTAATTAATTTTGTTTGGGTTTTTATGCTTATGACTTTAATATATACATATACATACTAAAGATGCATAAAACAAAATTTTAGATTTTTGAGTTTTGAAATTTTTTTTGTATTTTTTTAAGAAAATTTTTATTCTATTTACAAAGATTGGGAGAAAAAGAAAAGTTATTTACAAGAATGAGAGGGAAAAGGAAGGGGGAGAGAGAAGAGTATTTGCATAAAAATATTTACAAAGAAAAATATTTACAAAGTGAAACTAAATATTTTTGGAATTTTTTTAGATTTTTTAGTAAAATAATTTATAGATTTTAAAGTTTTGAAAATTTTTTTGTATTATTTTTTTTAAGAAAATTTTCATTCTATTTACAAAGAGTGAGAGAAAAAGAAAAGTTATTTACAAGAATGAGAGAGAAAAGGAAGGGGGGAGAGAGAACGGTATTTACAAAAATAATATTTACAAAAAATATTTACAAAAATAATTTCAAAATGAAACTAAATATTTTTGGAATTTTTGTTTTATAAGTTTTTGGGATTTTTGTTTTTAAGGATATTTACAAAAAGTTTTACAAAATGAAACTAATTTTTTTTTGGATTTTAGTTTTATAATTTTTTGGGAATTTTTGTAATAAAAAGAATGGAAAAGAAAAATTTTTGGATTTTTCATTTTAAAGTTTTTTTTGTTTGTTTTTTTCATTTTGAAATGATGAAAAATAGAAGTGCAGAAAGTAAAGCACGAAAATACCTCCATACTTAAGTCCAACATTATCCTCAATGTTATAACGAAAGTATGCGGAACAGACAGGAAATGCAATAAGTACAAAGAAAATAAAGAGAGGGGGGATAGAAGCTTCCCTGAAACGCATTTGGGGAGGCCAATCAGAAACCCTGCATTTATTAGAAAAAACAGCAAACATAATAAGGAAAGAGCGAAAAAAATAAGCGAGGGATGCCTCCCAAGGGCGCTTTGTTTATAGTCGTGTAACTTGACTATTTTGATGGGTTTATAATGTGGAGGAAAGTTATGGTTTCGTTAAAACCGATCACTGAATCGCCTGCTATATATAACTTTAGCTGATGACCGTTTACTTTAAACGAACCTTTTTCCGGGTGGGAGACGAGTACAGTCCCATATGGAAAAACTGTTGGGGCATGCATTCCACGCTTCCTAGTTTGCTAATAACAAATCTTGTTTGTATTTGATATTTGGATGTTTTTTTGCTGTGGAGATAACACAGGTGTATGAAAGTCCACCTAGTGTCAACTACCTTCACCTATGGGGGGGGGGGGAATAGGTGACGTGCAGCGTTTTTGCGGAATTAAAATTATACCTGCACACGAAAACAAAACAACACAGCAAAGAAGGTACACATGCAATTTATAGTGGTTCCCCGATTTGGGTACATCCACTTTCCCCCTTCGACCTATCTCCCAACAAGGGACGACTCGGTCACTTCACCAACAGGATTGAAATCAAATCCTTGCACTATCGGAAGGAACCCTTCCACACGTAGGAGTCAACACTCCCACAACACGGGTTGCACCCAACCCTTACAACTAGGAACCAACGTTCTTTTACAACAAAAATGAAACTAGAATGTATAAGAAATACAAACAACTTTTGGAGACTAAGGTGTCCCTCTTCGTTCGATGACTTGTTCTTGAAGTCAACGAAGAGTCCACAACACTAGATCTCTCTTGGAGAGAATCTCCCCGAAACCGGCGGCGACAAGAAGGGCAGCGGCTTGGTTCTCGAAAACGGCGGCGACAATGGTGTGTGACTGCTGTACTTTGGAGACTCAATCTTCATAGCAAAACTAGCAAGGTCTACCAACGGTCACACTAGGATCGATCGTCTCGATCGATTCGGAAGGGGAAGGTTTTCCCGATCAACGAATCAAGAGACAAAGGATCTCTGGTTAGACGCGTGAGACGCTACGCTTGGCTAAGCATCTGTCGCCGGAAGATCTAGACGAATCACGATCAAACGGCCGGCGATCGACAAGCACGAGCGGCGATGGTGGCAGAGCAGGTATAGCGATTTAGGTCAAGGTCGGCAGCTCAGCTTCGTCTTTTTCTGTGTATCCTTACTGTTCAAAATACGCGTGTATTTATACGGTAGAATACTCCATTATGACCGTTATGGGTCCCACCTGAAGAAACCCTAATTCCGGTTCAAAATAGAGCCTTAACATTTGATCCGGTCCAGTGGTATCCAGAAAATTGCCCAAGTCAAATTCGGTGAGAATCAAAGGTGATTCTCGACGAGTCGACGAGAATCAGCCGGTGATTCTCGACGATTCGGCGAGAATCACTAGTGATTCTCGCCGAATCACTTGATGATTCTCGACGATTATTACTTAGCGCCAGATTTGCACGCTTTGATATAGCCGGATAGAGATGGCGAGAATCAACCAGTGATTCTCGACGATTCGGCGTGAATCACTAGTGAGTCTCACCGAATCGGCGAGAATCACTTGGTGATTCTCGTCGAATAATACTTGGATGATTTTTCGTCTTTCCGCCTCTGAGCTGCTCTTTGACTCATCCTTGCTCCTTGTCTGCTCTTGCAATATCACAGCCCTGTACTTGAAAATAAGTACACTCCAATAGAGAGAGTACACGTAGGCCAACACACTGATCTGCTCAACGAGGTATTACGTCGTGCAGACCCGTGTATATTGACCTACTGCACCCTGACATTGGTGTGCCCTTAGCATGGAATAACTGCAAGCACAACTTGAAATATTTTATCAAATACATTGTCTATTTACCTTAGCTTGTTCAGGGGCTTCTTCAAATCAGGTACGTTGTGGATACAATACCCAACAATCTCCCCCTATTTGAAGAAGCCTAAACCCTACAAGCTAAGGTGAATAGAGCGTATGGGAATGAAAATCATAAACTTGAAATTGAGTTGAGAGAGATATTCATTACCAATACTAATTTCTTGAGAGCAAACTTGGAGCCACCTTAGCCTTAGCCGAGAGGGTTCTCCCCCTTTTCAGCTTCTGGAAATCTGGGTCTGTTGCATTTGACCCCTTGCTCCCCCTCAGTACTTGCACCTGTGCTCACACTTGAGTTCCTGGCAGAGGCTCCCCTAGATGCACGAGCCTGGAGCTTCTGTAGTCTTCATTCCTCATAGTTTAGCATCCCCAATTCAGTTTTGAAAAGACTGAACTTGGCCTCGTCTAAGGGCTTTGTGAAAATATCTGCAATCTACTTGTCCGTGGGGACATAACAGAGAGAGATGTCCTTGTTCTCCACGTTCTCCCGAATGAAGTGGTAGCGCACATCAATATGCTTCGTTCTGCTGTGCGATACCGGATTGTTGGCAATTGCAATTGCACTGGAGGATTCGCAGTACATTGGTACTTCCTTGAACTGAAGGTCGTAGTCGGCTAACTGGTTTCTGATCCATAGGAGTTGGGCGCAACAGCTGCCTGCCGAGATGTACTCAGACTCAGCTGTGGAGGTAGCTACACAATTCTGCTTCTTGCTGTTCCATGAGATAAGCCTTCTTCCGTGGAATTGATACGTCCCAGAAGTGCTTTTCCTGTCATTCCTACTCCCTGCAAAATCAGCATCTGAAAAAACTATTAGCTCGACATCATTGTTTCTCGGGTACCACAAGCCAAGATTGGGAGTACCTTTAACGTATCTTAGAATTCGCTTTGCAGCGACATAGTGAGATTCCTTAGTGTTTACCTGATATCTTTCACAGACACATGTGGAGAACATGATATCCGGTCTACTGGCAGTAAGGTAGAGCAGGGATCCAATGATGCTTCTGTATTTGGTTTCATCGAAAGGTTTACCTTTCTCATCCTTATCCAGAGACATAGTGGATCCCATTGGAGTCCTCATAGAGGTTGCATTCTCCATACCGAATTTCTTGAGGAGTTCATTTGTGAACTTCGTCTGAGAGATGAAGATTCCATCCTCAGACTGTTTCACTTGAAGTCCCAAGAAATACTTTAGCTCTCCCATACTGCTCATTTCAAACTTTCCTTGCATAAGTTTAGAAAACTTTTTGCAAAGATTGTTGTCTGTTGAGCCGAATATAATGTCATCGACATAGATTTGCACCAGCAAAATCTTGCCTTTGACTTCCCTGAGAAACAATGTCTTATCTATTTTACCTCTAGAGAACTTGTTCTCAAGAAGAAAACTAGATAAAGTCTCATACCAAGCTCGTGGAGCTTGTTTTAAACCATATAGAGCTTTATTAAGAAAATATACATGATTGAGATAAGTAGGATTGATAAAACCTGGGGGTTGAGCGACGTATACTTCCTCTTTCAGGTCTTCGTTCAAGAATGTTGATTTCACATCCATTTGATAGACTGTGAATCCTTTGTGCGTTGCATACGCCAGGAACAATCTGATTGCCTCGAGCCTTGCCACTGGTGCAAAGGTCTGGTCGAAGTCAATCCCCTCCTCCTGTCTTTAACCTTGAGCCACCAGCCTGGCCTTGTTCTTTATGATGACACCATATTCATCCAGTTTGTTTCTGAAGATCCACTTGGTGCCAATCACATTCTGCTTGTGGGGTCTAGGAACCAGCGTCCAAACGTTGCATCGTTCGAATTGATGTAGTTCATCTTGCATGGCCAAAATCCATGCCGCATCTTTGTTCGCCTCGTCGAACTTCTTTGGCTCAACCTGTGACAGGAAGCTAAGATGCAAAATCTCGTTAATAGTACCTCTTCGAGTTCTGACACCGTCACGAGGATCTCCGATGATCTGATCTCTAGGATGATCCCTCACGTGCCGGAGCTCTATAGGTCTGGCGTCTGGAGCTTCGACTACTTCTTGGGCTTCCCCTTCTTCTAAGAGATTTGTTCCATTTTGATCTTCAACATTCCCAGTTGACGTTGAGGTGGAAACTTTGACGTACTTAGGGGTTTCATCTTTGGCGGTCTCATCGAGACTCAGCTGTTCAAGTCGTGCACCTGCATCTTCAAGAATACCGCTGGAAGAATTGCTGTTAAGCAAACTTCCTTCATCAAATACAACATTAATTGATTCTTCTACCACTAGGGTTTTCTTATTGAAGACCCTATATGCCCGACTATGGGAATTATAGCCCATGAATATGCCTTCGAAGCATTTTTCACCAAATTTAGTACGCGGGTGCTTCCCATTATTCAGTACATAGCATCTGCAACCAAAGATCCTCAAGTAGGACATGGTTGGTTTCCTGCCTCTCAGTAGCTCATAAGGCGTCTTACGATGATGCTTGTTGATCAATGCTCGGTTTTGTACATGACAAGCTGTATTGACGGCCTCTGCCCAGAAGTATTCAGGGAGAGAAGCGTCTTTCAACATTGTCGTGCAGGCTTCAATGAGAGTTCTATTTCTCCTCTCCGCAACTCCATTTTGCTGAGGAGTGCGCGGGGAGGAAAACTCATGAAAGATACCTTATTCTTCACAAAACTCTGTCATAGCACCAGATTCGAATTCTGTTCCATGGTCACTTCTGATTTTGACCACTGAGCAGTTAAATTTGTTCTGAACCTGCTTGACAAAACTAGTGAAGATGTCAAATGTATTCGATTTTCGTTTTAAGAAGAACACCTATGTAAACCGAGAATGATCATCAACTATCACTAGCGTATAGGACTTGCCTCCCAAGCTATGAACTTGCATTGGACCAAACAAGTCCATATGTAGAAGGTAAAGACATCGGGAAGAGTCTTTGTCTGCAATGCTCTTAAAGGTAGCCCGAGTCTGTTTGCCCATCTGACATGCAGGACAGGGGCTATCTTTGATGCACTTGATAACGGGAGCATCCCTTACTAAGTTTTTAGAAAACAACATACTAATTGTTTTGAAATTAACATGTGCCAATCTCTTGTGCCATTGTTTACAAAGAGATGCACTGCCTGTTGCCACTAGGCATACGGGGGTAGATGAATCTAAACTAAGAAAATTTAAGCAGAAGATATTTCGGCTCCTAATGCCTGTTAATACCGTCTCAGAAGAGGCACATGATATTATCAGGCATTTATCCTTGCAGAACTTAACGTCATAACCTTTGTCACATAACTGACTTACACTGATCAGGTTATGGTTTAACCCTTCAACATAAGCCACGTCGGTGATAGAGATTATACCGTTGGAAATCATACCGTAACCTCTGGTGACTCCTCGATCTGACCCCCCAAAGATGACTTTGGGTCCATTCGCGACTGGAGTGTAATCATGCAGCAGGCTTCTTGTCCCAGTCATATGCCGGGAGCATCCACTGTCCAAGTACCATATTGGCGTTTTGGTGGCCTTTGGACATTCCTGCAAAACAAAATTAATTTCCCTTAGGAACCCAATCGAACTTGGGTCCTAGATTCTTGGTTAGCATACTCCCCCTCGGGTGGTTAGCCCTACGAGTGGTCGGCCTCGCATTGCTAACGTATGGAGTCTCGTTATACCTCGGATTAAACCAACAATCCACGGCAAAGTGACCGACTTTGCCACAACACCAACAGTCAAATCTGTTGTACCTCTTCCTAGACTCCTGCTTTACCCTGGGAATGGTGGGTACAACCGGGGCCTTGGATCTGGAGGTGGAGGCCTCATAGTGATTGCAGTCACACGACTTCTTCACCCTCTATTTCTTCAGTATAACAGGCTTGGCTCTTGGTGCCTGCTTTCCATTATGGCCGCTAGAGAATTGACCATAATCTCCCATGTGGATTTCCTCATAAGGTGCCTTGAAGGCACTCTCACCGAAGTTCCAGGGAAAAGTCCAACCATCATATCGACTCTTTGGCTTTGCAACCGAGGGCCGGAAATGATGACCAAAGGTTGATTCAAAGTCATGTTGGTTGCAAGGAAAGCTAGGCTTTCTGAACGCAACGGGACTGAGCGGAGCCTTTCCCTTTTCAGCAGCAGAGGCCTTCTTGGCGGCCTTATTCTTCCTCTGGTTCCTGTTTCTCCTGGATGAGGAACCGGATACCCCTACATGCCCCAAGCCAGCTCCTTTGGCCTGAGCAGAGAAGGTATCAACCACTGGAAGAACTGTTTTTGGCATAGAGAAGCTCTTGACGATCTTCCTTTCTGCCGCAAGTTGTTCTTCCAACTTGTCGACTTCCTCCTGCTTAAGATCAAGGAGCTTAAGAGACTCTGAATGCTTTGAAGTCAGGTCTAGGTGCGCCTGTCGGAGAGAGATCAAACTGGTGATCTCTTCCCTTAGGGAGACACTCTCACCCTTAAGGAATTTCACTTCCTTTTTCTCAGCCTTCAATCTCTTACGACACTCCTCGAAAGTGTTGAGCAGAAGTTCATACTTCTCGAGGAGCTCCGCTTCATGGGCCGAAAGGCTATCCTCAGGGTCATCATCCTGAGACTCAGGATCAGAGTCAGAGTCGGAGAGAGAGGTGTGAGCTTTTACCTTCCCAGTAAATGGGGGGCATTCTCCTTCTGAGTCGGAGCGACCCACCAACCCGAAGTAGGCTTCCTCATCATCATTGGAGTCTGAGGAATCAGATTCACTTAGTGTCTTTGGCTTTTTGGCGATGTAGCTCCTCTCTTTCTTCTTATCTCTAGAAGACTTGTGCTCCTCTCCCTTCCCCTTTTCTCTCTTGCCTTGGTGGCAGTCGGCCATGATGTGTCCTGGATTATTGCATCCAAAACAAATAATGTCAGAGGAGCGATGTTTGTTCGGTTTAGAAGCATACCTGTCAGAAGAATAATTTTTCTTCTAATGCTTGGAGGAGGAGCCGTCTCTCTTTCTTTGATTCCTCATCTTGAGGAACTTCTTGAATTCTCGGGTGATGAGGGAGAAATCCTCCTCAGACAGCTCTGAACTGGAGGAGCATGGCTCGGAGTCCTCCTCCTTATCCTTTTTCCTGGCACGGTATGAAACCTCACCCTTGCCCTTTCTGGAGTGAATGGCTTTTAGGGCCATAGTCTTTTCCTTGGCAGCAGCCTTCTCTGCTTCTTCTTCTGCCTTGCTGGAGTTCAGTTGAAGCTCATAGGACATCAGCTTCCCAAACAAAATTTGCGGGTCTGTTTCAGCAAGTCTGCCAAACTCTCGGATGGCGCAGATCTTTGTGTCCCATTCCTTAGTCAGGGACCTAAGGAATTTATCATTAAGTTCTCCATTAGTGAACACTCTTCCATATCCTTTGAGGGCATTGACAATCTTGAGGAAGTTCTTGAAGGTGACTCCGATCTCTTCCTTAGGCCCTTGTCTGAAGGCCTCATATTTCTGGTTTAGAAGGGATCTCCGATCATCCCTCACTTCATCAGTGCCCTCCATTAGGATAATCAGGTAGTGCCAAATCTCCTTTGCTGTCCTGCAATTGCAGAAGTTCTGCATCATTGAGTCATCGACCGCGCTTACCAGAATGTTCTGTGCCTTCTTGTCAAGTTCCCACCAGCACCATCTCATCCTTGTCCATTTCAGAAATTTTCTTTGGCACTTTCTTGGTAGGATCAATGGTGGAGACCTTAGTGGGGACATAAGGTCCCTCCTCCACGATCATGAAGAGTCGAGGATCAACTGCTTCCATATAGAACCTGATCCTTTCCTTCCAGATAGGAAAGTTGAGCCTGGTGCACACTGGGATCTTGCCTGTGTACTTGATCCCGTCCATAGTAGACGTTTGCCTTCTTCTTGACACTAGCGACAGGATTCTACTCAAGGTGTGAACCTTTTTGATGAGTAACCTCGCTCTGATACCACTTGAAAGTCCACCTAGTGTCAACTACCTTCACCTATGAGGGGGGGGGGGGGAATAGGTGACGTGCAGCATTTTTGCGGAATTAAAATTGTACCTGCACACGAAAACAAAACAACACAGCAAAGAAGGTACACAAGCAATTTATAGTGGTTCCCCGATTTGGGTACATCCACTTTCCCCCTTCGACCTATCTCCCAACAAGGGACGACTCGGTCACTTCACCAACAAGATTGAAATCCAATACTTGCACTATCGGAAGGAACCCTTCCACACGTAGGAGTCAACACTCCCACAACACGGGTTGCACCCAACCCTTACAACTAGGAACCAACGTTCCTTTACAACAAAAATGAAACTAGAATGTATAAGAAATACAAACAACTTTTGGAGACTAAGGTGTCCCTCTTCGTTCGATGACGTGTTCTTGAAGTCAACGAAGAGTCCACAACCCTAGATCTCTCTTGGAGAGAATCTCCCCGAAACCGGTGGCGGCAAGAAGGGCAGCGACCTGGTTCTCGGAAAAGGCGGCGACAACGGTGTGTGACTGCTGTACTTTGGAGACTCAATCTTCGTAGCAAAACTAGCAAGGTCTACCAACGGTCACACTAGGATCGACCGTCTCGATCGATTCGGAAGGGGAAGGTTTTCCCGATCAACGAATCAAGAGACAAAGGATCTCTGGTTAGACGCGTGAGACGCTACGCTTGGCTAAGCTTCTATCGCCGGAAGATCTAGACGAATCACGATCAAATGGCCGGCGATCGACAAGCACGAGCGGCGACGGCGGCGGAGCATGTATAGCGATTTAGGTCAAGGTCGGCGGCTCGGCTTCGTCTTTTTCTGTGTATCCTTACTGTTCAAAATACGCGTGTATTTATACGGTAGAATACTCAATTATGACCGTTATGGGTCCCACCTGAAGAAAACCTAATTCCGGTTGAAAATAGAGCCTTAACAATTGATCCGGTCCAGTGGTATCCAGAAAATTGCTGTACTTGAAAATAAGTACACTCCAATAGAGAGAGTACACGTAGGCCAACACACTGATCTGCTCAACGAGGGATTACGTCATGCAGACCCGTGTATGTTGACCTACTGCACCCTGACATTGGTGTGCCCTTAGCATGGAATAACTGCAAGCACAACTTGAAATATTTTATCAAATACATTGTCTATTTACCTTAGCTTGTTCAGGGGCTTCTTCAAATCAGGTACATTGTGGATACAATACCCAACATTGTATAACTAATATTTGTTTGGTGCTGAATCAGGTCAGATTGAACAAGAGCAATATCGCCAGGCGATATTTGGTATCACGCCTAGGCGATAGCGCCACTCGACACAACACCGCTCGCCACTCGACGCAATTCCGCTCGACGAAATCATGGCTTGGAGATATCGCCAGGCGATAGTAGGTATCGCCAGAGGCGAGAGTGTAACGCCCCGGATTTTTGATTACGTACGCATGATGGGCGTTACGTTGGTTTTCACTGTAGTTTGAGCATGGTTTTTCCCGCGGGCTTGCGAGTGGCTGTTTTGTTTGCCGAGTTGCACGATTCCCCAGCAAACCGGAGTCCATATGAGGGACTCGGTGAGGCCTCTTAGGGAATGCTTGCACTTTTTCGCGCCCGGGTAATGTAGCTCAAAATAAGTTGCTGGTTCAGGAAACAAAAAAGGGTAAAAAGTGCTTGAGGCAAAAATGGTCTAGGACGTCTTAGAAACATTTTTCACAAAAGGGAAAAATGGTCGTTTTTGTGCGAGACACGCCCCCTAACACGGGAGTGACCCAGGCCGTGACCTGGGCGTGACCTCCTTGACTCGACGATTTTTCTTGCGTCGAGTTGAGCTCGACGAATGGAGTACACGCCCCGTGACACGGGCGTGTCACGGGCCGTGTCCCGCTTCGTCGAGTTTCGAGTATCGAGCGTCGAGTATCGAGCGTCGAGTATCGAGTGTCGAGTGTCGAGAGAGGGGACACATCCTGTGACACGGGCGTGTCACAGGGCGTGTCAAGATGGGTCGAGTGTCGACACTTTCTGTCGACGAGGTGTCGAGACACGGGCTACACGCCCTAGGTCACGGGCGTGACCGACCCATCACGGGCGTGTACCCGGCCGTGTACCGTGTGGATAAACGTGGAATTGCCGCCTTTCGGCGCCGCTTATAGTACACGCCCTGTGTCACGGGCGTGACACAAGGCGTGACCGGCCCGAAAATCAACTTTTTCCAGTTTTTTGTGCCGTTCATTTCCTTGATCCTGCATCGAACGGTTCAGCTCTGTTCTGGAGGAAATAAGTCCGAAACAGAGACTTGGGTTTCTCATTTCATCTTCATCTTCTTCTTCATTCCCAAAGAGAAAGCAAGAGAGCAAGGGAGCAAGCAAGGCAAGGAAAGAGGAGAGCAGCTGTCGCGGCATCACCTCGGTTCAGGCAAGCGGTGTTCTCCACCCTTGCCAATCTTCGTTCTTGCTTCAATTTTCCATTTTCCTAGCTTTAGATCTTGTGTTGAATTCTTCCTTAAATTGCTCTTTCAATTCCCCTATGCGTATTTGTTCTTCTTGATTCAAATTATGATCAATCCTCTTGTTTGTTAATTTGATACATGTAGCGAATTCCTTATGCTAAATGACCTTGCTAATTCCCTATGCTAAAATTCCCTATGCTAAATGCAAATTAGCTAATTCCTTATGCTAATTCCCTATGCTAAACGACTTTGCTCTCCCATGTTTAGGTTTGTGATTCATGTAGTTATCAACTTTCCCTATGCTAGATTATTTCATGTAGCTAATTTGGTTCATATTCATGTAGCCTATCAGATAGATGTGATTTTTACTTGATCAAAAACATATGATTGTGTTCCAAATATGTGGTTTATGTACTTATGTTAATCAAACTCTATATGTAATTCTTCTTGGATACAAGGCCTATGACCTTTTTCATGTGATGAAGTTCGTCAAACTCTACGTTGGAAATTGGTAGTCGTGTGTAAGGGCGATGAAAGGAAACGTGTTACCTTGGGTTATGGGGCGTTTTGCGAGGCGACTTTGTGAACCATGGCAGGAGCGTTTGTGTGAGAATTTTGCAAGGGGTGGTGTGGTTTCAGCCTGTGGCCACCGAGTTTTGTTTTTGTGGTTAGAGAGACCACTTTGGCCCCGATTTGGGCTTGTTTTGTTTGGTGCGTTCCACTTTAGGGCCGCCACCGATAAGACCCTTGCGAAATTGAACTTAACCGCTGCTTATGCTTCCCTAGTATCGTAGTTTCTTGTCCTATGAATGATGGAATGGACATGTGTTTTGCCTTTTGCTCCTACGGTTTGAGCAGGACTTGATGAACTTGTACGCACTTGGTGCGGTTGACCCTTTGGAATGACATTGTTTACTACATGTACGCACTTGTTTTATGCACTCTTTTGACTTATATGACACATCTCTGTGGGGTCGGTAAGCCCTTTCGTGAAAAATTATGACATTCATGCTCTCTTTTGTATAGCTTGGTTGATTGCTGAGGTATTCTTTCTTGAATGCCTCAGGTGCAGGTTGTAGCCGGTTGAGCGGCTAGGTTGGTTGGTGGCATTTCCTGGGAGCTAGCCGAGCATTCATAGCGAGGTAGTTCTTCTTTTTGTTGTACAGACATACATGGGCCCCAATGGGTTCGTGTCAGCTTGTTGGCGCCCATTGGTGGTTTTCTTTTGTGTAAATATGAACTAGACTGCTAATGTACCTCACTTGGATGGCATGATATGTACTTGCTTTTGGGATGGTTTTCTAGTAGGTTGCATTAGATATTTTGAAGTTAACAAAACCTACTATTGTCTATCATGCATACATGTTTTGTTTAACTAACACATACTTTCCAAATGACGTAAACAAAGAGGAGTTCTTATAGTAGTATCACTCTAGACTGCATATAGGAGCTCATCATAAATACACAAAGTATTTCCGTCACGTACAAATACAGTTTTACTATCTAAGGCCGAGGGATACAACCATTTAATCCAAAAGTTTTCTTACATTTCACTGTTGAATTTCAACTTATAAAGTAAGCGTCAAGAGTTGCCTGAGCGTGTGCAGTTATCCCCTGCACGACGTGGCATCCTAACCCGTAGTTCCTCTTGATCTGATACGATATGCTCGTTGAGGAAATGCGGGTTGTGACAGTTGGTATCAAAGCCAGGTTTGCTTGACATTTGGTCGGGCAAACTTTCTCTTTGATTTTGTGTTTCTAAGCATCATCTCATACACACACCGAGGTTCCATCAGTATGTCTGGGCCGAAGCACGTACACTACACTCATGGCATGAACAGAAGTATACGGGGCATATTATGTAGTATGGGATGCATAATATGTGGTTGTATATGGATCCACCATAGGGGCAACATGTGAGGGTTATGTAGTATGGGATGCATAACCTCACCACATGGATGCGACTAGCACATTTTCTTTTATTCGTTGCATGCAATGCTATGTAGTATGAGATGCATAGCATTGTGATGCGTACGACCGCTCATGACATGCATTAAGGCTTTTTTTAGATTGCATAGCACAGCACGCATAACATAACATTGCATGAGCACAACGTGCCAAACTAAGACGTACATGATGACACGTGTACACACATGGTTTTGGGTCAAAGAAAGTCATGCATTCATGGTTTAGGCACAAGTTCGTGGGATGACGGTGAGTCATCTTTAGGCTAGGCATACCATCATTCTCAAACTCCCAAAGCAAGTTAGCAGTTGATGTTCATATTTCTTTATGTATGGTCTGTGCATAGCCGTTGTGTGTTTTGTTGGGTTTGAGCTTGATAAGAGTGAACGTGTTATAGGATGTCGAAGCGTCCAGTGACAAGGCAAACTTCACAATCCGAGGGCGAGTCTTCGGGCGCGCAGAATAATGCGCTGATGGATAGTCTTCGCCAAAGTAATGAGACTTTGACGAGGCAGGTGCAGGAGGTCCAGTCCCAGCTCCAAGCTATGTCATCCGCGATGTCTGGGCTGGCACCAAGAGGACAAGAGGCGGTTAGAGGCCCCACTAGTTCGACTCCTTCAGTGGCAGTGACACCCCCAGTTGTAGTTCCTCCTGCGATGACTTTCATCTCGCAGTTTCAGCGACTTGGACCACCGACGTATGATGGAAAAGCAGACTTCGTGATCTTGGATGATTGGGTGATTACGTTGGAAGAAATGTTTGTGTATGCTGGTGTGACCGAGGACCAGAAGGTTATGCTTGCTGCCTATCAACTTAAAGGGTTGGCGAAAGGTTGGTGGTTACGAGAAAAGGAAGGCCTAGGGGCGGGCTGTTCGTGGGAAGTGTTTAAAGAAATGGTACGGCGCAAGTTTCTACCGGCAGTGGAAAGGGACCGCCTGATGAATGACTTCTTGTACTTGAAGCAGAGGAAACTCACAGTTAGTGAGTATGAAATTGAGTTTAACAAGTTAAGTCGGTTTGCTCCGAGCTTGGTGACTACGGAAGCTGATCGAGTCAAGAGATTTTTGGGCGGACTCCGCAGCGACGTGCAGCAGTTCGCAAGTGCTTATGGAGCGACAAGTTACACTACAGTGGTTGAGGCGGCGTTGAAGGTAGAAGCTATCGAAAATGCCAAACAAAGAGGGCAGCAGATGAGGCAGGGCAAGAGACAGCTGGTGGGAGAGAAAATGTCCCACGAGTCAGACATAAAGAAGAAGAAGGAACTATGTAGCTTCTGTGGCCGAGCCGGTCACCCGTTTGAAAAATGTTTCAAGCGGTTGGGGATGCAAAAGAAGGAGCAGGTGCACGCCATTCAGGGTGCGCCAACCAGAGACTTGGAGTATACATTTTGTGGGAGAAGAGGTCATGATGTGAGCCGCTGCTGGGCCAAAGACAAGGTATGCTTCCAGTGTGGCAGACTAGGACATCTTCGCGCAAGGTGCCCACAGGTTCAAGCTGTGTTGCAACCCGCACCACTCCAGGCTTTGCCTCCGCCTCCGCGCTTGGACAAAGGCAAAGGGAAGTTGAATGTGGTCTCTTCAGAGGAAGCGCAGATGTCACCGCAGGTTATCTCAGGTTCGATTCAGTCCTCTGGTTCAAGTTTTGTGTATTCCTCTTATGTGTAGTTCTTAGCATAGCATATATACCTTATAGGAAACTTTAAGGTAAAGAACCGTTGGGCGCGTGTTCTCTTTGATTCTGGCGCGACCCATTCATTTGTGGCTCGAACCTTTCTGGATCGATATCATTTGACACCAGAGCGAGTGGGGAATGCGTTTTTGGTGAAATTTCCTTCCGGCGCTTCTGTGGTGGCTGACTGGGGTCTTCTTGATTGTCCCATTTTGTTGGGGGATTTCATAGCAAGAGTTGATTGCAAGGTGATCGATTTGGACGATTTTGACGTCATTCTGGGCATGGACTGGTTAGCCCGTTATGATGCCGTCATCCAGTGCAGAGGAAAGCGCTTGGATTTTATTAAGGATGATGGTCAGCCAGGAAGTGTGTATGGTGATTCTTGTCAGGATTCTGCAGGGATTTCGGCGGTATGTGTTCGGACTTTGTTTGTTTCCGACTGTTGTGCTTGTTTTGTCTCCGTTGTGGGGACGAGTGCTGTTTTGCCGCTTTTGGAGGAGATTCCTGTTGTGCGTGAATTTCCAGATGTTTTTCCTACTGACCTTCCTGGTCTACCCCCTAATCGTGATGTCGAGTTTGTTATTGATTTGGAGCCGGGTACGCGACCGATTGCGAAAGCGCCGTACAGGATGGCCCCGCGTGAGCTAGCAGAGTTGCGTACACAGTTGGATGACTTATTGGCAAAAGGGTTTATCCGGCCGAGTTCATCACCTTGGGGTGCACCGGTGTTATTTGTGAAGAATAAAGATGGGTCGATGCGCCTTTGCATCGATTACCGGGAGTTGAACAAGGTGACAATTAAAAATAAGTACCCATTGCCAAGAATCGATGATTTGTTTGATCAACTGCGTGGCAGTTCTGTATTTTCGAAGATTGATCTCCGCTCGGGCTATCATCAGCTCAAGGTCTGGGAGTCTGATATTCCACGGACTGCATTTCGATCACGACATGGTCATTTTGAATTCCTTGTGATGTCGTTTGGTTTGACCAACGCACCATCAGCCTTCATGGATATGATGAACAAGGTGTTCAAGGACTACTTGGATAAATTTGTGGTGGTTTTTTATTGATGATGTTCTTGTCTACTCCCGCAGTGCTGAGGAGCATGAACAGCATCTGCGATTAGTATTGGCCACTTTGCGAGATCAACGGTTATTCGCCAAGCTAAGCAAATGCGAGTTTTGGTTGCCGCAAGTTGCTTTTCTGGGTCATGTCATTAATCACCATGGTATTTCAGTGGATCCCGAAAAGATTTCTGCAGTCATGGAATGGAGAAGACCGGAAACACCCAAGGAGATTCGAAGCTTCTTGGGCTTGGCCGGCTATTATCGCAGATTTGTCGAAGGTTTTGCGACGTTGGCCGCACCTTTGACTCGATTAACCCAAAATAATGTGGCGTTTGAGTGGAATGACAAGTGTGAGGTCTCATTCCTAGAACTCAAGAACAGGTTATGTACCGCTCCTGTGTTAATCTTGCCAACAGAAGGAAAGTATTATGAAGTGTTCGTGGATGCGTCGCACGTTGGACTTGGATGTGTGTTAATGCAAGACAAAAAGGTGATTGCGTATGGGTCTCGGCAGTTGAAAATTCATGAAAAGAATTACCCAACGCATGATTTGGAGTTTGCAGCGGTGATATTTGCATTGAAGTTGTGGAGACACTTGCTATATGGTGCACAGTGTAAAATCTTTACAGATCATAAAAGCTTGAAGTATGTCTTCACGCAGAAAGAACTTAATTTGCGCCAACGGCGATGGCTTGAGTATGTAGCTGATTATGATGTGGACATTCAGTATCATCCGGAAAAAGCGAATGTTGTAGCCGATGCTTTGAGTCGGAAGACGGGGAAATTATTTCATCTTTCCGTCGACCGTCTTGTAGAGGAATTTCTATTGTTGGATATTGCGGTGGGCAAATATGACCCGCAAAGTTAGTCGGCAATAGAAGAACCGTCATGGCTGGTGCTTGCAAGACAACATCAAAAAGATGATCCTGATCTTTTACATTTATTTCTTCGGACTGAAAAGGATGAATTACCAGATTTTGCGATTGATGGTGCAGGCACGTTAAAGTATCGTGGGCGATTTTGTATTCCCGCGGTTGGGGATATTCGCGAGATGGTGTGTAAGGAAGCCCATGGCGCAAGTATGGCCTACCATCCAGGCTCAACAAAAATGTACCGTGATTTGAAACAAATTGTCTGGTGGTATGGAATGAAAAGAGATATAGCACAATTTGTCTCGGAATGTCATACGTGCAAGCGGGTGAAAGCTGATCATGGGAAGCCTGGTGGCAAGTTGACACCATTGGAGATTCCAACCTGGAAGTGGGAAAGCATCTCAATGGATTTTATTACCGGTTTACCAAGATCTCCCCGAGGACATGACTCCGTGTGGGTGATCGTGGATAGGTTGACCAAGTGTGCTCATTTCATACCCTTTAAGGTCAACTACCCGATGAAGACCATAGCGGAGCTCTATTTGAACGAGATCATCCGACTGCATGGTGTGCCTATGAATATCATTTCAGACCGAGATTCCCGCTTTACCTCTCGTTTTTGGCGCAGTCTACAAGAGGGGTTGGGGACAGATTTGCGATATTCCACGGCTTATCATCCTCAGACGAATGGCCAAACCGAAAGAGTAAATCAAATTGTAGAAGATATGATTCGATGTTACATTCTTGAGTATGGCGGAGCATGGGATGAACGTTTGCGGCTTATGGAATTCGCGTATAATAATAGCTATCAAGAAAGCTTGCAAATGGCTCCGTTCGAAGCGTTATATGGGCGACGATGTCGGACCCCACTCTTTTGGACTGAGGTTGGTGAGTGGCCTTTGTTGGGTCCAGAGGCGCTCGAGGATATGGAAGTTGCAGTACGACTTATTCGGGAGAAGCTCCGAATCGCCCAAGAGCGATATGAAAAGTATGCCAACCGACGAAGGTCGGAATTAGAATTTGCGGTGGGGGATTCTGTTTTCGTGAAAGTCTCCCCAATGGTTGGGATTAAACGGTTTGGGAAAGAGCGCAAATTAGACCCAAGATTTGTGGGTCCCTTCACGATTCTTGCGCGAGTTGGAGCATCCTCCTACAAACTGGAATTACCCGTGAACTTTCCTGGTGTTCACAATGTGTTTCATGTTAGCCAACTTCGCAAGTGTGTGCGGAATGACAAGCAAGTGTTGGACGTTGTGCCGCAATTAGCGCCCAACCTTTCTTATGAGGAGATGCCCATCCGGATATTGGACTCCCAAGATCGCGTGTTGCGGAAAAAGAAGATTCCTATGGTAAAGGTGTTATGGAAAAATCAGGATGTGGAAAGCGCGACGTGGGAACTCGAATCAACAATGAGGGCGGCTCATCCTCAATTGTTCCCGTAGATAAGCTGGTATGTGACTTGGTGTTTGATTGCATTCATGTTTTTAATTGGTTTTGTGAAAGTTTCGAGGCGAAACTTTTTGTTAGGGGGAGTGATTGTAACGCCCCGGATTTTTGATTACGTACGCATGATGGGCGTTACGTTGGTTTTGACTGTAGTTTGAGCATGGTTTTTCCCGCGGGCTTGCGAGTGGCTGTTTTGTTTGCCGAGTTGCACGATTCCCCAGCAAACCGGAGTCCATATGAGGGACTCGGTGAGGCCTCTTAGGGAATGCTTGCACTTTTTCGCGCCCGGGTAATGTAGCTCAAAATAAGTTGCTGGTTCAGGAAACAAAAAAGGGTAAAAAGTGTTTGAGGCAAAAATGGTCTAGGACGTCTCAGAAACATTTTTCACAAAAGGGAAAAATGGTCGTTTTTGTGCGAGACACGCCCCCTGACACGGGCGTGACCCAGGCCGTGACCTGGGCGTGACCTCCTTGACTCGACGATTTTTCTTGCGTCGAGTTGAGCTCGACGAATGGAGTACACGCCCCGTGACACGGGCGTGTCACGGGCCGTGTCCCGCTTCGTCGAGTTTCGAGTATCGAGCGTCGAGTATCGAGCGTCGAGTATCGAGTGTCGAGTGTCGAGAGAGGGGACACGGCCTGTGATACGGGCGTGTCACAGGGCGTGTCAAGATGGGTCGAGTGTCGACACTTTCTGTCGACGAGGTGTCGAGACACGGGCTACACGCCCTAGGTCACGGGCGTGACCGACCCGTCACGGGCGTGTACCCGGCCGTGTACCGTGTGGATAAACGTGGAATTGCCGCCTTTCGGCGCCGCTTATGGTACACGCCCTGTGTCACGGGCGTGACAAAGGGCGTGACCGGCCCGAAAATCGACTTTTTCCAGTTTTTTGTGCCGTTCATTTCCTTGATCCTGCATCGAACGGTTCAGCTCTGTTCTGGAGGAAATAAGTCCGAAACAGAGACTTGGGTTTCTCATTTCATCTTCATCTTCTTCTTCTTCATTCCCAAAGAGAAAGCAAGAGAGCAAGGGAGCAAGCAAGGTAAGGAAAGAGGAGAGCAGCCGTCGCGGCATCGCCTCGGTTCAGGCAAGCGGTGTTCTCCACCCTTGCCAATCTTCGTTCTTGCTTCAATTTTCCATTTTCCTAGCTTTAGATCTTGTGTTGAATTCTTCCTTAAATTGCTCTTTCAATTCCCCTATGCGTATTTGTTCTTCTTGATTCAAATTATGATCAATCCTCTTGTTTGTTAATTTGATACATGTAGCGAATTCCTTATGCTAAATGACCTTGCTAATTCCCTATGCTAAAATTCCCTATGCTAAATGCAAATTAGCTAATTCCTTATGCTAATTCCCTATGCTAAACGACTTTGCTCTCCCATGTTTAGGTTTGTGATTCATGTAGTTATCAACTTTCCCTATGCTAGATTATTTCATGTAGCTAATTTGGTTCATATTCATGTAGCCTATCAGATAGAGGTGATTTTTACTTGATCAAAAACATATGATTGTGTTCCAAATATGTGGTTTATGTACTTATGTTAATCAAACTCTATATGTAATTCTTCTTGGATACAAGGCCTATGACCTTTTTCATGTGATGAAGTTCGTCAAACTCTACGTTGGAAATTGGTAGTCGTGTGTAAGGGCGATGAAAGGAAACGTGTTACCTTGGGTTATGGGGCGTTTTGCGAGGCGACTTTGTGAACCATGGCAGGAGCGTTTGTGTGAGAATTTTGCAAGGGGTGGTGTGGTTTCAGCCTGTGGCCACCGAGTTTTGTTTTTGTGGTTAGAGAGACCACTTTGGCCCCGATTTGGGCTGGTTTTGTTTGGTGCGTTCCACTTTAGGGCCGCCACCGATAAGACCCTTGCGAAATTGAACTTAACCGCTGCTTATGCTTCCCTAGTATCGTAGTTTCTTGTCCTATGAATGATGGAATGGACATGTGTTTTGCCTTTTGCTCCTACGGTTTGAGCAGGACTTGATGAACTTGTACGCACTTGGTGCGGTTGACCCTTTGGAATGACATTGTTTACTACATGTACGCACTTGTTTTATGCACTCTTTTGACTTATATGACACATCTCTGTGGGGTCGGTAAGCCCTTTCGTGAAAAATTATGACATTCATGCTCTCTTTTGTATAGCTTGGTTGATTGCTGAGGTATTCTTTCTTGAATGCCTCAGGTGTAGGTTGTAGCCGGTTGAGCGGCTAGGTTGGTTGGTGGCATTTCCTGGGAGCTAGCCGAGCATTCATAGCGAGGTAGTTCTTCTTTTTGTTGTACAGACATACATGGGCCCCAATGGGTTCGTGTCAACTTGTTGGCGCCCATTGGTGGTTTTCTTTTGTGTAAATATGAACTAGACTGCTAATGTTCCTCACTTGGATGGCATGATATGTACTTGCTTTTGGGATGGTTTTCTAGTAGGTTGCATTAGATATTTTGAAGTTAACAAAACCTATTATTGTCTATCATGCATACATGTTTTGTTTAACTAACACATACTTTCCAAATGACGTAAACAAAGAGGAGTTCTTATAGTAGTATCACTCTAGACTGCATATAGGAGCTCATCATAAATACACAAAGTATTTCCGCTGCGTACAAATACAGTTTTACTATCTAAGGCCGATGGATACGGCCATTTAATCCAAAAGTTTTCTTATATTTCACTGTTGAATTTCAACTTATAAAGTAAGCGTCAAGAGTTGCCTAAGCGTGTGCAGTTATCCCCTGCATGACGTGGCATCCTAACCCGTAGTTCCTCTTGCTCTGATACGATATGCTCGTTGAGGAAATGCGGGTTGTGACAGAGAGCGCCACTCGACGATTTTCGTTCGACGATTTTCGTTTGATGATTTTTGTTCGACGATTTTCATTCGACGTTCGACGATTTTCATTCGATGTTGGACGATTTCATGGCTACCATTATTTCGCTATCGCCAGATGGCGATATCGAGTGCCGCGCAGCGATAGCACCACTCGATGATTTTCGCTCGACGTTCGACGAATTCGTGTCTACCATTATTTCCCTATCGCCAGATGGCGATATCTACTGTCGCTCATCGATAATGCACGATTCGGCGCTCAACATTTGTGCGATGCAAAAATGAGGAGTTCGTGGGACACGTGGCAGCAGTTACCACTATCACCCGATGGCGATACCCAGTATCGCCCGGTGATAGCGCCAGAATATAAAATCCTCTCATTTTCTGAGAAAGGGACGAATTTTTTATTACCTGGAGTGCACTTATCTTCATAGACAATCCAGAGAGCTCCAGAACTGAGAGATACTCCATACTTCTAAGAAGGCCAAATAGCGTGGAAGATTGATGACACGTGCGAAGCATTCAAAGCATCACTTGCAAGGATTCATCGGCATCTTCAGCGCTTTGTTTGACGGGAGTGTCTAGCCTAAAGTGCTCAAGTTGTTTTTGTTATTTTTTTCATTTATTTTCACATTGTAATCGGAAGGGAAATCGCCGCCTTGTGAGTGGCATCCAAGTCCTTGTGTGGCTTAGGGAGAAATCGCCGCCTTGTGAGTGGCGTCCAAGTCCTTGTGTGGCTTAGGGAGAAATCGTTGCCTTGTGTTCAGCGTCTAGATCGGGGTTAGATCTAGGGGGAGGATAGTAGCAAGATCTAGGGAGAGATACGCTTTATCCTGCCGGTTCTTGGTAGAAGAACCGGCGAATAAACTAGCAAATTATTTATTTCATGAGCCTTTGTCTCTAGCTCTATAGAGACACATTGTATTCATTGTAACTCTTTTGAAATATATCATTGTTGTTTCTAGCTTGTGTTCATTTGCTCTCTTACATTACTTTGTTGTTGTTCATTTTGTAAAGGTTGCTTAGATTGTGTAAGAAAATTAAAAAGTACCCTTATTCACCCCCCCTTTAAGGGCGCCGTAAGATCCAACACTTGGTATCAGAGGTAGGTTACTCCAAAAACGGTTCCACCACCGGGAGTAATGGCGAAAAACACGCACACGTTTTCTGAGGGGCAAGGTATTAGTAGACCTCCCTTATTCACGGGCACTGACTACAACTATTGGAAAGCTCGAATGCGATGCTTTCTAATAGCACTAGATATTGATGTTTGGGGCATGTTAGAAACATGCTACACTGCCCCTATTACTATTGTAGGAAGTGTTTCTATGGATAAACCCAAGGACAAATGGGACGAAGCTGATAAGCTTCGATATAAAAATAATGCTAAGGCAATGAACGCTTTATTTTGTGTGCTAGATAGGACTGAATTTAACCGTGTTTGTGCATGTGATACTGCATATGATATTTGGAATCTTCTTGAAGTTACTTACGAAGGAACATCGCAGGTAAAGGACTTGAAGCTTTTCCAGCTAGAATCAGAGTTTGAGAAGTTCAAGATGGAGGTTGATGAAGATATAGACTCCATGTACACGAGGTTTAGCAAGATAGTAAATGACTTGAGGATTCTAGGGAAGAATTTCTCAAATGGATATTTGGTGAGGAAAATACTTAGATCGCTTCCCCCAAAGTTTAATCCTAAAGTGACTGCCATCTCGGAGTCACATGAACTAAAGTCTCTCCAAATTGAGAATCTCATAGGCAACTTGAAAACTCATGAAGTAGAGTTGAGGATTCAACAACAAGAGTATAGCTTAGAGCCAAGAAAGAAAGCTTTGGCGTTGAAGTCCAAGAAGGAGAAGGAAAGCGAGTCTGATGAAAGTGATGATGAAGATGAAAAGAGTTTGTTTGTGAAGAAATTCAGGAGATTTATGAAAAATCCTGAAAGAAGAAATTCTTTCAAGAAATTTTTCAAGAAGAAAGAGTATGGGAATAGGAAAAGAAAATCCCAAGCTAAAGAAGAGGATGATGAAGATAGATCACCACTTGAATGCTATCATTGCAAGAAGATTGGTCACATAAAGAGCAAGTGCCCAAAGTATCTGAAAGAGCTGAAGGAGAAGCGACACGAAAAGAAAGATAGGAAGAAGGTCCTAAAGGCTGAAACGTGGGATGAAGCCACTTCTGAGATGTCGAGTAGTTCTGGGTCAGAAAAAGAAGAGGAGGCCAATATGTGCTTGATGGGAAAAAGCGCTTCATCTTATGATGAAGGAAGCAGTGTCCAGAGCGACACTGAGGTACCTCCTGAAACCTTTGATGATTTATATTCTGAATTTTTGAGTACTTGTGAGTTTTTGGATAAAAAATTGCATGAAATTAAACTGATCAAATCTGAAAATAAAGTTTTAATTAAAGAAAATAAAAAACTAAAAAATGAAATAAAAGTTCTTGGAAAGAAGAAAGTGTCTTGTCAAGAGGATTGTCCCTCTTTGACAATGATAGTGGAACTTGAGAAAGATCTCTCTAAGACTCAGACTCGGGTTAAAACTCTTACAAAAGAGAAAGAAGCCTTAGAGAGATCTCTAAAATTCTCTCAATCTCAAGTGGAAGGCAGCAAGAAGTCCTTCGCTAATCGTTGCGGCACCATAGTTACCGAAAATAATGTGTTAAGGGGACAAGTCCGAAATTTAGAAATGGCCACAAACAAATTTGGAGTGGGCCAAAAATCTCTAAATATGATTTTGGGAAACCAATACTATGGTTCTGGAAAATTCGGACTTGGATACTCTCAAGAGCACTTTCGTCCGGCAACATCCACTGTCGCCGGCGATAAGAAAAATTCCAGAAAATTTAATTTTCAGGATAAAACCAATAAATCAAATGTCCCTGTAACTTCCAGGTCAAAATTTATTTTAAAAAACCCATCGTCTCCTTTCATCAAGTGTACTAAATGTTATAAGTTTGGTCACACAACACATACTTGTAAAAATACGGGATACTGTTCAGTTAAACAAATCTGGG
Source organism: Platanthera guangdongensis (assembly GCA_039583875.1). Classification (NCBI taxonomy): domain Eukaryota; kingdom Viridiplantae; phylum Streptophyta; class Magnoliopsida; order Asparagales; family Orchidaceae; genus Platanthera; species Platanthera guangdongensis. The sequence continues at coordinate 175,850,111 of CM077163.1, read as the reverse complement.
TGCCCAAGGTTTCCACAGATTCTATGGGAGGAACCACTTGGGTAGTCAGATCTTTACTCTCATCCTTTTTTAGGTGTGTTGGCAGGCTAGGGATAAAGAAGATGTGTGGTACTTGGACTCAGGGTGTTCCAAGCACATGACGGGCAATAAATCAAAGTTCCTTAGCCTGGAGATGAAGAAAGGAGGAGTAGTTACTTTTGGAGACAACAGAAAGGGGAAAATCATCGGCATTGGAGTAGTAGGTAACAAATCATTTTCTATCTCAAATGTTTTATATGTTAAAGGTTTAAAGCATAATTTAATATCAATCAGTCAACTATGTGATATTGGTTTAAATGTATTGTTTGACTAATATTCAAACCTATGCAAAATTATTAACTCTAAAACAAATGATATTGTTATTACCGCTCCTATATTTCAAAATGTTTACATGATTAGATTTAATGACTTATCACATTCTTCGGTAAAATGTTTTATTTCTAAAAATGAGGAATTAGATTTATGGCATAGACGTCTTGGACATTCTAGTTCCAAACTTATCATAAAATTGTCTCAAAATCAACTTATTAAAGGTTTAACTTCTTTGCATGGAAATTTATCATCCTTATGTTCACCATGTCAAAAAGGAAAGTTTATGAAATCTTCCTTTAAAAGCAAAAATATCGTTTCCACCACTAGGCCTTTAGAATTGATACATATGGATTTGTTTGATCCTGTTAATACACTAAGCCTAGGAGGTAGAAAGTATACTTTTGTTTTGATTGATGATTTCTCTCGTTTTAGTTGGACAATTTTCTTATCGTCTAAATCTGATGCATTTTTAGAATTTTCCAAACTATGTTTACATGTTCAAAATGAAATAGAATTAAAAATAAAATGCATTCGTTCAGATCATGGAGGTGAATTTGATAATGAGAAATTTATTTCTTTTTACAATGAGTTAGGAATTAAACATGAATTTTCTACTCCTCGTACACCGTAACAAAATGGTGTGGTGGAAAGGAAAAATAGAACTTTGTATGAACTTGCTCGCACTATGTTATCTGAATACAAATTTCCTCGATCATTTTGGGCTGAAGCTGTTAGTACTTCTTGTTATGTTATTAATCGTGTTATGCTTCGACCCATCTTAAAATTAACACCTTATGAGTTGTATTTTCAAAAGAAACCGAATGTGTCTTATTTTAAAGTTTTTGAATGTAAATGTTTTGTTTTGAACACTAAGGATAATTTAGGCAAGTTTGATGAGAAGTGTGATGAATGTATTTTTATTGGCTATTCTTCTACGAGTAAAGCTTATAGAGTTTACAATAAGAGGACTAAAGTAGTTGAAGAATCAATACATGTTAAATTTGATGAGTTTTTTCTTTGTGTAGAAGCTAATAATACAGGTAAAAATGAAGAGCTCTCCCCTCTACAAAGGGTGGATGACGATGACAACCTTGGAGACAAAAATGAAGAAAAAGGGGTTGAACAACAACAAGAAGAAGAAGAGCAAGGAAATGTGCCTCCGAGTGAACTAAAATTTTCAAAGGATCATCCCCAAGATTTGGTTATTGGAGAACCATCAAGAGGGGTAAGTACTCGTTCATCTGTACATGAATTATGTTCAAATATGTGCTTTATTTCTGATATAGAACCTAAAAGCGTTGAAGCTGCTTTAAATGATAATTCTTGGTTTTTAGCTATGAATGACGAGCTTAATCAATTTGAACGTAATAAAGTTTGGAAATTAGTAGAAAGACCGTCAAATCATCCTATTGTAAGGGTTAAATGGATTTTTAAAAATAAACTTGATAGTGAATCTAGGGTCACTAGGAACAAAGTCAGACTCGTAGCAAAAGGATTTTCACAAATAGATGGAATAAATTTTGATGAAACTTTTGCACCCGTAGCACGTTTAGAAGCAGTTAGAATATTTCTTGCATTTGCAAGTTTTAAGAAGTTTAAGTTATTTCAAATGGATGTTAAAACTGCTTTTCTTAACGAGTATATTAAGGAGGAGGTTTATGTAGAACAACCTCCAGGCTTTGTTGATGTTAGATTTCCTGATCATGTTTATAAATTAGAAAAAGCCTTGTATGGTTTCAAACAAGCACCCCGAGCATGGTATGATAGATTGACTATTTATTTATTGAAAAATGATTACAAAATGGGCAGTGATGATTGTACTTTATTTGTTAAACATGTCCATGATGATCTTATCGTTTTACAAATATATGTTGATGATATTATTTTTGGATTCACCAATGAGAAATTATGTGATAGTGTTATTGAAATCATGAAGAATGAATTTGAAATGAGCATGGTAGGCGAACTCACTTATTTTCTTGGTTTTCAAATCTCTCAAAAGCAAGATGCCATTTTTATTTGCCAATCTAAATATATTCATGATGTTTTAAAAAGATTTGGATTTGAAAATCTCAAACAAGCAAATACACCCATGAGTGTCTCATTAAACTTAGGAAAAGATGAAAGTGGAATATCCATAGATCAAACACTTTATAGAGGAATGATAGGATCATTATTATATTTGACTGCCTCTAGGCCTGATATTATGTTCGTTGTATGTTTATGTGCTAGATTTCAAGCTAATCCCAAAGAATCACATTTAAAAGCAGTTAAACGCATTTTTAGATATCTTATTGGCACATCTAAATTAGGATTGTAGTATCCACATAACGATACATTTATATTACATGGCTTTTCTGATTCTGATTATGCTGGGTGTTCATTAGATCGTAAAATCACCAGTGGCACCTGTCATTTTCTTGGGCCTTCACTTATCTCTTGGTCGAGTAGGAAACAGAATTATGTTGCCTTATCTACCACTGAGGCCGAGTACATAGCACTAGGCAGTTGTTGTACACAAGCTTTATGGATGAAGCAAACATTAGAAGATTTTGGTATAGTTCATGAAACCATTGAATTAAAATGTGATAATAAAAGTGCAATTGACTTAACGTATAATCCAGTTCATCATTCTAGATCCAAACACATTGATGTACGTCACCATTTCATATGAGATCACATAAAACAGAATACAATCAAAGTCAATTTTATAAGCACCGATTCACAGCTTGCGGATATTTTTACTAAAGCACTTCCAGATTCCCGTTTTTCACTCTTACGATTAGAACTAGGAATTCTAGACGTGTCAAATTACTAAATTATCATCGCAAGTCACACAAAAACTTAACAAATTCCATTGTTAACATCATGAACATTACACCAAAATAAGCATTCCATAAATCAAAAGAAAAAAAACACAATTTCAACATTCCATACTGAGTCTTACATTCTTCCAGAAGAACTACCACATAACATTACAAGATCAATACTATTACAGCATGAAATCAATATCTAAGAAAAATTCCAGAAATTTCACTATCGCCGGAGATAGTGACTGTCGCCCGGCGATAGTGGCAAAATGTCCAGCATTCCAGAAATCTTCAAAAATTTCTGCTGTCCCCTCCACTGGTCTCTTCTTGATCATATACAGAACTGTGCTTGCTGCTTCGTGTCCGACGTGCTCGGCGAGTCCATGTACGGGGCGGCTCCGTGAACGGATCTTCTCATTCTGTGGCTTCGGCTGCAGTACGCTTTAACTTCAAACTTTTGGTCAGAAATTTAAAAAATTTCTGGATTCCCAAAAAGTTTTTCTTCACTTCCCTCTTATGTTCTTCGAACGACTCTCGCAAGTCGTCTAACCCTTCTCGAAACGATCCACCTCTAGGAATTGGCGGGTTTCGGATAGTGGACACTGGTTCACTCCTCCTTGAAGACCCTCCTCGTGTTGATCGGCCGATGGAAGGTGTTCCACTCATCGAATATATCATTGGGATACAATCATTGAAGTACAATTCAGGGTCAATCCACGTGTATTTCTTATATAAGATCCGTTGGATGACGGCTCCAAGTGGTAGGGTGTTCAACTTCTTCCAATTCGAACTTTTCAATCTGAATGAGTAGCGTACTATCGAGAGAACAAAATCCGCCACGTCAAACGGCTCACGTTCCAAAATCATATATGTCACATAACTAAATTGTGCCGTTATTTTACGTGTGTCTCCGGATTTTAATAGGACGGTATGCCTTAGTATTTCTTGCACTAGCCGTGCATTCTCCGTCAGGGTGGCCGTTGATTGGATTAATGTTTTGATGGAATTTCCATGCAAAACCATGTTCAATAATGTCCAATCTGTATCCTTCCGATAGTTCTCTACGACGTCTAGCGTGGTTTCATGCTCTATTAGTCCAAATTCATCTCTTAAATCGTAATGTGTTATTTCTACCATCTGTCCTTGAATTTTCGATCGAACTCCACCATTCAATTCCGTGAATCGCGGATCTTTGAGATAATTTTGTTGGAACCCCAGTTAGGATTTGGGCAAGGAACACTATTAGGGTTGCTTAGAATGACCCAACATGTATAGTCATGGGTCATAGGACTATTTCCGGACAGGTCATTCAGAAGAGCTCCAGAATTGCTGAAAGAAATGCAGTTAAGACAAAGTCAGAGAATCAGCTCGACGATCGTCGAACGCAGTTCAACGAACGACGAACTCAGGTCGACGATTGGTGGACAACACTTGCTCAGCTCGACAAAATTAGCAAGACAGTTTCTCAGCTCAACGAAATAAAAACTGAGCTCGACGAACTGCAAGCTCCGGTCGACAAACGCAGGCAAGATATTCAGCTCGACGAATCTAGCTGAGTTCGATGAATATCGAACTCAGGTCGACGATTGATGAACTCGACGAAAGCTCAGGTCGACGATTTCTGAGCAATCAGTAATAGTTGACAGAATTAATTGAGGATTAATTACAGTCAACATTCCAAGTGAAAATAGCCGTTCAAACGGTCAGTTACAGAAGAATTACGTAAGGATCAATTTCCAAAGCATCTTCACTCTCGGGAATGTTTCTTCCGCCATCAAATCTACGGAATTCAAATAGAGGGAAGAAGAGAGAACAAATATACAGATGACAGACAGAAAAAGAAAGGAGACAAAAAAGAAAGATACAGAAAGGGCAATATCACCACAATAACTATAAGCCCTAGACCAGAGCGATAACATCCATCAGAAGAAGAAGAAGAACATCTAATCACTATCAAGGGTCTTCTTATTCCCTATCACTATAGGACAACTTCAAGGACAACAAATCTCTATCTGTCAGAAGTTCCTGAAGGATACTCTGGTCCAGGCCTGAAGATTGAAGGCCTATCACCCTGAAGCAGTGCTCCAGCTTTCCCTGAACCATTCAATATCTCAGGGGGAGCTATTTGCTAACATCATATCCACTTGAATCTTCTCTCTGATTGTTGACAGAGAAGATTAAATCACTCTCTCACCACCTCCTATATAAAGGGTTGTCATCTCCCTTCAAAAGTGATTCCTGGTTGCAAGTCTCCTACCAAAAGACTTGAGTTGGTTTTTGGGGACCTGATCAAAACCCATTGGTGGCAGTCACCTGATCAAAAACCTGAGTGGATTCTTACCAGGGTGGTAGAAGAGTGGACTACCCAGATTTTGGGAACCACTACAAAATCCTTGTGTTTTTTCTGTGTTGCTTGATTTCTTGCTTTATTTATTTTGTGTTGTGACAAACTCTACCCTTTTTGCTTAAGATCTGTCACTTTCAATTGATATCAGAGCGAGGTTAAACTCCACACCTTACCAGGTTGGTTAAACTACCACACCTGAGAGGTTGTATTGGTTGTACATGCTAACACCTGAACCAAAAGATCCTTTGATAGATCTTAAATATCTTTAGAGTTATCATGACATAACTTGAAGAGTTTTCAAGCACCAGACTACCCATGTGCAATCTAGATATGCTTGCACTATGGAAGACAAAGATTAGATTTTATATGGACTCCATTGATGAAAACATCTTTAAATCTATTTTGTTAGGTCCAGCTCCACCTCAGCAAACAATAAGTCCAAATGTTGTTCCATCATCCCAATGGATAGATGCCCAGCAAAAGATAAAGATTGTTGATGCACAAGCAATGAACATTCTGGCACAATAAATGTCTGATGACATTTTTGAAGAACTTGCTGAATGTTCATCTGCAAAAGAGATGTGGGACTTCCTCACAGCTTTGGCTGCTGGATCAGCAACAGAAAGACCATTTCATGCTAAATCCTGGAGTGACTCAGATGCTTTCTCCTGTTCAACTGAGGATGAAGAAGAAGCAAGAGCAAAAGAATTTTGCCTAATGACAATAGCTGCTTCTCGCAGCAACTATGCTGCAGAATCTGAAGAATCAGAGTGTGAATCAGATGAAGAAGATTAGGTTATTTCTTCCCTTGACTCTCCTTCAGCTAAATTTAACACTGATTTCAGATTATCTCTTGAAAATCATCAGAAAATCTTAGTTCAAAATATTTTGTCGAACGGAGATCGACGACATCAATACTATTCGTCGAACTCAGATCGACGAACTATGAACAAAGATTTTGCTTTGAACTATTCAGGACTCTGTGCTCGACGAAACAAATTTAATTTGTCGAACAGAGATCGACAAAAATGGATCACAGAAAACAATTATTATCATTCTGTGAATAGAGATCAACGATCTCAATATCATTCGTCGAACTCAGATCGACGAAAATATTTTTCGTCGAACTCAGAATTTCAAAACAGAAATTTTTATTCTTTTATTTCTGATTATTTTAAAAGAGAACCAGGACCCAAGGTTTTCTGGGTCCAGAACTCCTAATATCTCCTTACAGGAAAAGAATTCAGTCCAGCAAATATACAGGATATTAGTGGCTGAATAAGTTGTGCAAGGCTATGCATATAGGGGGAGATGCCTGTAATTTAAGCTGCAAAAAATCCAGCAGTAGCAGTAGTTTTGTGGGGATTCTAGCAGCAGCAGCAGCAACAACAGATTGTAATGCTGCAGATTTGGGCAAGGATCAACAACAGCTGTAACAACAACAACAGCAATAGCAGAAGTACTTGATCCAGATTTAATTGTATTTAATTGCCTTGTATTTTACTTATATTTATGTAAATAGTGTCCTTACCCAAATAGGGGGAGAATGTTGGAACCCCAGTTAGGATTTGGGCAAGAAACACTATTAGGGTTGCTTAGAATGACCCAACATGTATAGTCATGGGTCATAGGACTATTTCCAGATTGGTCATTCAGAAGAGCTCCAGAATTGCTGAAAGAAATGCAGTTAAGACAAAGTCAGAGAATCAGCTCTACGATCGTCGAACGTAGTTCAACGAACGACGAACTCATGTCGACGATTGGTGTACAACACTTGCTCAGCTTGACAAAATTAGCAAGACAGTTTCTCAGCTCGACGAAGTAAAAACTGAGCTCGACGAACTGCAAGCTCCGGTCGACGAACGCAGGCAAGATATTCAGCTCGACGAATCTAGCTGAGTTCGACGATTGATGAACTCGACGAAAGCTCAGGTCGACGATTTTTGAGCAATCAGTAACAGTTGGCAGAATTAATTGAGGATTAATTACAGTCAACATTCCCAGTGAAAATAGCCGTTCAAACAGTCAGTTACAAAAGAATTAAGTAAGGATCAATTTCCAAAGCATCTTCACTCTCGGGAATGTTTCTTCCGCCATCAAATCTACGGAATTCAAATATAGTGAAGAAGAGAGAATAGACAGACAGACGACAGACAGAAAAAAGAAAGGAGACAGAAAAGAAAGATACAGAAAGGGCAATATCACCACAGTAACTAGAAGCCCTAGACCAGAGCGATAACAACCATCAGAAGAAGAAGAAGAACATCTAATCACTATCAAGAGTCTTCTTCTTCCCAATCACTGCAGGACAACTTCAAGGACAACAAATCTCTATCTATCAGAAGTTCCTGAAGGATACTCTAGTCCAGGCCTGAAGATTGAAGGCCTATCACCCTGAAGTAGTGCTCAAGATTTCCCTGAACCATTCAATATCTCAGGGGGAGCTATTTGCTAACATCATATCCACTTGAATATTCTCTCTGATTGTTGACAGAGAAGACAAAATCACTCTCTCACCACCTCCTGTATAAAGGGTTGTCATCTCCCTTCAAAAGTGATTCTTGGTTGCAAGTCTCCTACCAAAAGACTTGAGTTGGTTTTTGGGGACCTGATCAAAACCCATTGGTGGCAGTCACCTGATCAAAACCCTGAGTGGATTCCTACCAGGGTGGTAGAAGAGTGGACTACCCAGATTTGGGGAACCACTATAAAATCCTTGTGTCTTTTCTGTGTTGCTTGATTTCTTGCTTTATTTATTTTGTGCTGTGACAAACTCTACCCTTTTTGCTTAAGATCTGTCTCTTTCAAATTTTAAAATTCTCGGATGAGCATGGAGGAGAATGTGTCTGGAATGATAATTGACATTATTCCGGCAATTGCTAACAAGTCGTGAATATGTGCATTCCGGGCCGGGTTGAATTCAATCACCCGTCCGATTCCTATGTTAGCATTCTCTATTCCAGGGAATGTTTGATATGATGAGTATGAGTCACTCCCTGTGCTTCTTCGAGCCTTCGAACTGGAAGCCATTTCTACATATAACATTTTTTTGTTTTGGAAACCAAAATTTTTTTTACTATCGCCGTCCGGCGACACCCATTGTCGCCGGGCGATAGCGGAAATTCAGCTTTCTTCATTTCCGCTTTCAGATATGGTTTCCCCCTTCATCCAAAATACCAGATCTGCAAGTGTGTGTTCTTCAAATCAGTTTTTCAAAGACATCTTCACATATTTCACTCATACAAGCCTAGTATCTTAAGATCTCCAAATCAACATTTTAACTCTTGAAAACCTTGAAATTTTTAATCTACACTCACATGCTACACTCTCCTAACTCTTATACCCATAAAAAGAAAAAAACCAAGCATTCAAGGTAAAAATCCAAGTTTTCATACCTAGGTTTAGGGTTTCGTCGTCCTCTCCTCCGCGTTCCGCACTCAGTCTTCAGGAAACCATCTCACATTTACACAACATTATCCTCTCTAAACGTTCTTCTTATGAGAATTGGACTGAGAACTGTTTCACCAAACCTATTCACTAGTGTATGTGTTTGTGATATAGTTTGTTGAATGTTTCCATAGTTACTGTTTACTCACTTTATTTGTTCTACATTACTCACATGTCCTCTATGAGTCTCTCTTTTGTGTTTTTCCTTCTTTCGCTTCCGCCACACTTTTCCCTATCTTTTGACAATACCAAAGGGGGAGAATATTTTCAAAAGAAAGTATTCATTTACCGCAGTCTGTTCTATAATCTTTGTGCACCCTTGGAAGACACATTATTTATTTGAGTTATTTTTAATTACACTACACGAATTTCCCTATGCTTCAATTTAGGGGGAGATCACATGTAGGGGGAGTGTTTCATCCAAGAGCAATTGTGCACATACACTTGTTTCGTCATGATACTCAAAATTTTTAACATTCATGATTTCTTTCTGAATGGATTTGTTATTATCAAAAGGGGGAGATTGTTGGAGCATGCATTCCACGTTTCCTAGTTTGCTAATAACAAATCTTGTTTGTATTTGATATTTGGATGTTTTTTTGGTGTGCAGATAACACAGGTGTATAATTAATATTTGTTTGGTGCTGAATCGGGTCAGGATTGAATAAGAGCAATATCGCCATGCGATATTGGGTATCATGCCTAGGCGATAGCGCCACTCGACACAACACCGCTCGCCACTCGACGCAATTCCGCTCGACGAAATCATGGCTTGGAGATATCGTCAGGCGATAGTAGGTATTGCCACAGGTGATAGCGCCACTCGACGATTTTCGTTCAACGTTCGACGATTTTCGTTCGACGATTTTCGTTCCACGATTTTTGTTCGACGATTTTCGTTCGACGTTCGACGATTTCATGGCAACCATTATTTTGCTATCGCCAGATGGCAATATCCAGTGTCGCGCAGCGATAGCGCCACTCGACGATTTTCGCTCGACGTTTGACGAATTCGTGTCTACCGTTATTTCGCTATCTCCAAATGGCGATATCAAGTGTCGCTCAGCGATAATGCACGATTCGGCGCTCAACGTTTGTGCGATGCGAAAATGAGGAGTTCGTGGGACACGTGGCAGCAGTTACCAGTATCGCCCGATGGTGATACCCAGTATCGCCCCGCGATAGCGCCAGAATATAAAAGCCTCTCATTTTCTGAGAAAGGGATGAATTTTTTATTACCTGGAGTGCACTTACCTTCATAGACTATCCAGAGAGCTACAGAACTGAGAGATACTCCATACTTCTAAGAAGGCCAAATAGCGCGGAAGATTGATGACACGTGCGAAGCATTCAAAGCATCACTTGCAAGGATTCATCGGCATCTTCAGCGCTTTGTTTGAAGGGAGTGTCTAGCCTAAAGTGCTCAAGTTGTTTTTGTTATTTTTTCATTTATTTTCACATTGTAATCGGAAGGGAAATCACCGCCTTGTGAGTGGCGTCCAAGTCCTTGTATGGCTTAGGGAGAAATCGCCGCCTTGTGAGTGGCGTCCAAGTCCTTGTGTGGCTTAGGGAGAAATCGTTGCCTTGTGTTCATCGTCTAGATCAGGGTTAGATCTAGGGGGAGGCTAGTAGCAAGATCAAGGGAGAGATACGCTTTAGCCTGCCGGTTCTTGGTAGAAGAACCAGCGAATACACTATGAAATTATTTATTTCATGAGTCTTTGTCTCTAGCTCTATAGAGACACATTGTATTCATTGTAACTCTTTTGAAATATATCATTGTTGTTTCTAGCTTGTGTTCATTTGCTCTCTTACAATACTTTGTTGTTGTTCATTTTGTAAAGGTTGCTTAGATTGTGTAAGAAAATTAAAAAGTACCCTTATTCACCCCGCTCTAAGGGCGCCGTAAGATCCAACACTTGGTATCAGAGGTAGGTTACTCCAAAAATGGTTTTGAAAGTGCAGCTAGATCTGATATACTCTAGAGGGGGGGGGGGGGTGAATAGAGTATATGGTGCTTTGAAACTTTTTACAACAACTGTTGTAATAAGAGTGAGCAGGGAAGCAATAATAAATCTAATCACAGCACTCAGTAAAACAAAAACTAAGCACAGAAGAATCAGGGCCAGAAACAAAAATGAAAACAAGCAAAACCAGAAGACACAAGGAAATATAGTGGTTCCCCAAACTTGGGTACATCCACTCTTCTACCACCCTAGGTAGGAATCCACTGCAGGATGAGTTGATCAGGTGTCCTGGGCACCAATGAGCTTTTGATAAGGTGCTCAAAAACCAAAGCAGATTTTTTGATCAGATGTCTTGCCACCAATGAGCTTTTGACAAGGTACTCAAAAACCAAGCTCAGACTTTTGAAGGGAGTTTGAGAAACCCTTTACAGAGTTGGGGTGAGAGAATGATGGAAGTCTTCTCTTTCTCAAACAACTGAGAAGACTAAGTGGATTGTTGATGTCAAAGCTCCCCCTGAATCCTTGAGATCTTCAGGAAGAAAAGCTTTGCTGAGGGTGATAGGCCTTCAAAGGTTGAACTCCAGCAATAGATGATTTCAGCAATAGCTGAAATGTTGAATGTCTGAAGTCTGAAAATATGTTGGCCTTGAACACTTTGAAAACTACAGAGATCTGAAGATTTTTTGAGAAGGCTTGATCTCCTTGGATGAGTGTTCTTGAGAATTCTTTGTGACAGAAGATTTTTGAATGAGTCTGTGTAATCTGTATTCTCTCTCTGTATTGTGTGTGCTCTTTTTTTTTGAGAGATTCAAAAATTCTGTCTTTTATTCTCTGGTACAGAATAGAATAACATTCTCTGTCAAGAGTAGCCGTTGGCCTGCATTAATTGCATCCTTAATTGTATAATCTCTTCTGGAGGAAAGTCCATAGATATATTCCTTGAAAAATCCCTTGAAACTTGGTCCAGAATTGAATGAGAACGGCTAGGAAATCTCTGAATTAATTGCAGAATAACTCCTAACTGATTTGAATTTGAATTAAGAAATATCCTGGAAGTTATCTGAAATCGTCGAACTGAGCTCTGCTATCGTCGAGCTGAGCTCAGCGATCTGGAAATATACAGCAGCAAAATATCGTCGATCTGAGCTCAAAGATCGTCGAACTGAGCTCAGAGATAAAGTTCCAAAGTAGAGTCAAAATCGTCGACCTGAGCTCACCGATCGTCGAATGGAGTTCGACGATATAATGAAGTTGAGCTCAACGATCGTCGAATGGAGTTCGACGATCTGTCGAAGTTGAGCTAGACGATCGTCGATCGGAGTTCGACGAATCGTCGTGCTGAGCTCGACGATCAGACTTAGTCTCCAAACACAAAATCTTGGTCTTCAGGGCAGCTTCCAAACCTAGACTTCTAACCCTTATACTCAATTCTAATTGACCTATTAAGCTATACAGGAGGTCAAACAAAGGTTCCTAGAGACATAGTGATCCTGACACAAATTAGTAATAGGGTGTTCCAACAATCTCCCCCTATTTGGGTTAGGATTACTATTTACAGACTTTGGAATAATTTAAATAACAACATACAATCAGAAAAGCATAAAAACAACAGCTAGACAATCAGAATCACAGAGATATATATCATCCAGATAATCAGAAATCACAGAAGTTGTCACCTTACAATATCATTTCTTCTCTTTGCCCTTAACCATTTTAATCTCTCTGTTAGGATTGAGGGCTTCCTTCTTAGATCTGGTGTCATCTGCTGCACCTAGAGATGTTTGCTGTTTAAGCCTGGGGACCACAACTTCAGGGTGTAATTCCATGTATCTGTCAGCATCAAAGAATTTACTTGAAGCATATCTCTCTAGTTCTTTTTGTCTTTGTTCAGACATAGTAGAAATGTTGGAAGAATCTATTCCTTGTTCTCTGGCCTTTTTAATTTGGTCCAGTGCAGCTAATTCCTTTAACCTTGCAGTCCAAGCAGCTGGATTATTTTCAGGATCCTCAAAAGGTACAGGTGGCTCATACCTGTTGGAAGGATTGTCTTGAGGAGGCCTGGCAGACACAGTCTCTTTCAGCTTGTAAGGGAAAGAATCAGATGTTGTATCAGTAGAACTATGTCCTCCCCTATAATATGGGTGCTGCCTAGAATAACCTTTAGAATAGACTTGAATATCTCTCTGATTACCTCTATATCCTCCTCTCCTAGAATGTGAACCCCTGGATTGGCTTTCCCTGTGGTAAGATCTGGCATGAGGTTGATAGGGAGCCTGACTTCTGGCTGGGGGTTGACTTGCAGAGCTTCCACCTGCACCTGCATCAGGAGGAGGTGGTGGAGGAGAATGAGAGTGCTGGAATTGGGATGAACCCTTCTCATACTTTCTCTTTTTCTTCATTGCTTTTAGCTGATTTTTTGAGTATTGCATCCAGTGTTCAGTGATTGGGCAGTCATGTAAGATGTAATATGGGATATCATTATTATCTTTAACTTTAGCAGGAGGTACCCTCTTCATAGCCTTGCTCCTTGCCTTCCTTTTCCTGGCAATGGTAGCAGAAGAGTCATAAGAGTCTGTTTTAAATTCATCAGATTCAGAACTCTGGTCATCATAGAGAGAATCTATTTTCTTCATCAAGTCTTTCTTTAGTTGTTCAAAAGCAGTTGAGGCAGAAGTTGAAACAGCAGCAGCAGCAGGTGTTGAGATGGTAACAACAGGGACAGCAGCAGATGGAGAAGGTGAAGCAGAAACAACAACAACAGCAACTTCACTAGCAGCAGTAGAAACAGCAGATTCCCTAACAGAAACAGAAACAGAAACAGAAGGGACATCATCAAAGACTGCAGAAGGCTCAAATTCAGTGGCCTCTGACATCAGAATGTCCTTGGAAGATGAAAGATATGGTACCTAAACACCTAGAGGGGGGGTGAATAGGTGACCTAATCCTTTTCTAACTTTACTGGCAGCAAACAGTTTATTATCACAGATTTTTAACTTTTGCACAGCAATCACAAAGTATTCACAGCATACACAGCACAATCACAGCACAACACAGTGGTTTATAGTGGTTCCCCAAGATATGGGTACATCCACTTTCCCCATTCGCCTATCTAGCACTGTACTAGATTCGGCCAAACTCCTCCACTGTCTCAGAACCCAAATTGGTTCCTACACCTCAGGCCCAAAGCCTTACAACTCAGCTTTATCCCAAAGCCTACACTCAGCCAATCAAGGCCTACACTCAGCCAACCAAGGCCTACACTCAGCCAACAAGGCCTACACTCAGAGATCTCTATCTCCTACACTCAGGCTAACAAGCCCTACCCTCAGCCTTTATAAATACAGGCTTACAAATCACTCAGATCCAAAGGATCCTACAAGTTAAAATGTGTTACAAATAATAACTCTACAACTCAGAAATAAAAGAGGGGAGTTGAGAGTTTCTTGATGAGTTCTTGGAAGAACTCAGCTGGATTCACTCTGACTTAGCTTTCTTCAAAGCTTCTTGAGTAGAACTGAATAAGACTGAATCCTCCTGCTGTAGTTCCTTGATCTCTGCTACTTAAGATCCAGAATTGAATCTGAATCCTTCTTCTCAGCCTAGTTCCAGAGGCTGATTTCTTGGAAGGAGCCCTCTCTCTCCAACTTCTTAGATCTGCACTTGGACTGCAAGATCTTCTTGTGTTGATACTCTTGGTACCACTTCAATAATTTGTTTTTCAACAAAACTAAACTTTTGAACAATAATCTGATCCACTTGATCTTGAACCCCAGTTTCTGTAAACTGTAGGTGCCTATTTATAGGCCTTCTTCATGGTAACCGGCTGATCCGGTTCATAACTGTCTTCTGACATCTCTGACAGGTGCTGTAGACCGGCTGGAACGGCAGCTGTCAAGTCATCCAGTCATTTCTTGAAAATCTCTAACTGTCTGTAAGTGTCGAGACTTTCTGTCTTTAAGTGTCGACACTAATAGTCCAAGTGTCGACACATGTTGTGTTAGTGTCGACACAAGTCTACAAGATGTCGACACATTTCCTTGTATGTCTCGACACAGATTCTTCTGCATGTGTCGACACTGAAATTGAGTGTCGACACAAGTACTTGTTCTTCTAGCTTTTGCTGAATTCTTCTAAGTGTCGACACATCTCCTTTGTGTCGACACAACTTCTTGTGTTGAATCTGTCAAGTGTCGACACTGCTTCTTGGTGTCGACACATAGTCTTATATGTTGATTCTTGCTGAGTGTCGACACAGCTCCTTGTGTCGACACTTGATTCTTCTGTTGAGACTTCAGCTGAGTGTCGACACATTCCTTTAGTGTCGACACTTGTACTTAGAATATTTTGGAAATAATTCTGTTCTTTGCTAAGTGTCGACACAGCTCCTTGTGTCGACACTTTCTTCAAGTGTTGAGTCTTCAGCTGTGTGTCGACACATTGTTCTGGGTGTCGACACATACTTCAAATGCTGACTCTTCTGTTGAGTGTCGACACATTGTGTTGGGTGTCGACACTTACTTCAAGTGCTGACTCTTCTGCTTAGTGTTGACACATTGTGCTGGGTGTCGACACTTACTTCAAGTGCTGACTCTTCTGCTTAGTGTTGACACATTGTGTTGAGTGTCGACACATGTACTTAGTCTCTGCAGACTTTTGCTGAGTGTCGACACAGCTCCAAGTGTCGACACTTTCTGGTGTAGACACAGCTTCACTGGGTGTCGACACAGCTCCTTGTGTCGACACATTCTGTCAGCACTTTTCTTCACTGAGTGTCGACACAGCTCCAAGTGTCGACACTTTCTGTCTGGTGTCGACTCTGCATCACAGGTGTCGACACAATGACTCCAAGTGTCGACACTGCTTGTCTGGGTGTCGACACAAGTCTTCTTAAGTGTCGACACTTTCCCTCAGGGTGTCGACACATGGACTTAGAAACTTTTTGCTTCAGTCCAGTGATTTCTTAACCTGCACAAGTAAACTCAACATACATCAAATACATTATGATGTATATCATTGAGTTGGGTGAGGCTTCTTCAAATCAGGTACATTTGACCAATGTACCCAACAATCTCCCCCTATTTGGAGAAGTCATAACCCTTAGTCAATGATATACACCATTCATAATTAAAGATTACAAAATGATGTAAAGCAGGTTATAATCAGCATGGTAAACATAGCATGTATTAAATCACACATGTATACACATTCATCAGCACAGAACAAATAAGAAATAGATACATTCACAGAACAAACATGAAATATATGAATCATATATTGTTCTAATATTTGTCTTATACATTTTCAGAAGTTTACTAAATGTGTTACATCCAAAAGATTACAACATAAACTTCAAGAAATTTCTTAATCTATTTCTGGTCTGGTTCTTTGATAACTATGCTTTTGCCAGGTTGGACTTGAGCTTTGACAGTGGCTTCAGCAGTTTCAGCAACAGCAGGCTTCTTGCCTTTTAGATCTTTCTGTTTGAGTGCTTCTGCCTTGATCTTCTGCATCTCAAAGTAGTGATATGGCTTGGGGAAGTACTTGCTAGGCTCCACTGCAGTAGGAGGTAGCTTTCCCATCTTAGCCTTCCTTCTGAATTGAATAATGGCCTCTTGTCTTATTTCATGTTTTCTCCATTCAACTTCAGAGAACCACTTGTTACTTTCATGTGTATTGTCCTTGGCAGCTTTCCAGGCAGTTAATATGATATTCCTAGAGGTAGGGCTCCACTGTTCAAAATCTGGCTTTTGTTCTGCTTGTTCCCTAAACCTCTTCTTTGACAACCTTGTCTCTTCTTCTTTCTGTAATGCCTCTTGCATGGCTTCAGATGTAGGTTGAACAACCTTTTAAATGTGGACATTGTCCTTGCCCTCAAGTGGGCTATACATTATGCTCACATTTGCTTGAATCATGTCAAAGTCTGGAGGTGGATAAATGACCTGAGCTACCTCTGGTTGCTCACCTCCAAGATAGGCAGTTTGAATCCCTGATTCAGCAACATTATCATCATCACAGAGTGGAAGATAGCCCAGTGTAGCTCTGATGGAATTAGATATCCATTTGGCATGGTCAGAGCTAGCTTTGACTAATACTCTCTCCCCCTTTATGACTTCTCGAGCCATATAGTCTCTGACATCATCCTTTTGAAATCTTATTTGACTGTCCAAATATCTGATTACCTCTTTAAAGAATGGTTTGAGCTTTTGCAGTTGATCAGATATAGCTTTCCGAGAGGCTTGGATGGCAGTCTTGACAGCAGAAATTTCTTATTGAAAGGCTTTGTCAAATTCTATTTTAGCAGCAGCAGTAGATGTAGAAGGTTCAGCACCCTTGGTCTTCAACTCAGTGACTATAGCATTATGTGAAGCAGTCAAATTGTCATTCATTCTTATCTGATTTTTCAGGATATATCCTTGCTTCAATGCTATATCATCTACCTGTGCCTTGATCTTTTCTTGGTGTGTTGCCAAATACACCACTGCATTTCCACCCTTGTGGAAGCAGTCTGTCATCTCCTTCTTGTTGAGATTCATCTCAAACCTTATAGATTTTATATCTTGGGCAAGATCAAACTGTAATGATCTGTGCCCTGCATCAACATAAGCCTCTATGGCTTTTCTTTGTTCATCCATTTTAATCTGTAGTGCAATCAGTAAAGCACTATAATCAACAGTTGGAGCTTGTTGAACTATAGGCTGTGAGGCTACAGTTTGCAGAGCCTTCTTGTAACTCTGGCTCCTTCTCTTGAATACATAGAGTTTCTTTTTCCTTGCCCTTGCAATCTCCTCATCTTCAGAGGCAGATGTGCTGGCAATATCAACCCTCTCCTTAGGGCTTGGAGGCTTGTCAGCTTACACATCTTGTGCTTTCTCAGTTTCTTGTCTTATAGGCTCCTCCAGAACTTGCATTTGCTCCCCCTCAGCAGCAGCAGTCTCTCCTTCATCAGCTTCTTTGTCCATGTCAAAATCAACTTGATCTAGATTGAGAAATAGATCTTCCATGGTGAACTCTTGAGGTGATTGAGCTGGAGACATTCTTTGTTCTTCAACTACTGGAGCAGGAATCTCTTCTTGTACAACAGATGTGTCCTCTCTAACAATATCTGGAACTTGACTAGGCAGCTGTGTTTGCTGAGGAACATCAGACAAGTCAGCATCTTCTATAAGATATTCTAAAGTTTTGAGATTAGTGAGTACCTCTTGAATGATGGTTGTGGCTTGCTCACTGTCCAGTGTAGATGCTGCTTCTACAACTGGATGCTCCCCATGGCTTTGATCCCTGTGGATGGGGCTAGCTGGAGGCAGCTCCCCCTGGATCTCAGCATCAGCTGGAGGAGCAGGTGACTTCACTGCTGGCACTTTCTCAGGATCATCAGGAGTGAAAACAACCTGTTCTTCACTCCCAGAACTGCTGGAGGACTCTTGTGCCACTGGAGCTATCTTCCTTTTATTCTTAGGAGGAGTGACTTTCTCAGTAACTGTCTTCTCTGGTGTTGGCATTTCCTTGGACAACACCCTGTCCCATCTTGAAAACATCCTTAGATCCATCTTCCTCATGTGGTTTATTTTGCTACCTGCAGCTGCACTCATCACCTCTGGTATGGTACCAGCTAGGTAGAGACTAATGATCCTGCCCAGATTGGGCTTCTTCAAGCTCTCCTTAATTTTCTCATAAACCACTGTAGACCAATCAGTTTTCAGAGTGAAGATAATTCTTGTCATGAGGCCAAACATATGGGCAGACACTCCGTCATGCCCTCCAGTCTTGCTGAGTAAGACTTTGCCCACAATCTCAGACATGAACTTCCCTTGATTATTCATGCCTTTTCTGTTAAATACAGAACCTATCTTCATCTTTGGATCAAGACCACACCAGGTTAAAGCTTCCCTGGTCTTTGAAGCAGTAACCTCTTCTTCATCTTGAATTTTTGGTAGCTGAAGTACCTTCCTCAGACTCTTAGGGGTTACCTTAACCTTTTCTCCATGAACTCTGGATTTGATTCTGAATCCAGATTCATCTATGGCATCTCCATTAAGAAATTCAAGTACTTCCTTCTTCCAAATCTTTGTAGGTTCAGACAAGAGATATTCTAGTCCAGAATCGGCGACTAGGGTTACCACTGCCTGAATTTCTTGATCTGCATCGTCGAATGCGCCGCGCACAAGCTCATAACCCTCGTTAACGTTCTCCTCAAGCTTAGGAGCCATTAGGGTTTGTAGAATTTGTCTGTAGAAAAGAGAGGTGTCGACACAGTAGTTTTGGTCTCGAAACTTTGAAAGTGTGTCGACAAACAAAGAAAGAACCCTATTTATACCTTTCTGATTTTGAAGATGAACAGGCGGGACAACTAACTTAAAATGTGTCGACACTGGATATAAGTGTCGACACTGACTTATAATGTCTCGACACTCATGTGTCGACATAAGTTTAGTCAACAGATTTTATGTGTCGACACTTGATTATGTGTCGACACTTCATAACTCGACACATTGTCGAGACTTTACTTAGAAAATTCTGAGTAAAACATAAGTGTCGACACCACATTGGATGTGTCGACACCTACTAGACATGTGTCGACACTAACATTCTGAAGTGTCGACACCAACATCCTAGATGTGTCGACACCTTTTTCCTGAAGTGTCGACACCACTATTCTGTGTCGACATAGACTTGTCTATGTGTCGACACCTTTTTACTTAGTCATTTTCAAATCTGTAAACTTACTCTAAGTTTATCATTCATAGTTCAATTTTGAATCTATTGAACTTAGCTTCTTCTAGTGGCTTAGTAAACATATCAGCTACTTGTTCATCTGTTTTAACATATTCTAATAAAATATCTTCTCTTTCTACATGCTCCCTAAGAAAATGATATTTAATCTCAATATGTTTTGTCCTACTATGGGATATAGGGTTATTAGCTATTGAAATAGCACTTGTAGAATCACAGAGAAGTGGAGTTCTACTTACCTGAAATCCATAGTCCTCTAGCTGATGTTGAATCCACAGAAGTTGAGCACAGCAACTTCCTGCAGCCACATACTTTGACTCAGCTGTGGAGATAGCCACACTGGTTTACTTCTTGCTACTCCATGAAATTAGTCTCCCACCTAGGAATTGACAGGTTCCAGTAGTGCTCTTTCTAACCTCTTTGCATCCTGCAAAGTCTGCATCTGAATAACCTGTTAGATCAAAATCTCCATTCCTAGGGTACCAGAGGCCTAGATAGGGAGTGCCCTTTAGATATCTCAATATTCTTTTGACTGCAGTCAAATGAGACTCTTTAGGGCAGGCTTGATACCTTGCACAAACACATGTAGCATACATGATGTCTGGTCTACTAGTAGTCAAGTATAATATGGAGCCAACTATCCCTCTATACAAGGTTTCATCTACAGGTTTCCCTGCATCATCCTTGCTAAGAGACATACTTGACCCCATAGGAGTCTTCATGGTACTGGATGAATCCATACCATACTTCCTTATGAGTTCTAGGGTGAACTTTGACTAACAAATGGACAAACCACTCTCAGTCTGTTTAACTTGGAGACCCAAGAAAAACTTCAGCTCTCCCATACTACTCATCTCAAACTGACCTTGCATAAGTTTTGCAAACTTTTTGCAAAGGCTGCTTTTAGTAGACCCAAATATAATGTCATCTACATATATTTGGACTAGTATGACTTTGCCTCTAGATTCCCTAAGGAATAGAGTCTTATCTATTTTCCCCCTTGAGAATTTGTTCTCAATGAGGAAACTAGATAGGGTTTCATACCAAGCCCTAGGGGCTTGCTTTAACCCATATAAAGCTTTCTAAGTCTATAGACATAATGAGGTAGAGGTGGATCAACAAAACCTGAAGGCTGCTCCACATAGACTTCTTTTTTCAAATTATCATTTAGGAATGCTGACTTGACATCCATTTGGTATACCTTGAATCCTTGATAGGTTGCATAGGCCAAGAACATTCTTATGGCTTCCAGTCTGGCTACTGGAGCAAAGGTTTGATCAAAATCAATACCTTCTTCTTGCCTATATCCTTTAGCAACCAGTCTAGCCTTATTCTTAATGATGACCCCTTGTTCATCCATCTTATTCCTGTAGATCCACTTAGTTCCTATTATATTGTGGTCTTTAGGTTTAGGAACAAGTTCCCAAACCTTGCACCTCTTGAACTGATTAAGCTCTTCTTGCATTGCTTCAGTCCATTGTGGATCTTGTATTGCTTCTTCAAACTTTTTAGGTTCAACTTGTGACAGAAAGCTGGAATAGATTGCAGCATTCTGATTTCTGCTCCTTGTTTGAACTCCTTGTCTTGGATCTCCAATAATCAGCTCTACTGGATGATCTCTAAGATGCCTGTGGGCTGGAGGCATCCTCACTTCTGGTTGAATCACTTCAGCATCTGCATCATGCTGTGCTCCTTGTATTTCTTCAGCAATTGGCACATGTAGTTCTCCCCCTGGGCAGCAGCTACTCTCCTCTCCTTGCTATCTTGCAGCAGGCACTTCTTCTATAGTAAGCCTGTCCATTTTCTTTGTCAAACCTATGGGGCTGCATACACTACTAGACAACTCATTATTAATAAGTTTAGTCTCATCAAAAACTACATGCACTGATTCTTCTACAACTTGTGTAGTCAAGTTGTAGACTCTATAAGCCTTACTATTATTGCTGTACCCAACAAAAATTCCCTCTTGGGACTTGGCAGCAAACTTAGTTAAGTAAGACTTCCCATTGTTAAGTATGAAGCATTTACAACCAAAGATCCTAAAATAGGATAGGTTTGGTTTCCTGCCTTTCACTACTTCATAGGGGGTTTTGTTAAGCCTTTTAGTGATGGTAGCCCTATTTATAACATGGCATGCAGTGTTAACTGCTTCAGCCCAGAAATACTCTGGCAGTGATGTATCACTCAATAGGGTTCTACCAGCCTCTATCAAGGTTCTATTCTTCCTCTCAGCAATGCCATTTTGCTGAGGTGTTCTAGGTGGAGAGAATTCTTGAAATATCCCAAAGTCTTCACACAGTTTTGTCATGCTATCAGACTGAAATTCAGTACCATGGTCACTTCTAATTTTGACCACTGTACTATTTAGTTCATTCTGAATTTGCTTGACAAAGCTATAGAAGACACTAGGTGTTTCAGATTTCTGTCTTAAGAAGAACACCCAGAAAAACCTTGAGTAGTCATCTACAACTACAAAGGTATAGACCTTCCTACCTAAGCTGTGAACTGGCATTGGACCAAAAAGATCCATATGCATGAGGTATAAACACCTCACAGCATCTTTGTTCTCTATGCTTCTAAAGGTGGATTTAGTCTGCTTGCCCTTTTGACAAGCTGAGCAAATACCATCTTTAACACACTTAACTTGAGGACCATTCCTCACTAACTCTTTGCTCAAGAGTTTGCTAATAGTCTTGTAGTTAAGATGGGCAAGCCTCTTGTGCCATTTGACACAATGAGAGACTGTCTCATCAGCTACAAGACAAACTGGAGAACCTTTGTTCTCAACCATAATGTCTAGGCAGTAGACATTCCTCTTCCTATATCCTGTCAAAATGATCTCTTGATCACTTGACCTCTTGATATGACAACCATTTTTAACAAATGAGATGTCATACCCTACATCACTTAATTGACTTATACTTATTAGGTTGTGTTTCAACCCTTTAACATAAGCCACTTGAGTAATGGTAACTAAGTTTGTAGAAATGTTACCAAATCCTTTGATGATTCCTTTTCAGAACCACCAAAGGTTACTTTTGGACCATCTTTTACTGGAATGTAGTCCTTTAGTAATCTTCTTGTTCCAGTCATATGTCTGGAACATCCACTGTCCAAGTACCATGTTGGGGTATGGCCACTTGGACTTACCTGCAAAACAGATTAATGGACCTTAGAACCCAAAGAATTCTTGGGTCCTTGGTATTTGTTAGTCTGCAATCTGACAAAGCTCCCTGCAGGCTTTCCAACAGGTAGCTTGCTACTCACCTTGGCACTGGCATTGTGCCAACAGTCCACTGCAAAGTGGCCAATTTTGCCACAGCACCAACATTCAAACTTGTTGTACCTTTGCTTAGGTACAGCCTTTGCTGTATTATCTACAGCAGTCTTGTTGAATGCTGGGGCTTTGCCCTTGGACTTAGACTTGGACTGCTCAGTCCTTGCAGGTCTAATAAAGCCCAGTCCAGCCTTGCCTTTTTGATGAACAAATTCATCAATTAAAGGTAACACTGACTTAGGTTTAGAAAACCTAGCAACTAAGTCCTTCTCCTTCTGAAGATTGATCTCCAGACTCTTAATTTGATCATTCTTAAATGATATAGTACCCATTTGAATCACTGTTATGTGTTTCAGCCTAGCTATCTCATTCAACTTTTGATCAAACTTCTTCTCAAAATCTGTTGCACCAGCTTTAAGTTCAGCAATTTCCTTTGCCTGACTTTTGGCTAGGGATTTGCTTTTCTTGTAAGCTTGCAACAGCACCTTATATTCATCTATAAGTTGATGAATATCATCCTCAGACTCAGATACACTTTCATCACTTGATGAAGATGAATCTGATTCTGAACTAGAACAAGAAACTGAATTTAAACTTGAACCTTGTACCTGACTGGGTCCTGGCTGCTCCAGGATTTTGGCACTGTCTGTCAAAGCCATTAGTCCTTGGCATTGACTGTCTTCTTGTTCATAAATAGACTCCATGATCTGCATGAATTCTTCCTCTTCTTCTCCAGCAAACAGCCCTATGTAGGCTTCAGCCTCAGACTCAGTTTCTGAAGAAGAGATATCTGATAGAGTCTTCTCCTTCTTGGCAACAAAAGACTTCTCTTTCTTTCCTTTGAAGTGAGTCTTTTTCCTGTCACCAGATTCCTTTCTCTTCTCTGGACAATCTGCAATAACATGGCCCTGTCTATTGCAGCAGTAGCACACTATCTTAGATCCAGTTGCCTTGCTTGACTTTGTCCTCTTCCTGTCTTTCTTTGAAGGCTTTTTCTCCTGATAAAAGACTTCCTTTCCCTTTGAAGAAGAAGGTCTTGACCTCCACTGTTTCTTCTTCAAGAATTTCTGAAAGTTCCTAGTGAAGGCAGCAAAGTCTTCATCACTTTCACTGCTCTCACTCTTTGTGCTGACTGACTCATCAGACTCTGAATCAACTACCTCTGGAGGTGGAGTTGATGACTTATTCCTGCACTTTTTGGGAACTTCTGTCTTGAAAGCAACTGATCTTTCCTTGTGTTCAATCCTTGTTGATTTCTCCTCCTCTTTCCTCACTGTCAACTGCATCTCATATGACAATAACTTGCCAAACAGTGTAGGAGGAGGAATTTCCCCAACTTAGACATTTCTCTTATGGCACAGATCTTTGTGTCCCAATCTTTGGTTAGGGACCTTAAGAACTTATCATTTAGTTCATAGTTACTGAACTCTCTTCCATAAGACATGAGTTCATTAACTATTCTGTAGAACTTCTTGTAGCACTCAGTTATGCTATCACCTTTACCTTGTCTAAAGCTCTCATACTCCTGATTTAGCAAGGATTTTCTATCTTGCCTAACTTCTTCAGATCCTTCCATATACACTATAAGAGTGTCCCACATCTCTTGGTTGTCTTACAGTGTATAAGATTCTGAAAAGTTGCATCATCTATGGCACTTACAATAATGTTTTGTGCCCTCTTGTCCATTGTAGCTAGGACAATCTCATCCTTAGTCATCTCAGAGAAATCCTTTGGAGTTCTCTGATTTGCATCCAAAACTGAAATCTTCATTGGCACATAAGGCCCTTCCTTTACTGTGATGTAGATTCTAGGGTCAGAGGCTTCCATAAATAGCCTTACCCTTTCTTTCCAGATCCTAAAGATCTCTTTCCTGCATATGGGTAATTTCATGGAACCCATTCCTTGTGATTCTCATAGAACCCATGTTTCTTGATTTTCTTGAATTTCTTGAAACTGTGTTTTGTCTTACACTGAATCTGCCAAACAGGATCTCCTCAGACTGTTAGTCCTTTTTGAGGAACCTGCCTCTGATACCACTTGAAAGATATGGTACCTAAACACCTAGAGGGGGGGGGGGGGTGAATAGGTGACCTAATCCTTTTCTAACTTTACTGGCAGCAAACAGTTATTATCACAGATTTTTAACTTTTGCACAGCAATCACAAAGTTTTCACAGCATACACAGCACAATCACAGCACAACACAGTGGTTTATAGTGGTTCCCCAAGATATGGGTACATCCACTTTCCCCCTTCGCCTATCTAGCAGTGTACTAGATTCGGCCAAACTCCTCCACTGTCTCAGAACCCAAATTGGTTCCTACACCTCAGGCCCAAAGCCTTACAACTCAGCTTTATCCCAAAGCCTACACTCAGCCAATCAAGGCCTACACTCAGCCACCAAGGCCTACACTCAGCCAACAAGGCCTACACTCAGAGATCTCTATCTCCTACACTCAGGCTAACAAGCCCTACCCTCAGCCTTTATAAATACAGGCTTACAAATCACTCAGATCCAAAGGATCCTACAAGTTAAAATGTGTTACAAATAATAACTCTACAACTCAGAAATAAAAGAGGGGAGTTGAGAGTTTCTTGATGAGTTCTTGGAAGAACTCAGCTGGATTCACTCTGACTTAGCTTTCTTCAAAGCTTCTTGAGTAGAACTGAATAAGACTGAATCCTCCTGCTGTAGTTCCTTGATCTCTGTTACTTAAGATCCAGAATTGAATCTGAATCCTTCTTCTCAGCCTAGTTCCAGAGGCTGATTTCTTGGAAGGAGCCCTCTCTCTCCAACTTCTTAGATCTGCACTTGGACTGCAAGATCTTCTTGTGTTGATACTCTTGGTACCACTTCAATAATTTGTTTTTCAACAAAACTAAACTTTTGAACAATAATCTGATCCACTTGATCTTGAACCCCAGTTTCTGTAAACTGTAGGTGCCTATTTATAGGCCTTCTTCATGGTAACTGGCTGATCTGGTTCATAACTGTCTTCTGACATCTCTGACAGGTGCTGTAGACCGGCTGGAACGGCAGCTGTCAAGTCATCCAGTCATTTCTTGAAAATCTCTAACTGTCTGTAAGTGTCGAGACTTTCTGTCTTTAAGTGTCGACACTAATAGTCCAAGTGTCGACACATGTTGTGTTAGTGTCGACACAAGTCTACAAGGTCTCGACACATTTCCTTGTATGTCTCGACACAGATTCTTCTGCATGTGTCGACACTGAAATTGAGTGTCGACACAAGTACTTGTTCTTCTAGCTTTTGCTGAATTCTTCTAAGTGTCGACACATCTCCTTTGTGTCGACACAACTTCTTGTGTTGAATCTGTCAAGTGTCGACACTGCTTCTTGGTGTCGACACATAGTCTTCTATGTTGATTCTTGCTGAGTGTTGACACAGCTCCTTGTGTCGACACTTGATTCTTCTGTTGAGACTTCAGCTGAGTGTCGACACATTCCTTTAGTGTCGACACTTGTACTTAGAATATTTTGGAAATAATTCTGTTCTTTGCTAAGTGTCGACACAACTCCTTGTGTCGACACTTTCTTCAAGTGTTGAGTCTTCAGCTGTGTGTCGACACATTGTTCTGGGTGTCGACACATACTTCAAATGCTGACTCTTCTATTGAGTGTCGACATATTGTGCTGGGTGTCGACACTTACTTCAAGTGCTGACTCTTCTGCTTAGTGTTGACACATTGTGCTGGGTGTTGACACTTACTTCAAGTGCTGACTCTTCTGCTTAGTGTTGACACATTGTGTTGAGTGTCGACACATGTACTTAGTCTCTGCAGACTTTTGCTGAGTGTCGACACAGCTCCAAGTGTCGACACTTTGTGGTGTAGACACAGCTTCACTGGGTGTCGACACAGCTCCTTGTGTCGACACATTCTGTCTGCACTTTTCTTCACTGAGTGTCGACACAGCTCCAAGTGTCGACACTTTCTGTCTGGTGTCGACTCTGCATCCAAGGTGTCGACACAATGACTCCAAGTGTCGACACTGCTTGTCTGGGTGTCGACACAAGTCTTCTTAAGTGTCGACACTTTCCCTCTGGGTGTCGACACATGGACTTAGAAACTTTTTGCTTCAGTCCAGTGATTTCTTAACCTGCACAAGTAAACTCAACATACATCAAATACATTATGATGTATATCATTGAGTTGGGTGAGGCTTCTTCAAATCAGGTACATTTGACCAATGTACCCAACAGAAGATGGTTCATCAGAACCAGCAGAAACTTCAGCATCAGCAGTATCAACAGTCTCAGATGCAAAATCAGTCCTTTCTTCAGAAGAAGCAGCAACAGCAATTACTGAAGTTACAAAAGCAGTGATAATGCTAGGGTCACAGCAAGAGAAAGGCACAAGTGCCTTGGATAAGTCTTTGGGGGCTGGACATCATTACCCTCTGACAGACAGCTGAAGAAGGCAGAATCAAAAGCTGATAGCAAAGACCTGAGGTCTATTGCAAGAATTGGAGGTGAAATCTGACTCTCTGGAGGCACAGCAACAGTAACAAGAGGAGCAGCAGCAGAACTAACAACAGCAGCAGACAGAGAGCTTGCAGAGACAGCAGCAGCAGCAGCATGAAGATTCTCTTCATATGGCATCTCCCCCAGCCTAGATGCAGACATGTCTGGATCAAGGCATACTGCTGCAGGTGCTACCTGAGGGAAGAGGGAAGAGAGCCTGGCAGAAAGGGCTGCCACTGACAGGTGGAGAGGAGCCAAGGAGGTCTCTAATAGTAGAGAGAGCCTGGGGGCAAGCAGCTCATACAGCCTGTCAGCAAGGGCTGAGAGGTCTACTTGCTCAAGAGCTGGAGCAGAGGTAGAAGGTATGGAAGCAGCTGAAGGTTCTAGAAGTGGAGAGCAGGAGAATTGTGGAAGGGATGGCTCAGGTCTTGGTAGGGTGGATATGGAGGATAGGGGAATGGAGATGGATGGGGTGAATGTTGGTTGATCAATGATCTGGTGTAGGAGGTCTTGAAATGAAGTGGAGGAGGAGGGTAGTAAAGGAGGAGATGATGGTGAATCATCTATAAAGGAATCATCCAGTAGGGTGAAGGATGGAATGGATGGAGATGAGGTGACATCTGGTGGAGGATAGGAGAACAGTGGGTGGAATTGGTCTTCTGGTGGAGGTAGGATAGGTTCTGGAGAAGGTGTTGATGTTGGAGATGGGCTGGATATGATGATAGTGGATGGAGCTGGAATGGTGGATGGTAGGGGAAGGGATGGAATTGGAGGAGGAGGAGGAGAAGCAACAGCAGCAGCCAGGTCATCTGTAGGGGCAGAGACCTGTGGAGGAGTGACTCTTTGAGTCCTTGTGCCTGAAGGAGCACTGGAGGAGGGCCTGCTAGGCTTGCTGATTTGCCTGTCCCACTTTCCAAAGAGGGCACAGGTCAGTCTCTTGGAGGCATTGATATGAACTCCAGAGGAGACCAGCAAGGCAGGACACCTGTGCTGCAGAAATACTCCAATAATTCTCCCAAAATTAACAAAATTTTTGTTTATTTTCTTTTTGATGAGGTCAAAGAGAACCTCTCCCCAGTTCAGATTCTTCTTATCCACAAGAGCTCCCATGAGACAGAGCTGATATCTGTGTATTGTATCATGGGCTGAGTGCTTTGCCAGTAGCACTTTCCCCACCACATCTGCCATGAACCTGTATTCAACAGACAGGTTCCTTTTGAAGAGCTTGCTAGGGTTTCCCTCTGGATGACCCATCCTGGCAAGCAATTCAGAATATTCCTCTCTAGATAGCTCAACAGAATCTTCTCCATTTCTCAATTCAAACACTTCTGAGAGAATGGTTGGGGTCAAGGGTACCTGAGTTCCAGCTATTGACCCAACTATGGTGCTGTTATCTTGATTATGGGCAGTATAAACCCACTCCTTGATCTCATCAGAAGCCAGCTTGATCCTGGTGGTCATTATAGCAGTCAGATTCTGATCCTTGAACAAACCCAGTATATCTTGAAAGATTTGATCAGTTGTGTTGAAGGATTCTATATCAATATCAAAACCGGCATCAAACTTCATTGCAGCAAGAATAGCAACTGACACAGCCATTGTACCTGCAAAAACTCAACAAACAAAACGACCAAGCGTAGAACTGTTTGGAGGGAAAGAAAATTCTTGCAGAGAAATCGAAAGAGCAAATGAGAACGACGACGAAAAAAAGAGTTTTATATTAGGGTTCGACGCAGAATTGGAAAGATCGTTGAACTTAGTTCGACGATCGAGGCTTCTAAAGGAATCTGAAGAGTCTTCAACATCGTCGATCTCCGTTCGATGATATTGGAGAGCGTCGAGCTCTGTTCGACGATCGTTCAGAAAACAAAATCGTCGAGCGTCGTTCGACGATCGTTGACCGGAAAAGATAGTTCATACTATCTGAGAGGCGCTGAACTCAGTTCGACGATTTTTGTAAATCGTCGATCTCCGTTCGACGATCTTGGGGAAAATCGTCGAGCGCAGTTCAGAGATCAGAAAAATTCTAGACACTAAGAGAAATCAGGATGTTTGCCTAGTTTTGGTCAATTTTTAAGCTTTCAAAATCTTGGATATTATTTAAGACTTCCTCCATCTAACATTCCTAACTGATTTAGGAAGAAGGTGTGTTTCTTTTCATCCAAAGGCTTGGTGAAAATATCTCCCCTTTGTAAAACAGTTGGGATATATTGTAGTTCAATCTTATTCTTTTCAACATTATCCCTTAAGAAATGATGCCTAATCTCTATATGTTTTGTCCTACTATGGAGGACTGGATTTTGAGCTATGAAAATAGCACTTGTGTTATCACAAAAGATTTTAGGCTTCTCTAAGTTGTAGCCATAGTCTAGGAGTTGGTTTTGAATCCACAAGATTTGTGAACAACAACTGCCTGCAGCCATGTATTCAGCTTCAGCAGTTGAAGTTGACACAGATGTTTGTTTCTTACAAAACAAGAGACAAGTCTGTCACAAGGAACTGACAAGTTCCACTGGTGCTTTTCCTGTCAATCTGCATCCAGCATAGTCAGCATCAGAGAATCCAGTTAACTCAAATGCTGAATCTTTTGGATACCAGAGACCTAGATTTGGATAACTTTTAACATACCTGAAAATCCTCTTTACTAAAGTTAGGTGTGACTCTCTAGGGCTTACTTGGAACCTAGCACATATACATGTAGCAAACATTAATCTGGTCTACTAGCTGTAAGATACAGTAAAGATCAATCATGCTCTATGTTGTCTGATCACAGGTTTCCCATGTTCATCAGCATCCATACAGCATTAGTAGGCATGAGTGTTTTCATACAAGATGCCTCAGACATACCAAATTTCTTAACCAGTTCATTTGCATATTTGGTTTGAGAAATAAAGATGCCTTCAGCATGTTGCTTGACTTGCAATTAGAAGAAGGATAGCTCACCCATGCTACTCATCTCAAATTTAGAATGTATTAGGTTGGAAACCTTCTGCACAGTTTGGAGTTAGTAGAACCAAAAATGATATCGTCTACATAAATTTGTACTAGTAGGGGATGGGACTTATGGGTTCTAATAAAAAGAGTTTGGTCTACTCTACCCCTTATAAAACTATTTTTCCAAGAGAAAGCATGCTAGGATCTCATACCATGCTCTAGGAGCTTGCTTGAGACCATATAATGCTTTGTTCAGTCTAAAAACATAATCAGGAAAGTTGGAGAGATAAACCTGGAGGTTGTCTGACATAAACTTCCTCTTTGATGTCTCCATTAAGAAACTTTTGACATCCATCTGATATACTTTGAAGCCTTTATGAGCTGCATAAGCTAGAAAATCTGATGGCTTCCAATCTGCAACAGGTGCAAAAGTCTGGTCGTAGTCGATTCCTTCTTCTTGAGAATATCCTTGAGCAACTAGCCTTGCCTTGTTCCTTATAATTATTCCTTGATCATCCAGTTTATTTCTGAATACCCATTTTGTTCCAACAATGGACTGATCCTTAGGCTTGGCACTAGTCCCATACTTTGTTCCTCTCAAATTGATGCAACTCCTCTTGCATTGCAATGATCCAGTGTGGGTCTTGCTCTGTATCTTGAATGGACTGAGGTTCAATTTGAGATAGGAAGCAGGTGTGCAACAGGTTTTGGTTCACCTGATTTCTGGTTTGCACACCCAGCTGAGATTTCTCAATTATTTGGAAATTGGATGGTCTCTTGATGTATTAGATCAACAGGGGGTGTGATTGTTCACAACTGTGTTGTGTTTCCTCTTGTGGTACAACAACTGGCTCTTCAAGTTGTGCTTCAATGTGTTGAGCATTCATCATCTTCACTGCTTCATCCTCTTGAGTAACTTGTAACTGTTCAAGTCTTCAACTAGAGATGTTCCTGCAAAGGTTCTGTGGTAGAAGAATTTTCCTTGAAAGACATGTTAGATTCATCAAATGAAATGTGAACAGATTCCTCAATTTTCAAAGATGATTTGTTATAGACCCTATAAGCCTTGCTGATCATGGAGTATCTCAGAAACACTCTTCATCAGCTTTGGCTTGAAATTTTGCTAAATATTTCTTGTCATTGTTGTGAATGTAGCAAATACAACCAAGACTCTAAAATAGTCAACTTTAGGTTTCTTCCCTTTGAGTAATTCATAGGGAGTCTTTCCCTTTAGTTTATGTATCAGACTTCTGTTTAGCACATAGTTGGAGGTGTTCACTGCCTCTGCCAAAAGGATAGAGGTAGATGAGCATCTGACAACAATGTAGTGGCAGATTCATAAGAGTTCTATTTTTCCTTTCAGCTACCCCATTTTGTTGAGGAGTTCTAGGAGCTGAGAAGTATGTCTGATCCTTCACTCTGACAGAACTCTTGCATAAGAAGAGAATCAAACTCTGTCCATGATCACTTCTGATCAGGGCAATGTGAGTATTGAACTCAATCTATATACATTTGAGAAACTCTGTCAGACATTTAAGTTTATCAGACTTCTTCCTTAGAAAGAACACCCAAGTGAATCTAGAGAAGTCATCTACAACTACTAAAGTGTAGATTTCCCTCCTAGGCTTTGTACTGTGATGGGGTCCAAAGAGATCCATGTGTAACAGATACAATATCCTAGGTGAATCACTCTTATTAAGTGACTTAAAGCTGTTTTTAGTTTGCTTACCTAATTGACAGGCCCTGCAGAGTCCTTCCTTCTTGTAGGGGCCAGAAGGTAGTCCTCTAACAAGGTTATCTTTGGATAGCCTAGCAATAGTTCTAAGATTTAGGTGTCCTAATCTCTTATGCCATAAGATATTTGGTCTACAGACTGAATTAAACAGGCAGATATCCACATTAGTTGAAAGAAAATCTACTAGGTTGATGTTACCTTTTCTTTTACCTGTCAACACAGTTGTGTTGTCCTCTGACTTGATTTTGCATAAGGCTTTGCTGAAGGTCACCTGGTAGCCTTCATCACATAGCTGACTGATGCTGATTAGGTTGTGCTTCAGTCCTTCCACATAGGCTACCTTCTTGAAAGTTACTGATCCAATTTGGACTGCACCATATCCTTTAGTCTGTCCAAAGTTTGAATCACCAAAGATAACTTTGGGTCCAAGCTTGGCTCTGAAGGATGTGAGGTTATCCTTGTTCCCTGTCATGTGCTTAGAGCACCCACTATCCAAATACCATTGCTGGTTAGATGTTGGATAGGTCTTCACCTGCACATAAGAAAATTCATTTATTTTTGACCCAGTTTACCTTGGGCCTAGGTTGATAACCTTTAAATTCTGAAATGAAAGACATCCCAGGTTAACTCCTATATCCTTCAGGATGATATCTCCTTGGAGGTATAATCCATTCAGTATAAGGGTTAAAGACTTGGGATGAAGGACCCTTAGGATTCAATTTTGATTTGCCTTTGAAAAATTTTCCAGAGCTCTGACCTCTGTTCGACGATCTTGGAGCTGCGTTCGACGATCTTGGGTCAGATCGTCGAGCTCCGTTCGACGGTCGACTATGGCTGAGGTCAGGTATTTGAGATCGTCGACCTGCGTTCGACGACTTTGCTGAGCGATCGTCGATCTGCGTTCGATGATTTTGCCTGAGATCGTCGAGCTGCGTTCGGCGATCGTCGATCTTCATTCGGCGATCGTCGATCTCCGTTCGACGATTTCTGCTGGGACTTAGTTTTCTGAGGCAGATCAGAATTTTTCCTAGCAACCTCTACACCTCCCTTTCCTTTGTCAGAAATGAATTTGATTGGAGTTGTTAGGACTATAGGTTGGCTGGATGAAGCACCCAAGCCCAGTGTACTGTTGAATCTTGAGTTCACTGTGCTTGTGATGTCCATCAGCTTGATGCTTCTCCCATTAAGGGATTCTTCAAGCTTCTTGGCCTCAGAGAGCTCACTTTTCAGTGAGGCTATCTGTTCCCTACAGCACTCCAATTCCTGAGAGAGTTTGAGGTTTTCTGACTTTAAAGTATTGTGTTCAGATAATTGATTTCTGAGGGAGATAATCTCTTTCTCAGACTTTAGCAGGTCTAAACACAGTGCTTTAAATTCAGATTTAAAATCTTCTGAACTAAAATCAAAAGAACCAATTACCTGATCTTCCTCAGGTTGAGTCTCTGAGTCTGACTCTGACTCCTCTTCCTCTGAATTGTGCTGTGAGGCATTGATTGCCATCATGCAGAACTCCTTTTCTTCTGCATCATCCTCATCATCACTGGAGCTGGATGAGGCTTCTGACTCTTCTTCTGTCTCACTCCAGGATTCAGCAACAAACCCTTTTCTTGTATGCTTGTTTTTGCTTGAAGAAGGTTTGCCATTGCCATTCCTTTTGGAGTCTTTCTCCTTTCTTCTTTCTTTTCTGTCCCTTCTGTCCTTGTTCTTGTTCTCTGGACAGTCAGGAACTATGTGCTCTGGTTTCCTGCAACCAAAGTAAATAATGTCTTTATTATTACTAATGGACTTGTCATACCTTGGCTTGTCCTGCTCCTTGTATGATCTTCTTCTGAAGTCCTTTCTGGCCATTTTGTAAAATCTTTTGGCCAGCAGACTGAGTAGTTCATCATTGCCTGTAGCTTTATCTTCAGGCAGATCCTCAGTTGCCTTGAATGCTATGGTCTTCTCTTTTCTTGTGGCTGGTGAGGCAGCCTTCTGTTCTTCCTCTCTATTTTTGATGAGTAGCTCATAAGATTTGAGCTTACCCAATAAAGCTTCAGTGGTAATCTCATTTAGACTTCTGGCATCCTTAATTGGCCAGATTCTTGAATCCCAAGTGTTGGGGAAGCACATTAGGATCTTATCATTAAGTTCTATGAGAGAGATCTCTTTGTCCAATGTCCTGAGTTCACTGACAATTAGACTTAGTCTGTTGTACATATCTCCCACTGACTCAGTCTCTCCCTTCTTGAAATTCTCATATTGAGAGATGAGATGGGATCTTCTGTCCTTTCTCTCATCAGCTGAGCCTGAGACTATTTCTGAGAGTTTATCCCAAATTTCCTTGGCTGAATTACATACAGCTACCTTTTGAAATATGTCATCTGACATTGTCTGGGCTAGGATGTTCATAGCCTTAGCATCAGCTACCTTCCATCTCTTGATGTTAGCATCTGTTCCTGATGGAGGTGGAACAGCACTTGTACTTGTGTTCTCTGGGGGTCTTGGACATACTGTCAAAACAGAATTAAAGATATCTTCGTCAATAGAATTCATGTAAAGCCTAATCCTTGCTTTCCAAAGTGCAAACTTGGATAGATTGCACACTGGAGGTCTGGTGCTTGCATAATCTTTGTTTTGGGCCATGATTTGTGAAAACAAAATCTAACAACAAAATACTAAAGAAAAACAGATCTAACTTGGGATCTTTGGGTTCAGGTGTTAGCCTGTACAACCAATCAGGTATGGTATGTTTAACCAACCTGGCTCTGATACCAATTGAAAGTGCAGCTAGATCTGATATACTCTAGAGGGGGGTGAATAGAGTATATGGTGCTTTGAAACTTTTACAACAACTGTTGTAATAGAGTGAGCAGGAAGCAATAATAAATCTAATCACAGCACTCAGTAAATAAAAACTAAGCACAGAAAATCAGGGCCATAAACAAAAAAGAAAACAAGCAAAACCAGAAGACACAAGGAAATATAGTGGTTCCCAAACTTGGGTACATCCACTCTTCTACCACCCTAGGTAGGAATCCACTGCAGGATGAGTTGATCAGGTGTCCTGGGCACCAATGAGCTTTTGATAAGGTGCTCAAAACCAAAGCAGATTTTTTGATCAGGTGTCTTGCCACCAATGAGCTTTTGACAAGGTGCTCAAAACCAAGCTCAGACTTTTGAAGGGAGTTTGAGAAACCCTTTACAGAGTGGGGGTGAGAGAGATGAAGAAGTCTTCTCTTTCTCAAACAACTGAGAAGACTAAGTGGATTGTTGATGTCAAAGCTCCCCCTGAATCCTTGAGATCTTCAGGAAGAAAAGCTTTGCTGAGGGTGATAGGCCTTCAAAGGTTGAACTCCAGCAATAGATGATTTCAGCAATAGCTGAAATGTTGAATGTCTGAAGTCTGAAAATTGTTGGCCTTGAACACTTTGAAAACTACAGAGATCTGAAGATTTTTTGAGAAGGCTTGATCTCCTTGGATGAGTGTTCTTGAGAATTCTTTGTGACAGAAGATTTTTGAATGAGTCTGTGTAATCTGTATTCTCTCTCTGTATTGTGTGTGCTCTTTTTTTGAGAGATTCAAAATTCTGTCTTTTATTCTCTGGTACAGAATAAAATAACATTCTCTGTCAAGAGTAGCCATTGGCCTGCATTAATTGCATCCTTAATTGCATAATCTCTTCTGGAGGAAAGTCCACAGATATATTCCTTGAAAAATCCCTTGAAACTTGGTCCAGAATTGAATGAGAACGGCTAGGAAATCTCTGAATTAATTGCAGAATAACTCCTAACTGATTTGAATTTGAATTAAGAAATATCCTGGAAGTTATCTGAAATCGTCGAACTGAGCTCTGCTATCGTCGAGCTGAGCTCAGCGATCTGGAAATATACAGCAGCAAAATATCGTCGATCTGAGCTCAAAGATCGTCGAACTGAGCTCAGAGATAAAGTTCCAAAGTAGAGTCAAAATCGTCGACCTGAGCTCACCGATCGTCGAATGGAGTTCGACGATATAATGAAGTTGAGCTCAGCGATCGTCGAATGGAGTTCGACGATCTGTCGAAGTTAAGCTAGACGATCGTCGATCGGAGTTCGACGAATCGTCGTGCTGAGCTCGACGATCAGACTTAGTCTCCAAACACAAAATCTTGGTCTTCAGGGCAGCTTCCAAACCTAGACTTCTAACCCTTAGACTCAATTCTAATTGACCTATTAAGCTATACAGGAGGTCAAGCAAAGGTTCCTAGAGACATAGTGATCCTGACCCAAATTAGTAATAGGGTGTTCCAACAGGTTTCACCACTGGGAGTAATGGCGCAATACACGCACGCGTTTTCTGACTGGCAAGGTATTAGTAGACCTCCCTTATTCACGGGCACTGACTACAACTATTGGAAAGCTCGAATGCGATGCTTTCTAATAGCACTAGATATTGATGTTTGTGGCATGGTAGAAACATGCTACACTTCCCCTATTACTGTTGTAGGAAGTGTTTCTATGGAGAAACCCAAGGACAAATGGGACGAAGCTGATAAGCTTGGATGTAAAAATAACGCTAAGGCAATGAACACTTTATTTTGTGCGCTAGATAGGATTGAATTTAACCGTGTTTGTGCATGTGATACTGCATATGATATTTGGAATCTTCTTGAAGTTACTCACGAAGGAACATCGCAGATAAAGGTCTCGAAGCTTTTCCAGCTAGAATCGGAGTTTGAGAAGTTCAAGATAGAGGTTGATGAAGATATAGACTCCATATACACAAGGTTTAGCAAGATAGTAAATGACTCGAGGATTCTAGGGAAGAATTTCTAAAATGGAGATTTGGTGATGAGAAAATACTTAGATCGCTTTAACCAAAGTTTAATCGAAAAGTTATCTGCCATCTCGGAGTCACACATGTAAAGTCTCTCCAAATTGAGAATCTCATAGGCAACTTGAAAACTCATGAAGTAGAGTTGAGGATTCAACAACAAGAGTATAGCTTAGAGCCAAGAAAGAAAGCTTTGGCGTTGAAGTCCAAGAAGGAGAAGGAAAGCGAGTCTGATGAAAGTGATGATGAAGATGAAGAGAGTTTGTTTGTGAAGAAATTCAGGAGATTTATGAAAAATCCTGAAAGAAGAAATTCTTTCAAGAAATTTTTCAAGAAGAAAGAGTATGGGAATAGGAAGGAAAATCCCAAGCTGAAGAAGAGGATGATGAAGATAGATCACCACACCTGAATGCTATCATTGCAGGAAGATTGGTCACATAAAGAGCAAGTGCCCAAAGTATCTGAAAGAGATGAGGAGAAGCGACACGGAAAGAAAGATAGGAAGAAGGTCCTAAAGGCTGAAACGTGGGATGAAGCCACTTATGATGTGTCGAGTAGTTCTGGGTCAGAAACAGATGAGGAGGCCAACATGTGCTTGATGGGAAAGAGCGCTTCATCTTATGATGAAGGAAGCAGTGTCTAGAGCGACACGTGACCTCCTGAAACCTTCGATATATCTGAATTTTTATGAATTTTGTGAGTACTTTTGGATAAATAAATATGCATGAAATTAAAACTGATCAATATCTGAAAATAAAAGTTTTAATAAGAAAATTAAAATAAAAAATTAAAAGTCTTGGAAAGAAGAAAGTGTCTTGTCAAAGGATTGTCCCTCTTGACAAAGATTGTGGAACTTGAGAAAGATCTCTCTAGACTCAGATCAGACTCGTGAAAACTCTTACAAAAGAGAAAGAAGCCTTAGGAGATCTCAAATGTTTTATAAGTTCAATGTCAAGTGGAAGGCAGCAAGAAGTCCTTCGCTAATCGTTGCGGCACCATAGTTGCCGAAAATAATGTGTTAAGGGGACAAGTCCGAAAAGAAATGACCAAAACAAATTTGGAGGGGGCCAAAAATCTCTAAAAATTTTGATGAAACCAGTACTGTGGTTCTGGAAAATTCAGACTTGGATACTCTCAAGAGCACTATCGTCTGGCGACATCCACTGTCGCTTGCGATAAGAAAAATTCCAGAAAATTTAATTTTCAGGATAAAACCAATAAATCAAATGTCCCTGTAACTTCCAGGTCAAAATTTATTTTAAAAAACTCGTAGTCTCCTTTCATCAAGTGTACTAAATGTTATAAGTTTGGTCACACAACACATACTTGAAAAAAGACAGGATACTGTTCAGTTAAACAAATCTGGGTGCCCAAGGTTTCCACATATTCTATGGGAGGAACCACTTGGCTAGCCGGATCTTTACTCTCATCCTCTTTTTAGGTGTGTTGGTAGGCTAGGGACAAAGAAGACGTGTGGTACTTGGACTCAGGGTGTTCTAAGCACATGACGGGAAATTAATCAAAGTTCCTTAGCCTAGAGATGGAGAAAGGAGGAGTAGTTACCTTTGGAGACAACGGAAAGGGGAAAATCATCGGCATTGGAGTAGTAGTTAACAAATCATTTTCTATCTCAAATGTTTTATATGTTAAAGGTTTAAAGCATAATTTAATATCAATCAGTCAACTATGTGATATTGGTTTAAATGTACCGTTTGATTCATCTTCAAACCTATGCAAAATTATTAACTCTAAAACAAATGATATTGTTATTACCGCTCCTAGATTTCAAAATGTTTACATGATTAGATTTAATGACTTATCACATTCTTCGGTAAAATGTTTTATTTCTAAAAATGAGGAATTAGATTTGTGACATAGACGTCTTGGATATTCTAGTTCCAAACTTATCATAAAATTATCTCAAAATCAACTTGTTAAAGGTTTACCTTCTTTGCATGGAAATTTATCAGCCTTATGTTCACCATGTCAAAAAGGAAAGTTTACGAAATCTTCCTTTAAAAGCAAAAATATCGTTTCCACCACTAGGCCTTTAGAATTGATACATATGAATTTGTTTGGTCCTGTTAATACACTAAGCCTAGGAGGTAGAAAGTATACTTTTGTTTTGATTGATGATTTCTCTCGTTTTAGTTGGACAATTTTCTTATCGTCTAAATCTGATGCATTTTTAGAATTTTCCAAATTATTTTACATGTTCAAAATGGAATAGAATTAAAAATAAAATGCATTCGTTCAGATTATGGAGGTAAATTTGATAATGAGAAATTTGTTTCTTTTTGCAATGAGTTAGAAATTAAACATGAATTTTCTGCTCCTCGTACACCGCAGCAAAATGGTATGGTGGAAAGGAAAAATAGAACTTTGCAAGAACTAGCTCACACTATGTTATCTGAATACAAATTACCTCGATCATTTTGGGCTGAAGCTATTAGTACTTCTTGTTATGTTATTAATCGTGTTATGCTTCGACCCATCTTAAAATTAACACCTTATGAGTTGTATTTTCAAAAGAAACCGAATGTGTCTTATTTTAAAGTTTTTGGATGTAAATGTTTTGTTTTGAACACTAAGGATAATTTAGGCAAGTTTGATGAGAAGTGTGATGAATGTATTTTTATTGGCTATTCTTCAAGTAAAGCTTATAGAGTTTACAATAAGAGGACTAAAGTAGTTGAAGAATCAATACATGTTAAATTTGATGAGTTTTCTCCTTGTGTAGAAGCTAATAATACAGGTAAAAATGAAGAGCTCTCCCCTCTACAAAGGGTGGATGACAATGACAACCTTGGAGACAAAAATGAAGATAAAGGGGATGAACAAGAAGAAGAAGAAGAGCAAGGATATGTGCCTCCTAGTGAACTAAAATTTTCAAAGGATCATCCCCAAGATTTGGTTTTTGGAGAACCATCAAGAGGGGTAAGTACTCGTTCATCCGTACATGAATTATGTTCAAATATGTGCTTTATTTCTGATATAGAACCTAAAAGCGTTGAAGCTGCTTTAAATGATAATTCTTGGTTTTTAGCTATGAATGACGAGTTTAATCAATTTGAACGTAATAAAGTTTGGAAGTTAGTAGAAAGACCGTCAAATCATCCTGTTGTAGGGGTTAAATGGATTTTTTAAAATAAACTTGATAGTGAATCTAGGGTCACTAGGAACAAAGCAGACTCGTAGCAAAAGGATATTCACAAATAGAAGGAATAGATTTTGATGAAACTTTTGCACTCGTAGTACGTTTAGAAGCAGTTAGAATATTTCTTGCATTTGCAAGTTTTAAGAAGTTTAAGTTATTTCAAATGGATGTTAAAACTGCTTTTCTTAACGGGTATATTAAGGAGGAGGTTTATGTAGAACAACCTCCGGGCTTTGTTGATGTTAGATTTCCTGATCATGTTTATAAATTAGAAAAATCCTTGTATGGTTTGAAACAAGCACTCCGAGCATGGTATGATAGATTGACTATTTATTTATTGAAAAATGATTACAAAATGGGCAGTGATGATTGTACTTTATTTGTTAAACATGTCCATGAAGATCTTATTGTTTTACAAATATATGTTGATGATATTATTTTTGGATCCACCAATGAGAAATTATGTGATAGTGTTATTGAAATCATGAAGAATGAATTTGAAATGAGCATGGTAGGCGAACTCACTTATTTTCTTGGTTTTCAAATCTCTCAAAAGCAAGATGACATTTTTATTTGCCAATCTAAATATATTCATGATGTTTTAAAAAGATTTGGATTTGAAAATCTCAAACAAGCAAATACTCTCATGAGTGTCTCATCAAAGTTAGGAAAAGATGAAAGTGGAATATCCATAGATCAAACACTTTATAGAGGAATGATAGGATCATTATTATATTTGACTGCCTCTAGGCCTGATATTATGTTCGTTGTATGTTTATGTGCTAGATTTCAAGCTAATCCCAAAGAATCACATTTAAAAGCAGTTAAATGCATTTTTAGATATCTTATTGGCACATCTAAATTAGGATTGTGGTATCCACATAACGATACATTTATATTACATGGCTTTTCTGATTCTGATTATGCTGGGTGTTCATTAGATCGTAAACGCACCAGTGGCACCTGTCATTTTCTTGGGTCTTCACTTATCTCTTGGTCGAGTAGAAAACAGAATTCTGTTGCCTTATCTACCACTGAGGCCGAGTACATAGCACTAGGCAGTTGTTGTGCACAAGCTTTATGGATGAAGTAAACATTAGAAGATTTTGGTATAGTTCATGAAACCATTGAATTTAAATGTGATAATAAAAGTACAATTGACTTAACGTATAATCCAGTTCATCATTCTAGATCCAAACATATTGATGTACGTCACCATTTCATACGAGATCACATAAAACAGAATACAATCAAAGTCAATTTTATAAGCACCGATTCACAGCTTGCGGATATTTTTACTAAAGCACTTCCATATTCCCGTTTTTCACTCTTACGATTAGAACTAGGAATTCTAGACGTGTAAAATTACTAAATTATCATCGCAAGCCACACAAAAACTTAACAAATTCCATTGTTAACATCATGAACATTACACCAAAATAAGCCTTCCATAAATCATAATAAAAAAAAACACAATTTCAACATTCCATACTGAGTCTTACATTCTTCCAGATGAACTACCACATAACATTACAAGATCAATACTATTAAAGCATGAAATCAACATCTAAAAAAAATTCCAGAAATTTCACTGTCGTTGGCGATAGTGACTGTCGCCCGGCGATAGTGGCAAAATGTCCAGCATTCCAGAAATCTTCAAAAATTTCTGTTGTCCCCTCCACTGGTCTCTCCTTGATCATATGCAGAACTGTGCTCCCTGCTTCACGTCCGACGTGCTCGGCGAGTCGATGTACGGGGCGGCTCCATGACCGGATCTTCCCATTCTGCGGCTTCAGCTGGAGTAGGCTTCAACTTCAAACTTTTGGTCAGAAATTTAAAGAATTTCTGGATTCCCAAAATGTTTTTCTTCACTTCCCTCTTATGTTCTTCGAACGACTCTCGCAAGTC
Source organism: Platanthera guangdongensis (assembly GCA_039583875.1). NCBI lineage: Eukaryota > Viridiplantae > Streptophyta > Magnoliopsida > Asparagales > Orchidaceae > Platanthera > Platanthera guangdongensis. The sequence goes on along the minus strand of CM077163.1, from coordinate 175,808,173 downwards.
ATCTAACCCTTCTCGAAACGATCCACCTTTAGGAATTGGCGGGTTTCGGATAGTGGACACCGATTCACTCCTCCTTGATGACACTCCTCGTGTTGATCGGCTGATGGAAGGTGTTCCACTCGTCGAATATATCATTGGGATACAATCATTGACGTACAATTCGGGGTCAATCCACGTGTATTTCTTATATAAGATCCGTTGGATGAAGACTCCAAGTGGTAGGGTGTTCAACTTCTTCCAATTCGGATTTTTCAATCTGAATGAGTAGCGTACTATCAAGAGAACAAAATCTGCCACGTCAAATGGCTCACGCTCCAAAATCATATATGTCACATAACTAAGTTGTGCCGTTATTTTACGTGTGTCTCCGGATTTCAATAGAACGGTATGCCTTAGTATTTCTTGCACTAGTCGTACATTCTCCGTCAGGGTGGCTGTTGATTGGATTAGTGTTTTGATGGAATTTCCATGCAAAACCATGTTCAATAATGTCCAATCGCTATCCTTCTGATAGTTCTCTACGACGTCTAGCGTGGTTTCATGCTCTATTAGTAAAAATTCATCTCTCAAATCGTAATGTGTTATTTCTACCATCTTTCCTTGAATTTTCGATCGAACTCCGCCATTCAATTCCGTGAATCACGGATCTTTGAGATAATTGTAAAATTCTCGGATAAGCATGGAGGAGAATGTGTCTGGAATGATAATTGACATTATTCCGGCCATTACTAACAAGTCGTGAATATGTGCATGTCGGGCCGGGTCGAATTCAATCACCCGTCTGATTCCTATGTTAGCGTTCTCTATTCCAGAGAATGTTTGATATGATGAGTATGAGTCACTCCCTATGCTTCTTTGAGCCTTCGAACTGGAAGCCATTTCTGCATATAACATTTTTTTTGTTCCAGAAACCGAAATTGTTTTTGATATCGCCATCCGGCGACACCCACTGTCGCCGGGCGATAGCGGAAATTCAGTTTTCTTCATTTCCGCTTTCAGATCTGGTTTCCCCCTTCATCCAAAATACCAGATCTGCAAGTGTGTGTTCTTCAAATCAGTTTTTCAAGGACATCTTCACATATTTCACTCATACAAGCCTAGTATCTTAAGATCTCCAAATCAACATTTTAACACTTGAAAACCTTGAAATTTTTAATCTACACTCACATGCTACACTCTCCTAACTCTTATACCCATAAAAAGAAAAAAAAACCAAGCATTCAAGGAAAAATCTAAGTTTTCATACCTAGGTTTAGGGTTTCAACGTCCTCTCCTCCACGTTCCGCACTCAGTCTTTAGGAAACCATCTCACATGTACACAACATTTTCCTCTCTAAACGTTCTTCTTATGAGAATTGGACTGAGAAATGTTTCACCAAACCTATTCACTAGTGTATGTGTTTGTGATATAGTTTGTTGAACGTTGCCATAGTTACTGTTTACTCACTTTATTTGTTCTACATTGCTCACCTATCCTCTATGAGTCTCTTTTTGTGTTTTTCCTTCTTTTGCTTTCGCCGCACTTTTCCCTCTCTTTTGACAATACCAAAGGGGGAGAATATTTTCAAAAGAAAGTATTCATTTACCGCAGTCTGTTCTTCTATCTTTGTGCACCCTTGGAAAACACATTACTTGTTTGAGTTATTTTTAATTACACTACACGAATTTCCATATGCTTCAATTTAGAGGGAGATCACATGTAGGGGGAGTGTTTCATCCAAGAGCAATTGTGCACATACACTTGTTTCGTCATGATACTCAAAACTTTTAACATTCATGATTTTTTTCTTAATGGATTTGTTATTATCAAAAGGGGGAGATTGTTGGAGCATGCATTCCACGCTTCCTAGTTTGCTAATAACAAATCTTGTTTGTATTTGATATTTGGATGTTTTTTTGGTGTGCAGATAACACAGGTTGTTGGAACACCATATTACTAATTTGGGTCAGGATCACTATGTCTCTAGGAAACCATTGTTTGACCTCCTGTATAGCTCAAAAGGTCAATTAGAATTGAGTCTAAGGGTTAGAAGTCTAAGTTTGGAAGCTGCCCTCAAGACCAAGACTTTTTCAGTTTGAGACTAAGTCATATCGTCGAGCTCAGAACGACGATTCGTCGAACTCCGATCGACGATCGTCTAGCTCAACTTCGACAGATCGTCGAACTCCATTCAACGATCGCTGAGCTCAACTTCCACATATCGTCGAACTCCATTCGACGATCGGTGAGCTCAGTTCGACGATCTTTGACTCAGTATTGGTTCTCTATCTCTGAGCTCAGTTCGACGATCTTTGAGCTCAGATCGACGATATTTTGTTGCAGTATAAGTTCATATCGCTGATCTCAATTCGACGATAGCAGAGCTTAGTTCGACGTTTTCTGATAACTTCAAGGATTCATCAAGATTCAAATTCAGATCAGTTAAGGAGTTATTATGCAATAAATTCAGAAGATTTTCTAGTCGTTTTCATTTATTTCTGGACCAAGTTTCAAGGGATTTTCAAGTAATATTTCTATGGACTTTCCTCCAGAAGACATTTTGCAATTAAGGATGCAATTAATGCATGCCAACGGCTATTCTTGACAGAGGATGTTTTTCTATTCAGTACCAGAGAATAAAAGACAAGAATTTTTGAATCTCACAGACAGACAGACAGAGAGACAGACATCAGTAATCTTCAGAACAAGAACAAAATATTCTCTGTCTCAAAGAATTCTCAAGAACACACATCCAAGGAGATCAAATTTTCTGAAATCCTCAGATCTCTCTTATCTCAAGTGTTCAAGGCCAACATCTTTCAAGACTCCAGACACCTAACATTTCAGTTATTGCTGAAATCATCTTTTGTTGGAGATCAACTTTTGAAGGCATATCACCCTACAACAAAGCTTCTTTTCCTGAAGATCTCAAGGACTCAGGGGGAGCTTTGACACCATCAAATCCACATAGTCTTCTCAGCTGTTTGAGAAAGAGAAGACTTCCATCGCTCTCTCACCCCCATCTCTGTAAAGGGTTTCTCAAACTCCCTTCAAAAGTTTGAGCTTGGTTTTTGAGCACCTTGTCAAAAGCTCATTGGTGGCAAGACACCTGATCAAAAAATTTGATTTGGTTTTTGAGCACCTTATCAAAAGCTCATTGGTGCCCAGGACACCTGATCAACTCATCCTGCGGTGGATTCCTACCTAGGGTGGTAGAAGAGTGGATGTACCCAAGTTTAGGGGAATCACTATATTTCCTTGTGTCATCTAGTTTTGCTTGTCTTTATTTTTGTTTCTGACTGTGATTGTTCTATGATTAGCTTATGATTAGTTTAGCTCTGTGATTAGATTTATAACTGCTTTCCTGCTCACTCACATTACAACATTTGTTGTAAAAAGTTTTCAAGCACCATATACTCTATTCACCCCCCTCTAGAGTATATCAGATCTAGCTGCACTTTCAATTGGTATCAGAGGCAGGTTGGTTAAACATACCACACCTTGGTGGTTGCACAGGCTAACACCTGAACCTAAAGATCCCTAGTTAGATCTGTTTTCTTTTGAATTTTGTATTAGATTTTGTCTTCACAAATCATGGCCCCAAAAAAAGATTATGCTAGCACCAGACCTCCAGTGTGCAATCTATCCAAGTTTGCACTTTGGAAAGCAAGGATCAGATTATACATGAATTCTATTGACGTGGATATTTTTAACTCTGTTTTGACAGTGTGTCCAAGACCTCCAGAGAACTCAAATACAAATGTTGTTCCACCTCCATCAGGAACAGATGCTGACATCAAAAAATGGAAGGTAGCTGATGCCAAGGCTATGAACATCTTAGCCCAGACAATGTCTGATGACATCTTTAAAAAGGTGGCTGAGTGCAATTCAGCAAAGGAAATTTGGGACAAACTCTCTGAAATAGTCTCAGGCTCAGCTGATGAGAGAAAGGATAGGAGATCCCACCTCATATCTCAATATGAGAATTTCAAGAAGGGAGAAACTGAGTCAGTGGGAGATATGTACAACAGGCTCAGTCTAATAGTCAGTGAACTCATGACATTGGATAAAGAGATCTCACTAACTGAACTCAATGACAAAATTCTAATGTGCTTCACTAGCACTTGGGATTCACGAATCTGGCCAATCAAGGATGCCAGAAGTTTGAATGAGATCACCACTGAAGCTCTATTGGGTAAGCTCAAATCTTATGAGCTACTCATCAAGAATAGAGAAGAAGAACAGAAGGCTGCCTCACCAGCCACAAGAAAAGAGAAAACAATAGCTTTCAAGGCAACTGAAGATCAGCTTGAAGACAAAGTCACAGGTGTTGAAGTTGGTGACTGGGCGGCCTGGTGGTTTGGCTTGGCGGGTTGATGACCGCACGGTTTCGCTGTTAATCTTCAGCGGTTTGGTTGCTGTGTGTTGCTGTCTGAGGTCCAAGTGGTCTGGCGGTTTGACTCTGGCGAATTGGAGACCGGGCGGTCTAGCGGTCTCCCATGACAGTCTCTCTCTCTCTGGCAGTAGCCGAGCAGTTTGCCCGTCTGTCTAACCGCGCGGCTTGTGCGGTTTGTGTCTGTATAGTCCGCTTGTGTCATGTAAATTTTTAGTCCCACATCTCTTATTTGTATTCTCTCTCCTCTCCTCCATTCTATATAAAGGAGGTCATACCTTTGTAATAGATACCTTTTTCAGATAATAAAATTTCTGTTAAAACCATTTCCGGTTTGTTTTAGTTCAACTTCCGACTTGTTTTTGTTCATTTCTAACATGGTATCAGAGGAAACGATCTTTTCCTCCTGATTCAGCTTCTTCTTCTGTTCGCGCGGGCTACCTTCTAGCCGCTCGACTTCTTTCCCTCCGCTTGATTCTCGTCTTGTTTCTGCTTCCCGCGACCTGTCTTTGCGGCTTGCCTTCTCTTCTGACCGATGCCCTATTCGTGCGGCTTGTTTCTCCTTACTTCTCTTCTCCCTGCTCCTCCTAGTCGTTGCGGCCTCTCTTTTGTCGTCCGACTTGGTTTCTCCTGCCTGCGGCTTTCCTAGCCGCGCGGCCTGCTTCTGTCCGCCCGGCTTGTGACTTGTGTTAGCCGCCGCGGCTTGCACTCGCCGTCTCTCTTCAATGGATTCCACTTCCTCCGCGCCGTCCGCCTCGGTGGTCATCTCTTCTGGTAGTGCCCACACTGTTACTCGCGGACGCTGGTTGATCGATTCTGGTGCTACCAATCATATGACATGCAATCCTCACTATTTCTCTCATCTAGACACGCATGATCAGTTGCCTCCTGTCATCGTTGCGGATGGTTCTCCCTCCCCGGTCAATGGGACGGGCATGGTTCAAGTCACTCCGTCTCTCTGCCTTGCAGATACCCTCTATGTGCCCCAGTTTCCTTGCAATTTATTATCGGTTACCTCTTTATGCAAACAACTACAGTGCTCCGTCACCTTCACTACTACCTCTTGTTCTTTTCAGGATCCGGCCTCCCGACGAACGATTGCTACTGGGACTGAGAGTGGCGGCCTCTACTTCCTCGACAACGTCTCTGCTCTATCTGCCTTCTCCTCCTCCTCTACAGATCTTCTCCAATGACATCTTCGCCTTGGTCATGCCCCCCCTCGCCTTCTTCGTCAACTTCTCCCCCACCTCCCTTCCCAATATCCTCCTCTTAATTGTGACGCATGTCAACTTGGCAAGCATCACCGCTCTTCCTTTCCTCCCAAGCAAGCTCATGGATCCACCCGTCCATTTGATCTTGTTCACTCTGACATCTGGGGTCCTGCTCCTACCCTTACTATTGGGCGGGGTAGTTCTTACTTTGTTACGTTCATTGATGACTTTTCTCGTTGTACTTGGGTCTATCTCCTACGAGACCGTTCTAAACTTTTTGATATATGGACATCCTTTTATCAATCAATTCAAACTTAGTTTGGCGTTTCCATTAAAGTCTTACGCTCGGATAACGCCAAAGAATATCTTAGTCAAGCCTTTTCCTCCTTTTGTATGCAACATGGGATTATTCATCAAACCAGTTGCGTTTACTCCTCACAACAAAATGGCGTGGCGGAACGCAAAAACCGTCACCTCCTTGATGTCGCTCGCACTCTGCTTACGCAAATGCATGTCCCTCGCTCCTACTGGGGCTATGCTGTTCTCATCGCTTGCTATCTCATCAATCGCATTCCCTCCACCGTTCTCCATGGTCAAACTCCTTTCTCCATTCTCTATCCGGGCAAAGAACCCTTTCCTCTTCCTCTCCGTATCTTTGGATGCACTGCATTTGTGCATGCTCCCTCTACCACCCGCGACAAACTCTCCCCTCAGTCCACCAAATGTATCTTTCTGGGCTACTCTCCCACTCAGAAAGGTTATTGTTGCTTTGACCCCGTCACCCGCAAACAATTTGTCTCTGCGGATGTTACCTTCTTTGAAAATGCATCTTACTTCTCTTCCGCTTCTTCCTCTACTCCTGTTACTCCTCCTTCTCCCACCAACCCCACTATTCCCTCCACTCCTGCTACTGTTCCGCCACCTCCCCCATCTCCACCATCTCCACCATCTTACCATGCTCCTCCTCCTCCACCTTCCTCCTCTTCGCTGCCGTTGCTCTCTTCTCCCGGGCCAGCTTTCTCCACCATGGATGCTCCGGATACTGAGGTACCTGCTGACCCGGACCTTCCCATTGCCCTTCGCAAAGGGGTTCGGGCTTGTACCCATCATCCTCTGGCTGTTGTTGTTTCATATGATCGTCTGACGCCTGCTCGCAGGGACTTTGCTCTGGCTATTTCTTCTACTTCTACCCCTCGTTCCTATCAGGAAGCTCTTACCCTTCCACATTGGAAAGCTGCCATGGATGAAGAAATCGCTACTCTGACTGAACGGGGTACCTGGACTCTTGTTCCTCCTCCTGTTGGCATAGATGTTGTTGGCTGTCGCTGGGTTTTTGTGGTGAAATTCCTCCCCGATGGCAGTGTGGATCGCTACAAAGCCCGCCTGGTGGCTAAAGGATTCACTCAGACCTATGGTGTTGATTATTTTGATACATTCTCTCCTGTTGCTCGTCTCAGCACCATACGGGTCCTTCTCTCTGTGGCTATCAATCGGGACTGGCCAATTTCACAACTGGATGTTAATAATGCTTTCCTCTATGGTTATCTACAGGAAGATGTTTATATGGAGCAACCTCCGGGGTATGTTGCTCAGGGGGAGACACGTGTATGCCGACTGAAGAAGGCTATTTATGGCCTCAAGCAAAGTCCGCATGCCTGGTTTGACAAGTTTAGCGGAATTGTTGCGGCCATTGGTTTTACACGAAGCTCGGCCGATCACTCCTTATTTGTTCGGAAAACCGCCTCTGGTATGGTTGTTCTTGCGGTTTATGTCGATGACATTCTTCTTACTGGCGATGACCAGGAGGGGGTAACGTTGACAAAGAAACACCTCCGTCAACACCTGGTCACAAAGGATATGGGATCTCCAAAGTACTTCTGGGGATTGAAATCTCAAGGAAGCCCAACTCCATGGTTCTTTCCCAAAGGAAGTATGCCCTTGATCTTTTAAAAGAGGCAGGATTGGCAGGTGCTAAACCTGTCCGTTGTCCTATGACTACTGGAGAAGACAAAACTTGGACAGATGACTCGCCTCTTCTATCCGATATTTCGAGGTACCGGCATCTGGTGGGAAAACTCATTTATCTCACGGTAACCAGACCCAACATCTCCTATGCTGTTGGCAAGGTGAGCCAGTTTATGCAAGCTACTCGGGAGTGTCATCTTCAATCTGCCTTGCGGATCTTGGAATATATCAAAGCAGCGCCTGGGAAAGGATTACTCTTTCAGAAGAATGGTCATCTGATCGTTGAAGCATACTCAGATGCGAGTTACGCTGATGACAAAGGGGATCGTAAGTCAACCTCGGGTTTCTGCACCTTTGTTGGGGGCAATCTGGTGAGCTGGAAGAGCAAGAAGCAGTCGGTTGTTTTCAGGTCCAGTGCTGAAGCAGAATATCGTAGTATGGCATCGACCACTTGTGAGTTAAAGTGGCTACGAGCTCTCCTGCTGGATTTAGGAGAGGTGTACAACCATCCTCTACCTATGTTCTGTGATAACAAGGCTGCCATATACATCTCCAAAAATCCGGTCTTCCATGAAAAACCAAGCACATTGAGGTCGACTGTCATTTCATTCGTGAAGAGATTCTGAAGGGACAAATTTGCACTCCCTTCGTCACTTCTGATAAAGAGCTGGCTGACATCTTCACCAAGCCAGTTTCCGCCTCGTTTCTTCATATTTGTGACAAGCTGGGCATGATCGATATATATGCTCCAGCTTGAGGGGGAGTGTTGAAGTTGGTGACCGGGCGGCCTGGCGGTCTGGCTTGGCGGGTTGATGACCGCGCGGTTTCGCAGTTAATCTTCAGCGGTTTGGTTGCTATGTGTTGCTGTCTGAGGTCCAAGCGGTCTGGCGGTTTGACTCTGGCGAATTGGAGACCGGGCGGTGATGCCGGCTCGTCTCCCATCCCCTTGCCCGTTGATGCTAAGAGTGCTCGTGATCAAGTTGCTGTGGATGATGATCAAGTTGCTCGTGACCAAGTTGATGCGGCGCAACATAAAGATGCTCGACGACCTTCTACCGCGACTCGTGACCTTGGTGGCTACAATCTTCGTTCGCGGCGGGCTTAAGCCCTTTCCTTATTTGCACCTTTATTTTCCTAGTTTAATGTTATCATTATTTCATGTTGTCTTTTATTTTGGACATGTTTAATTTTTGGTGTGCTCATAGCCATCCAATAGATGATAAATTGGATGGCTAGATTTATTTTGCTTGTTTTGGGACTTGCCTATATATAGGCTTATTTGATGAGAAATGAAGGTATGCTATTTGAAAACCTAAATTAATCCTCTCTTGAGAATTTCGGCCACCTCCCTTTGGGATTACCGCCCCCCCTCATCCTCCTTCTCCTCCTTGTTAGCCAATCGCTTGGGTGATCCAAGGCTTGTGAAACGCGGAGGCGGATGCTTCTCAGTGTGACTCCGGCGAAGAAGAAGGTTGCCGCTCGGTGTGACGCCGGTGGTGCGTGGACGTGTGACTCTTCCACTTTCCTTGTGTGATCTTCACCCCATCTTGGGGAGGGTAATATCTACATCTTTCCTTTGTGAGTTCTTGTGAGAATTGGAATGGATATAGTGGCTTTTTATCCGCGATCTTGAATACGATCTTTTGGATTTAATCGAAAACCTTCTTGCGTTTATTTTCGAAACCTTGCAAGAAGCCGGATCGGGTGGATCCTTTTGCTTGAGGAAGATCTTGGCATATAGTTATTGATCTTCCTCTCAAAAAGGTGTGGCGACCTTTGCTTTCGATCTTCGGTGGGAAAGGATTGGACTTTAATTAGATTGTCGCTTTTAGTCCACTCCCCTCCGCGTGTTTGTGCGGGATGACGGTGAATCGTGCGGCTAGAATGTTTGTGTTAGGACGCGTTAGAACGTGTTACGTGGGCTTGAGTTGTAAGAAAATCCGTACGCTATTTTAATCCGACGAATCCTTACATCAATTTGGTATCAGAGGGAGGTTCTCGTCAGTTTCCTAATTGACACTCCTCCCCCGCTCAAAATTCAAATTTCAGATTTCGGGATTCAAATTTTGAATTTCAAATTTCAAATTTTAAATTTCAAATTTCAAAAAAAAAAATTCAAAATTCAAATGTCGAATTTCAAATTTCAAATTTCAAATTTCAAATTTCAAATTTCAAAATTTCAAATTTTAAATTTCAAATTTCAAAAAAAAATTCAAAATTCAAATTTCGAATTTCAAATTTCGAATTTCAAATTTCAAATTTTAAATTTCAAATTTCAAAAAAAAATTCAAAATTCAAATTTCGAATTTCAAATTTCAAATTTCAAAATTTCAAATTTTAAATTTCAAATTTCAAAAAAATTCAAAATTCAAAATTCAAATTTCAAATTTCAAATTTCAAAATTTCAAAATTCAAAATTTCAAATTTCAAAATTCAAAAAAACAAAGAGAAAACTGCGCTCTAGCCTTTGGTTTTTAGGGTGTTAATGCGTACTCGGCACGGTACGGAGTACACGAACCCGTCTACCACCACTATGGCTGAACACCCTGATGAGGAAACTAATCCTACGGCTATCACTGAGCTTAGGCAAGAATTAGGAGAGTTGAGGGGTTTGCTGACACAACTTTTGGCGAACCAAGCTGCTCAAACACCACAACCACCTAACCATGGACACCCCCCGACCACCCCCGGTGCATGTTGCGGAACATGATGGGTACTTCCCCGGAGCAGCCCGTCAAGTTCCCGATCTGGAAAGAGAGTTCGATATAACAAAAGCGATTCGTATGGAAGCCCCCTCTTACAATGGTATGGGAGACCCCCAAGTCTTCCTTACATGGGTGGTTGACATAGAATGCTATTTTGATTGGTATCACCTTACCGATGAGCAAAAGGTTCAAGTAGCTCGTATGAAATTAAACGGGAGGGCCAAGACCTTTTGGTTAAATGAGGAGCGACGTTTAGGGACCGGTCATGGTGTACCCCTAGTTGGTTGGACGGTTATGAAAAATTTGCTCACCGACCAATACGTGCCCGCTTACCACCGAACTCAAATGTTCGACGATCTTGCCACCCTTCGGCAAGGTCCAAAATCGGTGGCTGATTACATGGGTGAGTTAAAGGATAAGATGTTGCGGTGTGAGATCCAAGAGATGCCAGAGGTTACGCTTTCTAGGTTCCGTAAGGGACTTAATCCGGACATTCAGAAGAAGCTTCTTCGATATGGCCACACTGATATTAATACTACTTTCAATGCCGCCTTGGACATTGAAAAACATCCGGCCATGAAAACCCAACCCCGTTACTCCCAACAAAAGGGAAAGGCCCCCATAGGAGCCCTTTCCTCCACTTATTATGATAAGGGTAAGGCGAAGGTTTGGGAGTCCAAACCAATTATCGTGACTGCGAGAAACCCTATGCAGCCTAATAGTGAGAGAATCCCTATTGGCAAGGTGAGCAAGGCTAACACCACGCGTTACTCTTGCGGTATTCAAGGCCACTATGCCTATGAGTGCCCCACCAAGGCCAAGGCTACTTTAGCTCTTCTAGACGAGTCCACTAGTGACTTTGCAGATTTAGTGATTGAGGCAGATGAGGGTTATGAGACGGATGGTGTGCCTAGTGATATGGAGGATGGACACCTACTTAGCGTTATGCGTTGTATTCTGACGACCCCTCGCCCGTTTGACGATTGGAAGAGGTCCACTATTTTCTCCCTCATCTTTAAGAGTGGGGACAAATATTGTAAGCTCATCATTGATAGCGACAGCTGCATGAACGTTGTTTCCGAGAACGCCGTTATGCGGATGCATTTGGCTACCGAGCCTCATCCTACCCCTTACCAAGTGGCTTGGGTCAACAAGGTAACCATCCCAGTCACCAAGCATTGCCTAGTTCCACTTACGATCAAGTCATATACAGATGAGGTGTGGTGTGATGTCATTCCTATGGATGCTTGTCATGTGTTGTTAGGCCGCCCTTGGCTCTATGACCGTGATGTCACCCACTACGGGAGGGCAAACACTTATGAGTTCAAATATAATGGGAAGGTAGTCACGTTAAAACCCACGGCCCCAAAGGAACCCAATAGCCCGAGTACGGATACCACAATCCCAATCGAGAAGAAATTGGTAAGCCTAATGGGTAGGAGAAAATTTGAGAGGGACCCCTTTGTGGATGGGATTATTTATGCATTGGTTCTTTTGAATAATAATGAAGAAAATGGGGTTTTAGAAGATTTACCCAAAGAATTAAAAAAACTGCTGGAAGAGTATAAGGAAGTCTACCCGGACGAGTTGCCCCCTACGTTGCCCCCTCTACGTGATATCCAACATGCCATTGACTTTATGCCGGGCGCCTCATTGCCTAATCAGCCCCATTATAGGTTGCACCCCGCAGCCCATGAGGAGCTCCAGGCCCAAATTTCGGATTTATTGGCAAAGGGGTTCATTAGGAACAACAAGAGTCCGTGTGCGGTACCGGCTTTGTTGGCTCCAAAAAAGGATGGTACGTGGCGTATGTGTGTAGACAGTAGAGCCATAAATAAGATCACTATCAAGTATAGGTTTCCCATCCCTAGATTGGACGATCTTTTGGATATGTTGTCTGGTGCCTCGATCTTCACGAAATTGGATTTGCGGAGTGGTTACCATCAGATTCGGATACGTGATGGGGATGAATGGAAAACTGCATTTAAATCTAAGGACGGGCTCTACGAGTGGTTGGTCATGCCATTTGGGTTGTCAAATGCTCCAAGCACCTTCTCACGAATGATGACCCACGTATTCCAACCATACATGGGACGATTTGTGGTGGTGTACTTTGATGACATATTGATTTATAGCACCACTTTTGACTCACATGTGTCTCACCTACGGATTATTCTATCTACACTTCGGGACGAAAAATTATATTTAAATTTAAAGAAGTGTATATTTTATGTAAAGGAAGTGGAATTTTTGGGCTACCTGGTTGGATCTGAGGGAATAAAGGTAGACCCCAGTAAGGTGAAAGCAATTCTGGAGTGGCCCGAACCCACAAGCTTGAGAGACGTTAGGAGTTTCCACGGGTTAGCCTCATTTTATAGACGATTTATTAGGGATTTTAGTACTATTATGGCTCCCGTGACGGAATGCATGAAAAGGGGTGAGTTTAAATGGACGCCAGCAGCTACCCAGGCATTCCAACACATTAAGAAAATGATGACTGAGGCTCCTATTTTGCGCTTACCAGATTTTAATAAAGTATTTGAATTGACATGTGTCGCATCCGGAGTAGGAGTAGGAGGTGTCTTAAGCCAAGAGGGACACCCAATAAGTTATTTTAGCGAGAAATTGGCGGGTGCAAAACTTAATTATTCCAATTACGATAGAGAGTTCTATGCCATCGTTAGATGCCTACACCAGTGGAGACACTACCTCCTTTCCAAGGAGTTCGTGATTCTCTCTGACCATGATGCACTTAGGCACATTAATGGGCAATCTAAAATCAGCCCCCGTCATGCAAAATGGGTATCTTATCTGCAAGAGTTTTCGTTCACCTTAAAACACCTTAAGGGCACTGAAAATCGTGTGGCCGACGCGCTTAGTAGAGTGACACTTTTATTGTCGATCATGGAAGTAAAGGTTGTCGGATTTGAGAGAATAAAGGATGAATATGCTATGTGTCCTGATTTTGGAGAAGTGTATCTAGCGGCACACGATGACTCACCAATGATAGTGTGAGCATATGTATTGAGAGATGGTTATTTATTTCGGCACGCTAAGCTATGTATTCCCCGTACCTCCCTCCGCCATCACATAGTATGGGAACTACAAGTGGCGGGTTGAGCGGCCATTTTGGGCGGGATAAAACGATAGCCTTAGTCGAGGAGAAATTCTATTGGCCTAAACTTCGCATTTTAGTTGGGAAAATCGTGAGTAGCTGTCGGGTTTGTCAAGTGTCTAAAGGGGGAAAGACTAATGTGGGACTATACACTCCGTTGCCTATTCCATCTAGACCTTGGGAGGACGTGAGTATGGACTTTATTTTGGGGCTTCCTCCAACCCAGCGACGACACGATTCCATTTTTGTGGTGGTTGATAGGTTCTCTAAGATGGCTTATTTCATACCCTGTAGTAAGACTAATGACGCGTCTCACATTGCAAAATTATATTTTAAAGAGGTGGTGAGTCACCGCGGCGTTCCTAAGACCATTGTCTCGGATTGCGACGTTAAATTCACAAGTTATTTTTGGAAGACGCTTTGGACATTAATGGGAACGAAGTTGTTGTTTTCCGCCGCCTATCACCCACAAACTGATGGGCAGACGGAAGTGGTAAATAGGAGTTTGGGAAACTTGTTGTGTTGTCTTGTGGGTGACCACAAAGGCACTAGGGATTTGCTCCTCCCCCAAGCCCAAATTAGCCTACAACAACTCTACCAATCGGTCTACGGGTATGTCACCAAATGAAGTAGTGCACGGGTACCTTGCGAATGTGCCCATTGACTTGATTCCGTTACCTCCATCTTATCATACAAGTCAATTTGCACAATCTTTTGCCGAGCACATACATGACTTACACACCCAAATACGAACAACTTTAGCTACCACATATGAGTCGTATCGATCCCAAGCGAATTTACATCGGAGGGAGTCTAACTTCCAAGTTGGCGATCTTGTTTTAGTGCACCTTATTCCCACGCGGCTGCCTTCTGGCACCGTTAAGAAGTTGGCACCAAAGCGAGCCGGCCCGTTTCGAATTATTAAGAGGCTAGGAGATAACGCGTTTGTTTTGGATTTGCCGACGGATTGGGGTATTTCACCCATTTTCAATGTTTCAGATTTAACGCCGTATGTTTCCATTCCAACTGAGTTGACTTCTACGCCTTCTTTTTCCCCCAATATTTCTTCCTCCACAAATGTCTCTTCTGGGTTGGTGAGTGGTAGTTCCGTGAGTCATTCTTCCATTGCAACTACAGGCCTATCGCCGGGTGGTAAGTCTTCTACTTTGCTTCCACATGCTGATATGTTTCCTAGATTTCCCCGTACATTTCTTGTCCCAGCTCAGGTACTTGCAGATGGCTACACTTCTCCAGCTGATGGCGGCCATCGCCGCTTCCTCGTTCGTTGGCGTGATCGTCCGCCCTCCGACGACTCCTGGGTTATTGAGTCGGATCTCTTTCGCTTGGATGAGGACCTCCTCCGCCGCTACCTTGCAGCCCACTCATCGGTGTTGAGTGACTTCAAGGGGGGGAGGATTGATGCCGGCTCGTCTCCCATCCCCTTGCCCGTTGATGCTAAGAGTGCTCGTGATCAAGTTGCTGTGGATGATGATCAAGTTGCTCGTGACCAAGTTGATGCGGCGCAACATAAAGATGCTCGACGAACTTCTACCGCGACTCGTGACCTTGGTGGCTACAATCTTCATTCGCGGCGGGCTTAAGCCCTTTCCTTATTTGCACCTTTATTTTCCTAGTTTAATGTTATCATTATTTCATGTTGTCTTTTATTTTGGACATGTTTAATTTTTGGTGTGCTCATAGCCATCCAATAGACGATAAATTGGATGGCTAGATTTATTTTGCTTGTTTTGGGACTTGCCTATATATAGGCTTATTTGATGAGAAATGAAGGTATGCTATTTGAAAACCTAAATTAATCCTCTCTTGAGAATTTCGGCCACCTCCCTTTGGGATTGCCGCCCCCCCCCCCTCATCCTCCTTCTCCTCCTTGTTAGCTAATCGCTTGGGTGATCCAAGGCTTGTGAAACGCGGTGGCGGATGCTTCTCGGTGTGACTCCGGCGAAGAAGAAGGTTGCCGCTCGGTGTGACGCCGGTGGTGCGTGGACGTGTGACTCTTCCACTTTCCTTGTGTGTTCTTCACCCCATCTTGGGGAGGGTAATATCTACATTTTTCCTTTGTGAGTTCTTGTGAGAATTGGAATGGATGCAATGGCTTTTTATCCACGATCTTGAATACGATCTTTTGGATTTAATCGAAAACCTTCTTGCGTTTATTTTCGAAACCTTGCAAGTAGCCGGATCGGGTGGATCCTTTTGCTTGAGGAAGATCTTGACATATAGTTATTGATCTTCCTCTCAAAAAGGTGTGGCGACCTTTGCTTTCGATCTTCGGTGGGAAAGGATTGGACTTTAATTAGATCGTCGCTTTTAGTCCACTCCCCTCCGTGTGTTTGTGCGGGATGACGGTGAATCGTGCGGCTAGAATGTTTGTGTTAGGACGCGTTAGAACGTGTTACGTGGGCTTGAGTTGTAAGAAAATCCATACGCTATTTTAATCCGACGAATCCTTACATCAGGCGGTTTAGCGGTCTCCCATGACAGTCTCTCTCTCTCTCTAGCAGTAGCCGAGCGGTTAGCCCGTCTGTCTAACCGCGCGGCTTGTGTGGTTTGTGTCTGTATAGTCCGCTTGTGTCATGTAAATTTTTAGTCCCACATCTCTTATTTGTATTCTCTCTCCTCTCCTCCATTCTATATAAAGGAGGTCATACCTTTGTAATAGATACCTTTTTCAGATAATAAAATTTCTGTTAAAACCATTTCCGGTTTGTTTTAGGTCAACTTCCGACTTGTTTTTGTTCATTTCTAACAACAGGCAATGATGAACTGCTCAGTCTCTTGGCCAAAAGATTTTACAGGATGGCCAGAAAGGACTTCAGAAGGAGATCATACAAGGAGCATGACAAGCCAAGGTATGACAAGTCAATTAATAACAAAGAAATTGTTTGCTTTGGTTGCAGGAAACCAGGGCACATAGTTCCTGACTGTCCAGAAAACAAAAACAAGGACAGAAGGGACAAGAAAGAAAGAAGAAAGGAGAAGGACTCCAAGAGGAATGACAATGGCAAACCCTCATTAAGCAAAAACAAACATACAAGAAAGGGGTTAGTTGCTGAATCCTGGAGTGAGACTAAAGAGGAGTCAGAAGTCTCATCCAGCTCCAGTGATGATGAAGATGATGCAGAAGAAAAAGAGTTCTGCATGATGGCAATCAATGCCTCACAACATAACTTAGATGAAGAAGAGTCAGAGTCCGACTCAGAGACTCAGCTTGAAGAAGATCAGGTAATTAGTTCATTTGATTTTAATTCAGAGGACTTTAAATCTGAATTTAAAGCATTATGTTTAGACCTGCTAAAATCTGAGAAAGAAATTATCTCTCTCAGAAATCATTTATCTGAACATAATACTTTAAAGTCAGAAAACCTCAAACTCTCTCAGGAGTTGGAGTGCTGTAGGGAGCAGATAGCTTCACTGAAAAGTGAGCTATCTGAGGCCAAGAAGCTTGAAGAATCCCTTAATGGGAGAAGCATCAAGCTGATGGACATCACAAGCACAGTGAACTCCAGATTTAATAGTACACTGGGCTTGGGTGCCTCATCCAGCCAACCCATAGTTCTAACAACTCCAATCAAATTCATTTTTGATAAAGGAAAGGGAGTTGTAGAGGTAGCTAGGAAAAATTTTGATCTGCCCCAGAAAACTATGTCCCAGCAGAAATCGTCGAACGGAGATCGACGATCGCCGAACGCAGATCGACGATCTCAGGCAAAATCGTCGAACTCAGGTCGACGATCTCAAGTTCCTGAACTCTGTTATAGTCGACCTTCGAACGGAGCTCGACGATCTGACCCAAGATCGTCGAACGCAGCTCCAAGATCGTCGAACAGAGGTCAGAGCTCTGGAAATTGTTTCAAGGGCAAATCAAAATCCAATCCTAAGGGTCCTTCATCCCAAATCTTTAACCCTTATAATGAATGGATTATACCTCCAAGGAGATATCATCCTGAAGGATATAAGAGTCAACCTGGGATGTCTTTTATTTCAGAATTTAAAGGTTATCAACCTAGGCCCAAGGTAAACTGGGTCAAAAACAAATGAATTATTTTATGTGCAGGTGAAGACCTATCCAACATCTAACCAGCAATGGTACTTGGATAGTGGGTGCTCTAAGCATATGACAGGGAACAAGGACAATCTCACATCCTTTAGAGCCAAGCTTGGACCCAAAGTTATCTTTGGTGATTCAAACTTTGGACAGACTAAAGGATATGGTGCAGTCCAGATTGGATCAGTAACATTCGAGAAGGTAGCTTATGTGGAAGGACTGAAGCACAACTTAATAAGCATCAGTCAGCTGTGTGATGAAGGCTACCAAGTGACCTTCAACAAAGCTTTATGCAAAATCAAGTCAGAGGACAACACAACTGTGTTGACAGGTAAAAGGAAAGGTAACATCTATCTAGCAGATTTTCTTTCAACAGATGTAGATATTTGCTTGTTCAATTCTGTTTGTAGACCAAATATTTTATGGCATAAGAGACTAGGACACCTAAACCTTAGAACTATTGTTAGGCTATCCAAGGACAACCTTGTTAGAGGACTACCTTCTGGCCCCTACAAGAAGGAAGGACTCTGCAGGGCTTGTCAATTAGGCAAGCAAACTAAAAACAGCTTTAAGTCACTTAATAAGAGTGATTCACCTAGGATATTGTATCTGTTACACATGGATCTTTTTGGACCCATCACAATACAAAGCCTAGGAGGGAAATCTTATACTTTAGTAGTTGTAGATGACTTCTCTAGATTCACTTGGGTGTTCTTTCTAAGGAAGAAGTCTGACAGCTTTAAGTGTCTGACAGAGTTTCTCAAATGTATATAGATTGAGTTCAATACTCACATTGCCCTGATCAGAAGTGATCATGAGACAGAGTTTGATTCTCTTCTTATGCAAGAGTTCTGTCAGAGTGAAGGGATCAGACATACTTTCTCAGCTCCTAGAACTCCTCAACAAAATGGGGTAGCTGAAAGGAAAAATAGAACCCTTATTGAATCTGCCACTACATTGTTGTCAGATGCTCACCTTCCTCTATCTTTTTGGGCAGAGGCAGTGAACACCTCCAACTATGTGCTGAATAGAAGTTTGATACATAAACTAAAGGGAAAGACTCCCTATGAATTACTCAAAGGGAAGAAACCTAAAGTTAATTATTTTAGAGTTTTTGGTTGTATTTGCTACATATATAATAATGACAAGAAATATTTTGCAAAATTTCAAGCTAAAGCTGATGAAGGAGTGTTTTTGGGATACTCCATGATCAGCAAGGCTTATAGGGTTTATAATAAATCATCTCTAAAAATTGAGGAATCTGTTCACATATCATTTGATGAATCTAACATGTCTTTCAAGGAGAAGATCCCTTATACCATAGAACCTTTACAGGAACATTCTCTAGTTGAAGACTTGAACAAGTTACAGGTTACTCAAAAGGATGAAAGCAGTGAAGATGAAGAAAGTGTTCAACATATTGAAGAACAACTTGAAGAGCCAGTTGTTGTACCACAAGAGAAAACAACAACACAGGTTGGTGAACAATCAACACCCCCTATTGATTTAGTAACATCAAGAGACCATCCAATTTCCCAAATAATTGGAGACATCTCAGCTGGTGTGCAAACCAGAAATCAGGTCAACCAAAACCTGTTGCACACCTGCTTCCTATCTCAAATTGAACCTCAGTCCATTCAAGATGCAGAGCAAGATCCACACTGGATCATTGCAATGCAAGAAGAGTTGCATCAATTTGAAAGGAACAAAGTATAGGAACTAGTGTCAAAGCCTAAGGATCACTCCATTGTTGGAACAAAGTGGGTGTTCAGAAACAAACTGGATGATCAAGGAGTAATTGTAAGAAACAAGGCAAGGCTAGTCGCTCAGGGATATTCTCAAGAAGAAGGAATAGACTATGACCAGACTTTTGCACCAGTTGCAAGATTGGAAGCCATCATAATATTTTTAGCTTATGCAGCACATAAAGGCTTCAAGGTATATCAGATGGATGTCAAAAGTGCATTTCTAAATGGAGACATCAAAGAGGAAGTATATGTCAGACAACCTCCAGGTTTTATCTCTCCAACTTATCCTGATTATGTTTTTAGATTGAACAAAGCATTATATGGTCTCAAGCAAGCTCCTAGAGCATGGTATGAGACCCTAGCATGCTTTCTTTTGGAAAATGGATTTTTGAGGGGTAGAGTAGACCAAACTCTTTTCATTAGAACCCATAAGTCCCATACCCTACTAGTGCAGATTTATGTAGATGATATTATTTTTGGTTCTACTGACTCCAAATTGTGCAGAAGGTTTTCCAACCTAATGCATTCTAAATTTGAAATGAGTAGCATGGGTGAGCTATCCTTCTTCCTAGGATTGTAAGTCAAATAGCATGCTGAAGGCATCTTTATTTCTCAAACCAAGTATGCAAATGAATTGGTTAAGAAATTTGGCATGTCTGAAGCATCTTGTATGAAAACACCTATGCCTACTAATGTTGTATTGGATGCTGATGAACATGGGAAACCTGTTGATCAGACAACATATAGAGCAATGATTGGCTCTTTACTGTACCTTACAGCTAGTAGACCAGATATAATGTTTGCTACATGTATATGTGCTAGGTTCCAAGTAAGCCCTAGAGAGTCACACCTAACACTAGTTAAGAGGATTCTCAGGTATATTAAAAGTTGTCCAAATCTAGGTCTCTAGTATCCAAAAGATTCAGCATTTGATTTAACTGGATTTTCTGATGCTGATTATGCTAGGTGCAGAATTGACAGGAAAAGCACCAGTGGAACTTGCCAGTTCCTTGGTGACAGACTTGTCTCCTGGTTTTGTAAGAAACAAACTTTTGTGTCAACTTCAACTGCTGATGCTGAATATATGGCTGTAGGCAGTTGTTGTTCACAAATCTTGTGGATTCAAAACCAACTCCTAGACTATGGCTACAACTTAGAGAAGTCTAAAATCTTTTGTGATAACACCAGTGCTATTTCTATAGCTCAAAATCCAGTCCTCCATAGTAGGACAAAACACATAGAGATTATGCATCACTTTTTAAGGGATAATGTTGAAAAGAATAAAATTGAACTTCAATATATCTCAACTGATTTACAAAGGGGAGATATTTTCACCAAGCCTTTGAATGAAAAGAAACACACCTTCTTCCTAAATCAGTTAGGAATGTTAGATGGAGGAAGTCTTAAATAATATCCAAGATTTTAAAAGCTTAAAAATTTACCAAGACAAGGCAAACATCTGATTTTTTTCCTAGTGTCTAGAGTTTTTCTGGTCTCTGAACTGCGCTCGACGAGTTTCCTCCAGATCGTCGAACGGAGATCGACGATTTCTGAAATCATCGACCTGAGTTCAGCGTTTCTCAGATAGTATGAACTATCTCTTCCGGTCAGCGATCGTCGAACGGCGCTCGATGATTTTGTTCTCTGAACGATCGTCGAACAGAGCTCGATGCTCTCCAATATCGTCGAACGGAGATCGACGATGTTGAAGACTCTTCAGATTCCTTTAGAAGCCTCGATCGTCGAACTGAGTTCAATGATGCTGGCTCTCGATTTCTCTGCAAGAACTTTCTTTCCCTCCAAACATTTCTGCACTTGGTCATTTTGTTTGTTGAATCTTTGCAGGTAACTATGGCTGTTTCTGTTGCTGTTCTCGCCGCCATGAAATTTGATGTGGCTTCGACATAGACATGGAATCCTTCAGCACAACAGACCAGGTCTTTCAGGATATTTTAGAGCTATTCAAAGAGCAGAAACTGGCTGCAATCATGACTACAAGGATTAAGCTTGCTTCTGATGAGATTAAAGAATGTGTTTACACTGCCCACAATCAGGACCACAACACCATTGTTGGATCAATCTCTGGCACTCAGGTACCTTTGACCACAGCAATTCTAACAGAGGTTTTTGAGTTAAGAACTGGTGGAGATTCTTCTGATTTGTCTGGAGAAGAATATGCTGACTTGATTGCCAGAATGGGTCACTCTGAGGCTAACCCTAGCAAGCTATTGAAAAAGAATCTTTCTGTGGAATACAGATTCCTGGCTGATGTAGTTGGGAAAGTCCTACTGGCTAAGCACTCTGCTCATGATACAATTTCCAGGTATCAGCTCTGCCTAATGGGAGCCCTAGTAGACAGGAAGAACCTGAATTGGGGAGAGGTCTTCTTTGACCTCATTAAGAAGAAAATTAACAAGAGTTTTGTAAACGTTGGAAGAATTTTAGGAATATTTCTGCAGAATAGGTGCCCTGCTTTGCTGGTATCCTCTGGGATACACATAAATGCATCCAAAAGACTGTCTTGTGCCCTCTTTGGTAAATGGGACAGGCAGATCCTCAAGCCCAGCAGGCCCTCTTCCAGCACTCCTTCAGGCACTAGGACTATCAAAGTCACTTCCCCTCAGGTCTCTGCCCCTGCAGCTGACCTGCATGCTGATGCCTCTCCTCCTCCTCCTCCAATTCCATCTCTTCCCATTCCATCTACCATTCAAACTCCATCCATCATCATCATCTCCAGCCCCTCTCCAACATCCATACCATCTCCAATCCCTACTCTTCCAACCCCAGAAGACCAATTCCATCCTTTATACTCCTACCCTCAACCAGATGCCACTTCATCACCCTCCATTCCCTCCTTCAACCTCATTGATGATTCCTTCATGGATGATTTACCATCCTCTCCTCCTGAGCTACCCTCATCCTCAACATCCTATCAAGATCTTCTGCAAGAAATCATTGACCAACCCACCTTCACCCCATCTATCTCCATCCCACTGTCCTCCACATCCACCTTACCCACACCTCAGCCATCTCTTCCCCCATTCACTAGCTCTCCACTACCATCATCAACAGCTACACCTCCATCCTCTACCTCTGCTCCAGTCACTACTGAGCAAGTAGACATTCCAGCCCTTGCTGACAGGCTTTATGAATTGCTAGCCCCCCGGCTATCTCTTCTTTTGGAGACCTCCTTGGCTCCATTACTCCTGTCAGTGGCAACCCTTTCTGCCAGGCTCTCCTCTCTATTCCCTCAGGCAGCCCCTTCAGCAGTGTGCCTTGATCCAGCCATGTCTGAATCTAGGCAGGGGGAGATGCCCTATGAAGTGAGCCTTCCTGCTGCTGCTCTTGCTGTTTCAGTGAGCCTGCCTGCTGTTGCTGCTATTGCTGTTTCTTCAGCTCCTGTTACTGCTGCTCCTGCTTCTGTGTCTCAAGATCCAGTTCCTCCTGCTGCAGTCTTTGCAATAGACCTCAGGTCTTTGCTCTCAGCATTTGATTCTATATATTTCAGATGTCTGCCAGAGGAAGCTTGTCTTCCAGAGACAGTTGCTATCCAGCCCCCAGAGGATCTGTCCAAGGCCCTTGTGCCTTTCTCTTACTGTGACCCCAGCATCATCACTTCATTTGTCCACTCAATTTATGCTGCTGCTACTTCTGCTGAAAGCAATGTGGTTGTTTCTGATGTTGCTGCCCCTCCTGCTGTTGAAAGTTTTGATGATACTTCTGTTACTGCTGATGAGCCAATCTCTAAGGAGATCCTTATGACAGAGGTACATGAGTTTGAGCCTTCTGTATTTTCTGATGATATTTCTGCTACTGATATTGCTGTTAGTGAAACTGTTGCTGCTGCTGCTGTTACTTCTCCAGAACCTATAGTATCTGCTGCTGTTGTTACTGTTTCAACTTCAACTGCCACACCTTCACTATCTGTTGCTGCTACTGCTGCAACAACTTCTGTATCTGCTGTTGTCACTACTGTTACTGCTTCAACTTCTGCTGCTACAACGTTTGCTGCCTCATCTGCTTCAATCCAGCTCAAGAAAGACTTGATGAAGAAGATTGATGCCCTTTATGATGATCAAAGTTCTGAAAGTGATGAGTTCAGAACAGATTCTGATGATTCTTCTGCTACCATTGCCAGGAAGAGAAAGGCAAGGAGCAAAGCCATGAAGAGAGTACCTCCTGCCAAGGTCAAGGATAACAATGATATACCATATTATATTCTTCATGATTGCCCCATAACTGAGCACTGGATGCAGTACTCAAAGAATCAACTCAAAGCAATGAAGAAGAAAAGGAAATATGAAAAGGGCTCTTCTCAATTCCAACATCCTCATCCTCCTCCACCACCTCCTCCTGATGCAGGTGCAGGTGGAAGTTCAGCTGCTCAACCCCCTGCTAGAAGTCAAACCCCCTATCAGCCACATGCTAGATCCTATCATAGGGGAAGCCAGTCCAGGGGTTCTCAATCCAGAAGAGGAGGATATAGAGGCAATCAAAGAGAAGTCCAGGTTTACTCCAAAGGATACTCAAGGCAACATCCATACTCCAGGGAAGGACAAATCTCATCTAACACCACCTCTGGTCCTTTTCCCTATAAATTGAGGGAAACTGTTTCATCCAGGCCTCCTCAAGATAACCCTTCTAATAGATATGAGCCACCAGTACCTTTTGAAGACCCTGAGAACAATCCGGCTGCTTGGACTGCAAGGATGAAAGAGCTTGCTGCACTGGATCAGATCAAGAAAGCTAAAGAGCAAGGAAGAGACTCCTCCAACATCACTACAATGTCTGAACAGAGAAAGAAAGAGTTGGAAAAATATGGGTCAAGCAAATTTTTTGATTCTGACAGATACATGGAACTGCATCTTGAAGCTGTAGTTCCCAGGCCCAAACAGCAAACCACTTTAGGTGCAGCAGATGATACAAGATCAAAGAAAGAAGCCCTCAACCCCAACAGAGAAATCAAACTCATTAAGGGCAATGAAAAGAAATGACAATGTAAGGTGACAATCATCTTAATTTCTGATTATTATCTGGGATGATATATATATATCTGTGGTTCTGCAATGTCCAGCTTGTTGTTTTTCTGTATTGCTGCTTGTATGTTGTTATTCAAATTTTTCCAAACTCTATAAATAGTAATCCTAACCCAAATAAGGGGAGATTGTTGGAACACCCTATTACTAATTTGGGTCAGGATCACTATGTCTCTAGGAAACCATTGTTTGACCTCCTGTATAGCTCAAAAGGTCAATTAGAATTGAGTCTAAGGGTTAAAAGTCTAAGTTTGGAAGTTGCCCTCAAGACCAAGACTTTTTCAGTTTGAGACTAAGTCATATCGTCGAGCTCAGCACGACGATTCGTCGAACTCCGATCGACGAACGTCTAGCTCAACTTCGACAGATCGTCGAACTCCATTCGACGATCGCTGAGCTCAACTTCCACATATCGTCGAACTCCATTCGACGATCGGTGAGCTCAGTTCGACGATCTTTGACTCAGTATTGGTTCTCTATCGCTGAGCTCAGTTCGACGATCTTTGAGCTCAGATCGACGATATTTTGTTACAATATAAGTCCATATCGCTGATCTCAATTCGACGATAGCAGAGCTCAGTTCGACGTTTTCTGATAACTTCAAGGATTCATCAAGATTCAAATTCAGATCAGTTAAGGAGTTATTATGCAATAAATGCAGAAGATTTTCTAGCCGTTTTCATTTATTTCTGGACCAAGTTTCAAGGGATTTTCAAGAAATATTTCTATGGATTTTCCTCCAGAAGACATTTTGCAATTAAGGATGCAATTAATGCAGGCCAACGACTATTCTTGACAGAGGATGTTTTTCTATTCAGTACCAGAGAATAAAAGACAAGAATTTTTGAATCTCACGGACAGACAGACAGAGAGACGGACATCAGTATTCTTCAGAACAAGAACAAAATATTCTCTATCTCAAAGAATTCTCAAGAACACACATCCAAGGAGATCAAATTTTCTGAAATCCTCAGATCTCTCTTGTCTCAAGTGTTCAAGGCCAACATCTTTCAAGACTCCATACACCTAACATTTCAGTTATTCTTGAAATCATCTTTTTCTGGAGATCAACTTTTGAAGGCCTATCACCCTACAACAAAGCTTCTTTTCCTAAAGATCTCAAGGACTCAGGGGGAGCTTTGACACCATCAAATCCACATAGTCTTCTCAGCTGTTTGAGAAAGAGAAGACTTCCATCACTCTCTCACCCCCATCTCTGTAAAGGGTTTCTCAAACTCCCTTCAAAAGTTTGAGCTTGGTTTTTGAGCACCTTGTCAAAAGCTCATTGGTGCCCAGGACACCTGATCAACTCATCCTGCAGTGGATTCCTACCTAGGGTGGTAGAAGAGTGGATGTACCCAAGTTTAGGGGAACCACTATATTTCCTTGTGTCATCTGGTTTTGCTTGTCTTTATTTTTGTTTCTGGCTGTGATTGTTCTGTGATTAGCTTATGATTAGTTTAGCTCTGTGATTAGATTTATAACTGCTTCCCTGCTCACTCACATTACAACAATTGTTGTAAAGCGTTTTCAAGCACCATATACTCTATTCACCCCCCTCTAGAGTATATCAGATCTAGCTGCACTTTCACAGGTGTATAACTAATATTTGTTTGGTGCTGAATCGGGTCAGGTTTGAACAAGAGCAATATCGCCAAGCGATATTGTGTATCGCGCCTAGGCGATAGCTCCACTCGACACAACACCGCTCGCCACTCGATGCAATTCCGCTTGACGAAATCATGGCTTGGAGATATTGCCAGGCGATAGTAGGTATCTCCACAGGCGATAGCGCCACTCGACGATTTTCGTTCAATGTTCGACATATTTCGTTCGACAATTTTCGTTCGACGTTCGACGATTTTTGTTCGATGTTCGACGATTTCATGGCTATCATTATTTCTCTATCGCCAGATGGCGATATCTAGTGTCGCGCAGCGATAGCGCCACCCGACGATTTTCGCTCGACGTTCGACGAATTCGTGTCTAAAATTATTTCGCTATCTCCAGATGGCGATATCTAGTGTCGCTCAGCGATAATGCACGATTCGGCGCTCAACGTTTGTGTGATGCGAAAATGAGGAGTTCGTGGGACACGTGGCAGTAGTTACCACTATCGCCCGATGGCGATACCCAGTATCGCCCGACGATAGCGCCAGAATATAAAAGCCTTTCATTTTCTGAGAAAGGGACGAATTTTTTATCACCTGGAGTGCACTTACCTTCATAGACAATCCAGAGAGCTCCAGAACTGAGAGATACTCCATACTTCTAAGAAGGCCAAATAGCGCGGAAGATTGACGACACGTGCGAAGCATTCAAAGCATCACTTGCAAGGATTCATCGACATCTTCAGCGCTTTGTTTGAAGGGAGTGTCTTGCCTAAAGTGCTCAAGTTGTTTTTGTTATTTTTTTCACTTATTTTCACATTGTAATCAGAAGGGAAATCACCGCCTTGTGAGTGGCGTCCAAGTCCTTGTGTGGCTTAGGGAGAAATCGCCGCCTTGTGAGTGGCGTCCAAGTCCTTGTGTGGCTTAGGGTGAAATCGTTGCCTTATGTGCAGCATCTAGATCGGGGTTAGATCTAGGGGGAGGCTAGTAGCAAGATCTAGGGAGAGATACGCTTTAGCCTGCCGGTTCTTGGTAGAAGAACCGGCGAATACACTAGCAAATTATTTATTTCATGAGCCTTTGTCTCTAGCTCTATAAAGACACATTGTATTCATTGTAACTCTTTTGAAATATATCATTGTTGTTTCTAGCTTGTGTTCATTTGCTCTCTTACATTACTTTGTTGTTGTTCATTTTGTAAAGGTTGCTTAGATTGTGTAAGAAAATTAAAAAGTACCCTTATTCACCCCCCTCTAAGGGCGCCGTAAGATCCAACAAAAACTTCTTCAACTAGGAAGGGATCGGACCATCTAGATTTTAGTTTTCCCAGAAAAATCTTAAGACATGAATTGTAAAGAAGGATAAGATCGCCCGGAGAAAATAATTTTGGAGACTTGATTTTTCGATCGTGATATAACTTAGAACACTCCTTATAGAACTTATTGCTCTTGTAAGCATTTGCACGCCATTCATCGAGCTCGTTTCGTTGCAGTTTCCTATTCTGAGCGGCTAAGTTGGCATCGAGGTTTAAAAGTTTTAAAGCCCAAAGAGCGCAATGCTCTAGTTCTATCGGTAAATGGCACGCTTTGCCATAGACTAACCGGAACGGCGTACAACCAATTGCGGTTTGTATGCCGTCCGATACGCCCACAACGCATCGTCGAGTTTAACGGACCAATCTTTCCTATTTAGTGAAACGATTTTTTCTAATATTTGCTTAATCTCTCGATTAACTACCTCTACTTGGCCACTAGTTTGCGGGTGGTATGGGGTGGCGAGTTTGTGCGTGACTCCGTATTTAGCTAATGTCTTAGCCATAAGAGCGTTACAGAAATGCGTTCCCCTATCACTAACAATTGCGCGAGGCGTGCCGAAGCGAGAAAATAGTTTTTTAAGAAATGTAACGACGACTCGTGCATCGTTGGTGGGGAGAGCTTGCGATTCCGCCCACCTCGATACGTAGTCGACCGCCACTAAAATATACATATTTTTGAAAGAGGGAGGTAGGGGCCAACAAAATCTATGCCCTATAAATCGAAGACTTCGCATTCTAAAAACATGTTTTGGGGCATCTCGTCGCGACGAGAGATGTTACCCGACCGCTGACAGCTATCTCATGCGCGCACAAAAGTGTGCGCGTCTTTGAAGAGAGTGGGCCAAAAGTAGCCCGCCTCTAGCGCCTTCCGAGCGGTCCGGTTGGCTTGATAATGCCCACCGGCTGGACCCTCGTGGCAGTGCTTAAGAATTTGCAAGCACTCCACACCCACAATGCATCTTCGGACCGCTTGGTCCGCGCAGATATGAAAAAGAAATGGGTCCTCCCAAAAGAAATTTTTCAAGTCAGAAAAGAATTTTTTCTTTTGATGACTTGAAAATTCTTTTGGAAGCACCCGCGCTACTAAGTAATTTGCAAAATCTGGGAACCAAGGCGAAGATGACGAAAATTTTGAATGGCTAGGAGGCATTCCTCGGGGAATCTATCATTTATTTCAGATTCGACGAGTGCTTCCGCACCCGGATTTTCTAAGCAGAAGAGGTGGTCTGCCGCTAGATTTTTCGCGTCCCTCTTATCTCGGATCTTCAAATCAAACTCTTTTAGGAGGAGAATCCGACGAAGAAGGCGGGGCTTCGCAACATTTTTAGCTAATAAATATTTTAGAGCAGAGTGATCGGTAAATACTATAACTTTAGAAAGCGTTATATACGAGCGAAACTTATCAAAAGCGAAGACGACGGCTATGAGTTCCTTTTCCGTTGTGGTGTAATTTACTTGTGCGGAAGTGAGCGTCTTGCTAGCATAATAAATTGGATGAAAATGTTTTTCTACGCGTTGGCCAAGAATGGCACCTAAGGCAATATCACTAGCGTCGCACATAATTTCGAACGTAAGGGACCAATTAGGGGCCACTAAAATTGGTGAGGTGATAAGTTTTTGTTTTATTAAATTAAAGGCGAACACGCATTCGCTGCTAAAGATGAAACGTGATTCCTTTTCCAAGAGGTGAGTTAGCGGCTTTGTTATTTTTGAAAAGTCTTGAATGAAACGTCGGTAAAAGCCCGCATGCCCTAAGAAACTCCTAATAGATTTTACGTTTGTTGGTTGCGGAAGTTTTTCTATGATTTCTATCTCGGCCTTATCCACCTCTATCCCCTTAGACGGAATCATATGGCCGAGGATCAAACCTCCTCGAACCATAAAATTGCATTTTTCCCAATTTAAAACAAGGCTTGTGTCCTCGCACCGTTGGAGGACACGATCTAGATTGTGAAGGCAATCAGGAAAAGAGCGTCTGAAAACAGAAAAGTCATCCATAAAGACTTCCATAATGTCTTCTACTAGCTCGCCAAAGATCGCTAGCATACATATTTGGAATGTAGCCGGCGCATTGCAGAGTCCAAATGGCATTATTCAGTATGCGAAGGTGCCAAACGGGCAAGTAAAAGTTGTTTTCTCTTGATCATCGGGGGAAATGGGGATTTGGAAAAACCTCGATAAACCATCAAGAAAACAATAATACGGATGACCGGATAAACGCTCTAAAATCTGGTGCAGAAACAGTAGTGGGAAATGGTCCTTGCAGGTGGCATCATTAAGTTTTCTATAATCGATGCACACTCGCCAACCCGTAATAGTACGAGTTTGGACGAGCTCGTTATGCTCATTCGCCACTACGGTTAGACCGCTCTTCTTGGGCACAACATGCACGGGACTAACCCATGCACTGTCTGAAATAGGGTAGATAATCCCCGCATCTAATAACTTAATAATCTCGGCTTTAACGACGTCTTTCATGTTTGGGTTAAGACGATGCTGCGGCTGAATCATTTTGCGGCAATTATCGTTAAGAAATATCTTATGGGTGCAAAAGGAGGGGTTAATCCCTTTAAGTCAGAGATTTGTCATGCAATTGCGTGGCGATGTTTAAGTAAAACTTAAAATAAATCGAAAGTCTCTGAATCACTCAAGTCCGAAGAAATAATAACGGGAAGTGTATCGCCTTTTTCCAAAAAAGCGTACTTGAGTGATGCGGCTAAGGGTTTGAGGTCTAGGATGGGCGGTTCTTCTAGGGTGGTTTTAATTCCTATGTCTTTCTTACCAATTGGTTCGAAAGTCAAGCCTATAGAGGTATCCTCATCGCATTTAAAATTTTAGAGCGCATAAATATCGTCATTTAAAAATACGGAGTCGAAAACGGGAGAAGAACGATCTCCAAAAAAGGTATCTAAAGAGTAGCAGAAATCATCGCTCGATGACAAATTGTCCATCGAGGGATTAATAGAGAAAGTAACTTGATCATTGCCTACTCGGAGGAGAAGACTACCATTACTAACATCTATTAGTGCACGGGAGGTAGCGAGAAAAGGGTGACCAAGTATTATTGGTACCTCGGCGTCCTCCTCGATGTCTAAGATGACGAAGTCTACCGGAAAGGTAAACTTCTCAACTCGGACAAGGACGTCCTCCACTACCCCGATAGGGAACTTAACCGAGCGATCCACTAATTGGATGCACATATTCGTAGGATTAGGAGTACCCAAACCTAAACGTTGAAAGAGCGAGAAAGACATCAAATTAATGCTAGCCCCTAAATCAGCTAAGGCGTATTTTACTAATATATCTCCAAAAAGGCATGGGATGGAAAACTGTCCCGGGTCGTTTTGTTTTGTGGGAAATTTATTAATAAGGGCCGCCGAGCAGACAGCGTTGAGAGATACATGCGAAATATCCTCTAATTTACATTTATTAGAAAGTAATTCTTTTAAAAATTTCGCATATTTGGGCATTTGCGAGATAGCCTCACAAAAAGAAACATTAATATGAATTAGTTTTAATAATAAAATAATTTTTTCATATTGCGCGTCCTTACGCTCGTTATCTAATTTATGCGGATACGGTAAAGCCTTGTTTAAAATAATTTTTTCGTTTAAATTCGGTAAAGGTAATGTAGACGAAGAAGAGGGAAGAGGGGTCGGAGGTGAAATATATACCTGAGGGTCGGTCCGTTTTGGATCGACCACCTCCTTGCCGCTACGGAGGGTTA